>JARHVA010000440.1:1770000-2345000 GCA_037957365.1 Torreya grandis | reverse complement strand
ATGACTTTGAGAGCCTCATCAACTTCAATCTAGTTAATGGTGTTAGTGATGCCTAAGGGGGTGGCATGTTTTACATCATGAGCTATTTTTTGGATGTTATTTATGACACCTTCACAATAAAACCTTTGTATTACCATCATGAACCCCTATTATATCCATTGTTCATGATATTTTATACAATATATATGTGCATAATTATAAAAACCACATCTGAGACATATATGAGTCCTTTTACCTAGTGGTCTACATAGACATAAACAAAAGACCTATATAATTCCTATTATATGAAATAAATAAGGTGATCTTACCCATAGGATTTTATTATTATTGTTGATACAATACCATCATTAGGGTAGAAGGCATCTGATAACCCCCTATGCTTTTACCATATCAAGTCCTAAACCACCTTGCTAAGTGGGAATTTGTTTATCTATTAGTTGAAGATGTCTTAGGTTACTCACTCAATTATAGGTAGAAGGCATGCTTGTATTTCCTAAAATTCATTTTCCACCACAATTATAATAACTTTACTATCCTACAAGAATATGAAACATAATATAAATTCATACACCTTGGGTAAGGTCAAACATAGATAATAGGATCCTTAAAAGGTCATCAATGCTCATGTGCTAAGATATGAAACCAAAGTCAACATCATATACTATTTTAACCTTTTAGGGTTTAGCTTAATTTAATCCTATGTTTAATTAAATAGATGAGTAGTCTAAAATGGGGAAATAGTATGCGTAAAATAATCATGATTTGTTATAAATATGACTAGATTTTACATTCTAAAAATAGTAATAATTATGTACAAATAAATACTTATATATAAAACACATGATATAAATGATATGACTATTAGAAACTGATATGAAATCAAATCTAAGTGTCATCAACTATATCCTTATTTCAAAATTCCTCCTAGATAGTAGTGCCATATTTGGATAGAGGTGCCATATGGCTCTAGTTTCTTGATATTGGAGCTAATATCCTATATGCAAGACTATCATTAACTTCTAAGTACACTTGTTTCTAGGTTTATGTGATCTATTCCTTCAAGCATGAAGTTTGGAATATTATATTATGCCTATAATAATTTATTTATGATGTAAACTCTAATCCTACTTGAAATTAAAAAATGGGATGAAAAGTGTGTTAGTAGGATAGATAGGTTGGACATCCTCAACATCACACTATGAAAAGAGTCGACTAAATACAAATACTTTGAGGAGGGATCAAACCTGATGTAGTTCTCCACACATAAGTTCTAGTAAAAGTGAAATTAATTCTATTATGATAGTGTCCTTGAGTGTCTTTGAGTGTGCTTGAGATTAGAAATTTAGAAAATATGAGATTAGGGTTGATGTAGATGTAAAATAGGGATTAGTAACCTTGATTTCACTCAACTTGTTTTTGTGTTTGAATATATATCTTGAATATAATTTATATCTAGTGGATAGAGGGATAAAAGTCATGTATTTATAGTGTTTTTTTCTTGTGCAGATAATAAGAAATGTTTACGCTAACCAGAGGAGGGTTTTAATTTTAAAAATCTATTCATTTGGGAAAGATAGGGAAAAGGACATAGGCACCATTTTGGGGACACTTGTGCCATGTTTATCTAGTGTCCTTAATTTTATATTAATGTCTAGCTAGAAAAACATTGGGCATGAAGGGACAAGATTAAGAAATGCAGGTATAAGACTATGTTTGAGCTAACTAAGGATGCATGTGGTTTTCATGAAGGCTATAAAAGTATGATAATATGTTCTAGGATAGGTATAGGGATAATATAAGAATAGGTAGTATCAAATATAACTCTTAACACTCAAATACCACTTATGGGTGATTAAATTTGCCTCCCCTTATGTTATAAATCTGACAAAGTGAAATGAATAGTATAAAGGAAAACTAAGAATACCTATACTTACTTAAGAAATGAATCATGTGAAGTGGAATATGAGTATATGAAGCTGGGTCTGCATATGTGAAACATGATCTGATGCATGACCTAAAAATAAAATATGAATAAATCAATCCTTCCTTAAGAGATATTAAAATTAAAACACTATGTTGAGTAAAGAAGTAACTGAGTAAAACTGAGTAAATGGATAGGAAAGATGAAAGGAATGAATACACCTCATTGAGTATGAAAACTAATGCATGAACTCGATGACAACCTATGTGTGTTCTTGTATATATTGATAAATCATTAAATAAATTAGACTAAGATGATAAATTTGTCAATCTTCATGTGTGTGTGGCTTAAGAACCCATGCTTAGTGGATCATGAACTATGAATAACTTGGATTGGATTGATAATATGTCCAACCCTCTCATGTGGGTGGCTCAAGAACTTAAGTAGGATATGAACCCATCATTTCACACCCATGTGTAGTATATGCATATACAAATTTATTATGAAAATTACTAAAAATGTCTAATTGAGTATATCTAAATATGTATGTTGGATCAACAACCCCTTGGGTATACTAGGAAGCTCTGGGCCACTCAATAATACCAACCACTACAAATGGAGTAAGGCATGAAAATGCTGAAAAACTAGAATATGATGTCAAGTGTAAAAAATTATAAAATGTCATGGAATTTACCATTCCATATGATCAACTAGTGTGTAACTTACATATGGAAATAGTATGCCACATGCATGCCCCCAATCTAGTATTTGAGTATACTGATTCTAGATTTAGTTGTAACAATTGTATCTAGATATCTAAATTAAATATGTGAATGATCATTCCATGCATGATGCCTATGATCTAATAAAATGATATGAATCTAATCTAATATAATGTGAATTTGAGTAAAAACTAAGTATAAATGATAAACCTATAACTAGATCTATGTAAATTTGTATTGTACTTACTATATTATTCTGGCCAATTTGAGTTATTTTGAAATTGAGGCTACTAGAAAGTAGAACCATGTATTGGATTGTATTTACATGTGGCACTAGTGTCCCTATTTAGGTGTTAATGTCCTTTTGGTCTGAATTCTATCATTGTACTACTTTTTGAGTCATTATATTTCTGTATGTTTACCTATGTTAGATTTTCTAAAATTGAGCATGTGTGTTAAAAGATGTATTATGAATGCAATATAGTGCATGGTATCTATGAAAAAACCCTATTAATTCCCCCTCTTTTGATGGTAATTTTTTAAACTATGAAAAAAAGTTCCTCAAAAAGAAAAATCTCTACAAAATGTGTGTTAGCCAGAGCATATATGATAAATTCATGATAATCCAATATAATGTGCATACATAACATCAAAATGTAATATCATACAAGTATAATTATGAAATTTAAGATTTATTTCATGTATATAATTTCACAAGGGTGTCAACATTATGTAAACAATGTATGTAATAACAAATCTAAGTGGAATGTAGTAGCTAGCTTGGGGGTTGGGGCATGATATCCATCACAACAACCAAGTAGGAAGGGTAGATGCATGAGGTCCCTCATGGCATAAAAAATTGGTGTGTTTAACAATAAAATATAAGTGTCGTGTTCATAAAACATATAAAAATCATACATACAAAACACGAGGCACACAAAATAGGCCAAGGGGGCACAATACAATGGACATGGGCACATGCCACTAAACCTTAGAAAAACAAGACATGCAAAGATATATTCAAATGCCCACATATGTAAGAAATAACCAAGTTGGATTATATCCACATAAAATGTCATGTTCAAATGTCCACATACACAATCAATAAAGGCACACACAAGGGACACACACACATGTCCAAGGCATACAGACTATGAATATAAGTGTCATAGATCTAAAGATCAATGACATTCAAATTCCATCAAATAGAAGAAGCATATAATTATAATCAAGTCTAAACTAGGTAAGCTATAAATGAAATTATGGATAAATATGTACTAAAAATCTATGTAAGAGTTAGGATTGACATATACTGATATTAAAGTATTAATATCTAAAAATAATTAGATAAGAGTAGTATGATCAATATCAATATATAATAATGTTAAAGATAGAATGTAGAGAATTTAAGGATAGAACCTGGTAATTAAAACTATGTATAATATTCCACCAAGTGGGTGAATGTGTCAATTGAATAACAATGAATCAGTGTATATACCCATAGTGGTTAGATAATAGCAAGTTTGGATTAGTGTAGTGGACTTGAGTCCTATAAGCAATATATAAGAACTTGATATAAACAATTGAATCATGCAGTATGATAAAACTGACTATACTAAGATAGCTAACATATGTAATGTCTAATGAATAGAATAAGTGTAAACATATCAATGAATATAATCTATAAATTTTTTGTTTTTTGAGTAATTATTTTAATGTTTTTGTATTTTTAACATGCTATATTGTTTTTGTATTTTATAGAAATAATATGTGTATAATAAATATGAAAATGAACTATGTACAAGTATAAAATAAAGAGGGAAAGTATATAAAAGAAAATAGAAATCATATTAACTAATGAGTCTCATGGGATACTCACTATCACTGTGGCTTGTGTCAAATAAGGGAACTATGATTGTGCATGCTTATTGAAAGGGAAACTATGATTCCATTATCTATTGCAATGAGTAATCCATTTTTGTATCTATATTTTCCTATGTAATGGTGCTAAGAATATATGCCATTAACTATGGTTTTTTGTGAACTATAGAGTTATTAGGAGCCCATACGGTAGAAGATGTTATAGTTGAGATAGGTTCCCTATGCTGATAACCTCAAGAATCCAATAATATTGATCTACAAAAAAAGTGAGTAGAGGAAGGCCCTATAGAATCTATGACATATATATGATGTAGGAGTCTATCTAATAATGGTCTTCATGAGAAAGTATGCTTAGATATGATATTATAAGATTAAGCCTCACCTACACTAGTGGCTCTACTAAATTCTATGTTGTTTCAATACGAACTATACTCTTAGATGTAATTGATAATTATGCTATATCTAGTAAAAGTGTTGTAACTATAACTAGTGACTATGATATAACTACCTGTGGAGTGGGTAGAGGATAATCATATGGAAGACCTTCAATTTTGACTACTTGATTTGCATGTATGTATTTCTATAATCTATGCATTGTGAATGGAATGGATCATAGCTATTATATCTATGACCTACCTAATAACATATAAAATATACCTATACTAGGTATTATTAATAATCAAGTGGCTATATGTGCTAGCCCAACCTATAATGGAAACAAAATATCCCTAATGGAGCTCTGAACATGACCACTAAAATCAGTAATAACTGTGTCTATAGGGAATATATCATGCTTTGAATACCCCAAATATTGTAAAAGTGTCATAATACACATGATAATGTTTGACTTATTTTCAACCATAACACTCTGAATAGGATGATGTTCTATGTATGCTTGTATAACGAGTGTATGTAAATTTTTATCATCAACAATAATATCTTGATCTGAAAAGGTGATAAGTGTTATAGATGGAACTATAGTGTGGTACATATTAGTTATATTGTGTAATAGGTGTGCCTCATCTATAATAGTATGATATGAAGATGGTAGGGAATGTGACTAATATGTGTAGTGAACACTTGATGTGCTCCATGTATTATTTGTTGTGTGATTTAAAAATCATATATGTTAATATATTTAATACATTAGCTTACATATTTTATAATTGTTATGCCTTTGTGGGTGTGCCCATATCAATAATGTTGGCCTTAATTAAATCTTATATCTTATGTTTTAGGTTTATGCATCTATTTTTTGTATATCCTAGTGCCTTGTGATACCCAAAGAATCTGTTGGAATAATATATCTTTGGAATAGGCCATGTTGTATCAACCTCTTTAATGTGAGGTAGAGATATGCAATTACATTCCAAGAATTGTTTTAAAACCCATGATGGTATTTCTAGAATGTTGGTGTATATTCAACACTAAGAAGCTAATAAAAACAAGTAAGGAGATGGATCTAAAGCTACGTTAGCTAACCTTTTGATAACTCTTGTTCTGAATGGACCTTAACTTGTATAGAGGCTTAATTGAACTCTTGGAAGTTGAGTCTGATCCATTGGTATATTTGAGTTTTCCCATTGATAGAAGCTTGACCTCTATTTCTTTTAATGTGTGGCATAAAAATGTGAATTTAGTAAACTTCTTGAATAAGATATCTTTGTGTAATGCTGGTAAAAGACTCTATTTGAAGATGTCATGAATCTCTTTGTCTCCCATGGGACTAGTAAATTTAGCTAATATAGTATTGTATCATAATATGTATTCTATGATAGGTTCATTTAAATTTTGTTTCAACTATGCAACTTTGGCATATGAGATCTTGTCACTAATATTGATTGAGAAGTGTGATAAAAACATGTCTAACAAATGATTTAATGATATGATATATTTATTTCGTAAGTCATAAAACCATTGTAGGGTATAGTCCTTTAAACTGCATGAAAATGGTTTTATGAAAAGACAATCATTGGACATGTAGTCTAGAAATGTTTCATAAAAATCTTGAATATGGTGCTATGGGTCACCCTTACCATCATATAATGTAATCTCAGGTGACATCAAACTATATGGAAAGGGAGTTTCCACTACGTGATGTGCCAAATATGTATGTAAGAGAATATTAGAATCCAAGGCTTGTGATGGCCTAGTGTCTCCCTTCTCAAGATGTAGCACCTTAGCATACTGGGTATGAACCTCATGCATAAGTGATTTTACATATAGAGTGGAGGAACTAGACATAAGAGGTGTAGCTATCACTAAAGTTTGTTGAAATATAATTATAGGTTACACTAGATTGTTTTTCCCCATTATAGGTGTAACAATATTATTAGTTGGGGGAGTTGAATATTGACCATTATTTGAAATGTTTTTAATTTTTAATATGTCTTATAATATTTTCCCATGATAAAGGGGTTGTTCTACAATTCTATCTATAAATATTTGTATGACCTCATATTTGTTGAAAATTACGGTGTCATTGTTAAGTGGTGGGAGAGTATCTTAATTTTCAATTTGTGTATCATCTTGTTCTTTATTATATTGTTCATCTTCAAATGCATTATCATTGAAATCCACATAATCAGGGTGTGAAGGATCAACAACATCAGTTAAAATAGGTCCCTTGTCCATGTTATAATCTTTAATAGTAGGAATTTGAATATTATCTATAGGACCACCACTTATCCTAACACTTCTTACTAGAAGAGAGATAAATTTTTAAATGGCATATAGTAAACAAATTGGAATAGAGCTACTCAAATAGAATATATAAAATCTAAAAATTATAAAGTAACTAATGAAAATAGGAAAAAAAAAAGGATACAAACCCTAGGAGAATATAAGGTTAGGGTTTGAACAATGTTTAAAGTAAGTCAGGTTCATTAAATGTTTTAACATTTTAGGGCTTAACTTAATGTAAATATTATGTTTGATTAAAGGGTTGAGTATTTTAAATCAGGGAAACAATATGCATAAAATAACCACTAATTTGTTACAAATATGACTAGATTTGTCTTTCTAAAATAGTAATAAATATGTGAAAATAAAGGCTTATCAAGAAAATACTTGATAAAGATGATTTGAGAGATAAAAAATAAGATGGAAATAGATCTGAGTGTCATCAACTAGATCCCTATATCAGAACCCCTCTTGGATAGTAACACCACATATGAATAGAGGTACTATATGGCTCTAGTGTCCAGATATTAGTGCTAATGTCCTCTATATAGGACTATCTAAAACTTCTAAGTGTACCTATATATGGGTTTATAAGATTTGTTCTTGTAGACATGAAGTCTAGAACTCTATATTATGCCTATAATAATTTATTTATGATGCAAACCCTAATCCTCCTTACAATTAAGGAATGAGATGAAAAGTGTGCTCATTACTAGGATAGGCTAGACATCCTCAAAACCTTGTTGTGAATAAAGTTGCATACATATCAATAATCTGAGGAGGGCTTAAGTTCAATGTAGTTTTCCCCACCTAAATGCTAGTGAAAGTGTAAGTGATTCTAGTATGATAGTGGCCTCAAGTTTCTCAAGTGTGATTGAGATTGGAAATATGTAAAATATAAGCTTAGGGTTTCTATAGATTGTGATTAAAAAAATTAGGGTAGAATAGGGATTAGTAACCTTAATTTTGCTCAACTTATTTCATGTTTTAATAGGTATTTTGCATCTAATTTCCATGTAGTGGATAGAGGGATAAAAGTCATGTATTTATAGTGTTATATTACTTGTGTTGAGAATAAAATATGTTTAGGCCAACATTAGGAAGGTTTAAAATTTTAAAAAGTCAAGGTAAATGAAATAGGCACCATTTTGGGGACACTAGTGCTATGTGGATCTAGTGTCCTTAATGTGGCACTAATGCCAGCTAGTGAAATGTTAGACACAAAGGGACAATATTGGGAAATGATTGTTTGAGACTACATTTGAGTTGATTAGGGATTCCTATGGCCTACACTAATGCTAGAATAGTGTAATAATATGATCTAGGATAGGTCTATGGATAATCTAGGAATAATTAGTCTCAAGTATCACTCTTAACACTCAAATATCACATTTAGGTGATTACAAATACCACCATGAGGTCCATGAATATGATGATATGCATATCAATATTTCAAATGATGGTAAAGTGATTGAAAGGGTAAAGGTATTAAATAATAAAGGGAAGAAGTCCCAATCTAGACTAGTCATTAAGGAAAGGTTGATGCCACCTCTATAGGATATGCCCACTCAATCCAAGGAGGATATTCAAGAAAATGTGCCATATATTTATAGGGGTATTATACACTAGGTCCTCACACCTTTTCCTTCATGATATTCACTTCCTTAGGTTAGATGTGGGTGAAATATTTGGTATGTGGTGACAAATAAAGATTTCAATATAAGAGACCAAAGTTTCTCCTTTATTTTGAGGGGAGGTTCCCTTTTATTGAAATAAATAACAACTAACACTACTATGTACAACATTTACAAGTCAAATGAGGGATTCTTAGAAATTCGACCCAACTAAAAACAAAGGAAGCATAAAAGAGAAAATGGAGAGCTATGAGAGAGTGAATAAACATAGATTTTACCCACTTATATAATATATTAAACTAGAAATATAAATTTACTTTAATAATTCAAATACCATTTATGCTTGGAATAATGGGAAATACATTGACATAATAAAAATGGATGCCCATTAAGGAAATAACCAAACAAAAAATTTAAATAAATCTTCATTCTCAGATAAATACTAAACACAAATTTTCCTTCTTCCTCTTCAAATTTCATAAATCATGGGAATCAAAAAACCCTTTTTCAATTTCCATTTCATGTATTTATAACAAAGGGAATGGGCTAAACCTTAAAATTCTAAAACAGCCTTTTTTATTTTTATTTTTTTCCTATTATACTTTTCATATTTTTCAATTTTAAAAATGGAAAACATGAATTTCATAAAATATGTTAGACAAAAACATAAAAGAGAGAGAGCACGAATTTCACTCAAAAGCTTTCTATGAGTCAGCAACACTAGAAGATGGGTTGACTACAGATGAATCTTATTTGAATTGATATTTATCACATGTTTCCTTGAATTTTCAAAATCTCTTGATTACTTCAAGATCTTAATTTATTTTTTGAATCACATGGTAATGTGTGAACCATCTTTTGGAAATGAATGTCAAGGAGAATTGAGCTTTAAATAATTCTTATAGTTGGGTGTTTAACTCTTATAGTGAATTATGGATTTCATTAAGAGTTTTAATTGAATATTTATTGAATTTACCTTTATTCAAAAGATATTATTTGAATAACTTCTATAATTGAGTCTCCATTTCATCCATAGTGAGTGTCATAATTCCATTTTCTTTATATAAACTGCAATGAATCTCATCCAGACTACTGGAAATTAGTTTGAGTTTATCTTCACCCATATCTCTTTTCTCCTTTAATTATTCTATGTCCTTATTCAATATTTCCATTTTTTGAAATATAGATTATTCCCATTTATAGGAAGTGTCATCATATTCTTTCTTAAATAATCCACCTTATACCATTACTTTGGATTCCATCATGATCATTTCTTTCATGTCTCTGATGACCTCTTCCCATACCTTAAGGATGAACATGTGGGATTTGATATATACATGGATATCCTATAATTATTTATTGATGAGATCATATATCTTCATGACCTCTTCAATATATTTAATTATATTTGTGAGGAAATAATCTACCCATGCTTCGAGAGTCTTTCCCTAGGTATTATATTTGTTAATTATGGCAACAACATCCTTTCTTATTCGTTGAATTATGTTAGATCATCAATTAGTGGTACTACATGAATTTATATTAGATGGAACAAATAATTGACAAAAATTAATAGTTATTTAGTCTATCCTTTGATTTATTTTCTAGTCAACTCATCTTGTTTAGACCTCTTAATGATCCTTTTAGTGGTTTCTCAAAGATTATGAATATCACCTTCTCTTATTACTTATCCAAATGATATTATTTTTATTTTATAATATCCTAACTTCATTTATCTAATGTCATTCTCAACATTTGGTTCAACAATATCTCTCAATTGTGCTCCTGAGGAATTTGGCACCAACCTAGAGGTGGTCTTTTCTTTCTTTGGTGTAGAAGTCTTCAAGAGATCACCTACCACATCAAAATATGGAAATTTAACTTCATGCATCTTTTTAATTTTCTAAGGAATAGGATAAATCCATTGAAATTAAATATCTTTGAAGGTAATCACTAGAGTATTAGATGTATAAGGGGTAGGTTGATTTGGAGGAGGAGGAGGAGGAACTTTTAGAGATCTAGATGAAAAATGTGAGTTATCTTCTTCAACCTTTTTCTATTGTTCCATTTATAAATATGAGTCTATGTATTCTTATGTTGTGTTTGGGATGAGAAAGTTGGTATCAATCAAGGTTTTATTTGAAGACCATGGTCTCACTAATTTCTTGGTTTGTTTCTTCTTCCCTAAAATTGGATTTTATTCACATTGATTTCCCAATTTCTTCTTGGGATTGGGATCTTCATCTCCACCATCACTCAAATAAGAGGTTATTAAGGACTCAATAACCACCTTAGAATTTATTTTCCTTGAAAATTATGGGGGATCTTGATTCGATGGAACTAAATATTTCCCTCTTTAATATTCCTTTGGTTAATCTAGCTAGTTTATTATCTAATTTTTTGTGTGTGTGAGTTCATACTCTTTATGTCCTCCATTTCAAGTCAAATAGTTATTTTATTGACCAAATAATAGTTGTAAATGGTATATTCACAATTGTGTTGGTGTATTATGGATCAATAAGATTTGACTTGTCAACTACCATTCCCATTTAGAACCCACTCATCTCTAAATACCTTTATTTAATCCAAAGTTAGTTGACTCCAGTATCTTCATATTACCTAAAATTCATATGTGTAATCAACCAAATAGTCTTAGATATGAGGATTATGTTCATATGAAGACCCTATGACCATGTTTTTATTCACATATCCTTTAGTATCTATAAAGTTTATACTGGCATAGGTTTGAAGATTTTACTTCAAGATGGATAATTATATGTTTAGAATTCATGGTAGATTTACAAATGAAATAACCTAATGTAATGAGAAAATAAACACAAAGCACATGTTTTTATTACATCATTTGTGAATAGTTGTTAGCTACTTATAAAGCTTAATAAAAATGAACTTGTCACTAATCACCATTAGAAGTCTCAAGAGATGTCCTTCATAACCTCCAACCCTATGTATGTAATTTTTTGGAATTAAATTTAGTAGCTACCATATTATTGGAATAATTTTTCCACTTTTGTTGAAATCCACATTCCCCAATTTTCTTATAGTAATTACACACCCTCATTATGAAAGCATCATTAAATATGGTGTAGTGTTTATTGATTTGATATAATATGAGCTAAGGAAAGAACTTAATTACATGAGTTATTTATGTGATGGTTCCACTTTGAAAGAGTATGGGGTAGACCATTTGGGAAGGTAATTAATATACTAGGTATCATGTCATTAAGAATTACTTTGAGGATTGTACATTTAGTAATTGACTATGAAAAGATTCACTAATTAACTCACCCTACTCTAAGAATTATTTTCCTTAGAAAATGTTTTACATTAGGAGGAACATCTAGTGATGGAAAGGCCTAGTTCGTCATTGCCTACCACTTAGTTCAAAAAAGTAACCATTTTCAAAATCTCTTCTTTAAAATCAATGGGTCTCTCTCTTTTGATTCAACCAAAAATTATTTATGGTTGTTAGGAATTTGATGGGGTCTTTATTACAATGATTATCTCCCTATTTGATGATGATGTTGACTAGTTATTCATGAAGAGGAAATATTTATGCCATGCTCATTGAGAATCCATCTTGTTTCTCTACAAATTATCCAAATTTTGTTCTGAACTCTCGTCTATGAGTTATATTTTTTGGCACAAGCAAATACTAGATATGAAGATTGTAATAAAGTTTAAAAGGTTACTACTTAATGTAAAACTCTTTCTACCAGGTGTTCAATAAGTTGATTCAAGATTTTATAATTTAGTATTTTATGAAAATCCTCTAAATCTATTGACTAATCTAAGAGTTAGAGATATTTGGAATGTCATAGTCCAAGCCTAGTAATGGATTATACCCCATGTATTTGAAATTCATTTTGTTGGCCTTTAGGTTTTTAAATGTTGTTTAGAAAGTAAGGACTAAAACATCAAGTAGGTTAGGGGGTAAGAAATATTGAATTGGTTAGAAAGAGTGCAAGGCAATGGACATATGGTGATATAGAAAGGAAATGGGCCTAAGATAATTTTGATAGAGATTTGATATTGGAAAGGTAGGGGAGGAGTGTGAAACACCACTTTTATATTTGAAAATGAGAAGAGTGGAGTTAATTTAGAATAAATAGGGTGTTATGGTATATCTACATATGCATCAACATGAAGGTGGGGAATGATAGTCCTATCTATTATGTCTTCCTAAGATGGGTAAGCATGAATGTGTGAGCCTTCATGTCCCTATGTCCTCACATTTAGAGGGGGAGATGAGGATGGCCACCATATCCCTTTGAGATTCATAGGAATGAAAGTGTGATACTTTGAATTCCCATGTCATTATATCTAGAGGGGTCAGTGGGACTAACTATCATGTCCTTATAATATGTGCAAGCATGAGGGCATAATAATTCACATTTTCATGTCTATGAAGGATGAGAAGACTATCCTTTCTTGGTGTAGATGTGTAGTCAATTGGAAGTTTTATTACCTTATAACTTTTTCTTTTTGGTTAAAAACATTCCACACTTATTATTTATGGGTGGCTAAAAGGTAAGACTATTTAGCAAACAATAACTAGCTTAGTATGGGTATGTGGCTTCTAGAATAAACTCAAAATAATGCCCAAAAAAAACTAAAAGGAATCACACAACACACAACTAAAAGGAAATGGTAGGGGACAACCTACCATTATTCTTTATAAAACTTCAAATATTTTTTATCATATGGTAGTGGGAGATGGGTACCATCTCTATTTTCTATATAGTAAGTGTTTTCACCATAGAAATGTTGAATTTAAAAAATTCTAATCCAGAGATAGTCAAATTTCTCATGAATTCCTCTTGGCTCCTTTCTTTTATCCCAAAGTAAGACCATGTTACCAATCTAGAAATTGTGTTGAGATATTTGGTTAAATAGTATTTTGAACTTCTCTTGATGAACTACAATCCTATCAACCACTGTTTTTCACTCTTATTAAATCTTGGCTAGGTACATTACTCTTTTCTCTATTGTTTTTTTGAAGTGTTCATCTTCAATAGCTTGAGATAGTTTCAAATCTTTTAATTCCATAGAAATGGGAAATGTAGCATCCCTACTATATATTAAAGTAAAAGGAGACATTCCAATTGGTCTTTTAGGAGTAATCATATCAGCCTACAATGTGTCAGATATCTTTCTATGCCAATTCCTTTGATTTTCATTGACCAATTTGCAAATAATCATAGTTATGTTCTTGTTGATGGACTCAGCCTGACTAATAACCTGAGGGTAGTAATCTAAAGAATGTGTTAGAGATATGTCATATCCATAACATTAATTGATTAGTTATTCATATTAAAAATAGAGAGTGCTATCATCACTATCTTCTATGAGACATTGAATCTAGCTAGGATATTTTCTTTGATGAGGTTAAACATAGTTAGATTTTTAAAGTAGTCATAAATATTCAAAACATGGATGTGCCCGACACTAGAATGAATATTTAGAGTGTTGATGAATTTTAACCCCAATATTTGAAAGGGTTATTCAATTATTATTGGTTTTAAAGGTAAATTGGTGGGTTTTGGTCTCCTAATAAAATATTAACAAGCTTAACATTTAGAAAACCATTCATGCATATCCTAAAATAATGTGGGTCAATAATAATGAGATTGTAGAATTATAAATGTAGTGATCAAGGATGAAAAATGTCCTCTATAGGCTTTATCATGTATTGGCTAAATATTTTATAGGCTAGCAAAAGTACCTAGGTAGTCATGGGATTAAATTACCTTCATTTAATAGCGAAGCTGCTGTATGCTTATGTTTATCTATTCTAACTATTCACAACTTTTAGTTATTCATAGTTTATACAAATCATGCACAAGTTATCTTATTTTTGGCTATTAATTTAATCATAAAATTCATGAACCATAATAGAGTAATTTTGTAGCAAGTAAGTAGATAATTCAAACATTATGCAAAAAAGTTATAGGAAATTAGAAAATGAAAGGAAACTAAAATTTATGAAAGAGAAAGGAACTATAATTCACAACAAGTAGTTTTATTAGAGCTTATTGTGTCCATACAAATAGATAAACATATAAGATATGATAATTCTTTTTAGCAAATGATTAAGAAAAACTAGATTTCATTCTAATATTTAAGGATAACACAAATTTTACCATTTTGATCCTCACAAATGCACCTAAGGATATCATTAGATGTAAATTTGTTCAAAAATAAACTTTCTTCTTATTCACTTTAAACCAATTTCATATAAAAATAATAAAAAAATCTAAATGCAAAGTTTTATATTGCTTAAATTTTCTTGTCCTATAGTTACAATTAATTTCCCCAAAAATTAACATCCGCTTTAGCATGTAGGCCTTCACTCATACTTATACTATTATAGATATAAAAAATAATTAGGAGATAACTCCTTCAATTCCCATGTATTATGCTAAATTCTAAAAACCATTGAGAGATGTTCTCCTAGAATTTTTCCTGCGTGGCAAGCAATGGTTGGTGACAAGTAGCTCCTTTTGGTTTCATTATTTTGATCAAATCCAACTTCCTTAAATGTTACATAGAGCTCATTTAAGTAATTTTTTTATTATAAAATGACTTCAAGTAATGGAATCTAACCAAATTAATTGAGTCTTACATTTTATAAAGTAGCTTACATTTACAAGTAATTCCTCTAAGTGACATTACTTACAAATTAATTACATAAAACAAAATTAATTCAAATACATTTCTAAATAAAATAGAAAAAAATAGAATAAATTGTTGAGAAGAGAAAAAATAACCATCATTCTAATACATGAACTTTTGATTTGTACTTTTCCCTAAACTTGATGTGTTGACACATCATGAACTAGATGGCTATATCATCTGACTTGGAAACTAATCGCCTTTCTATTTCTAATCTCAACATTTAATTCTCTATCTTCTTGCAATAACCTTTCACCTTCTCAATATTATGTTCTAACCTCTTTACCTATTGTTGACTCTTTATTAACTCCTTTATTAATTTTGATGTGAATGGAGTCATGACCTTTTCAATTAATTTCTTGAATTACTAATGTAATTTCTCATGCATCCTTAGTGTTTCTTTAAACCAAACATTCATAAGGTATAAGATATAATCCTCTAGATCTATTTTTATGTTGTGATCATATTTTTCCAAAGTCTTCATTCTTCAAGCATTGCTCAAAAAATGTGCATGAGAAAAATATAATGTGTTCCTCTTGTTTTTATCTATTTATTGATCCCTCTTGAACAATATTTTCTTCAATAAAATTTTTTTCACTTAAGGCATTTATTCTTTGAAATATTTGATATTGTAATTTAGATGTTCCATTTTCACTTTCAATTTTCTTCATCATTATTTTTAGCTATGCCAATTTATTCTCAATATCAATTAAAGTGCATGGGATGTCAAGAAACCATTTCTATGTAGTTTGTGAAATTTTATCTATCCATTCATCAACTAATTTATCCTTATCACTAGTTTCCTCTACCTCAGTTATTATTTTTTGATTAATTGTATCTCATAAAATTAATGATTGTGGAGGACCAGATCCTGCTAATGATTATTGATTAAGACACTTTGACACTCTTGGTATGTTTACATTTATGATCAAGACTTCTCAGAAGATTTAAGTATATCTACTCTAAATTAATTCCCTCCTTTAACTTAGGAGTTGTTTGCAATGCCAACCTTGAAGAAAAATTTGTACCAGTGGAAGTGGTTAAATATATTACTATTTGTTGCTGATTATTTCTTATCACTATCTCTTGAAAGGGAACTTCCTCTACATCTAGAATACCTTGAACAATATTGGAAACTATTTTTTCATATTTATCTTTCTCCATCTCTTTTTATTTATCTTTAGGTTCAAATATTACCTTTTTTATGATACCTCCTATGATGAGACCATTTTTTTAGTTGTTACCTTCTCTAGCTCTTTTTGGGTAGAAACAAAAGGATTGGTGGGTTGATCATCAGAAGGAGGTGGAGGAGGAGTAGTTTGTGGAGAAGATGGGAGTGGAAGAGGAGGAACATTAGTCTCCTTCTAAATAGGTTTTTCAAGAAGTTTTAAATTTGGATAATTTAGAGGTGGCATGAGTGTGGATGGATATACATCTTTCATTACTAGTTGTGTGTTTTTCACCGGAATGAAGATGTGGTGGGTGTGGTATAAATAAGAGTGGTATAATTAGGAATGGTTTTGGGAGATACTAGTAGAGATATAGGGGTAACTAGATAAATTAAATCCTTTTGTTTCACTAGAGAATACGTATCATCAACATTCTTCTTCAATTTTAACATCTTCTTGGGCTATTGACTATCCTTTCCTTGTGCTACTTTCCTCTTATGACATACTTGGTCAATTTATGTCATTACTAACTCCTTCATGCAGTATCCCTTACCACGAAGCCATGTTAAATTCATAGAGAGAACCACTTAATTTATCTCAGTACTAGTCTTTAATTGATTGTTCTTATACTCAATTTTTAGGAGTGGAGCTTTATCTCCTCCCATTACATGATAAGAATCATGAATCACTTGCCCATCATATTCAATTTATTTAGGAATTGTAATCAAATCAAAAGAATGAATATACCAATAGTCATCCTATAATTATCTCTTCTTCTCACTTCAAATTCATCTCTACAATCAATCTAAAAGTATTGAAGTGTAGGGATATACATAAACTCAAGACAAAATATGTTTTATGCTATGCCTTTATAATCAAAATTTCCTCTAGCCTCAAAGTGTGATTGATTGTAGTTATGATATATCTTTATTTGTAAATTTTTGGATTATAAATACTTGTATAATGATAATGACCAATAATAATACGAAAACTAACTAAATAATGATGTACTTTTGATTGTATATCATGTAATTACACCAGTTGCCTACACAACTCACTAAGAATCCATTTATCACTAGGGTGCCTTAGCAATTTGACTAGTGTCCCTATGAAACTACCAACTTTGATATATGTGAAATTTAGGAATTGAATAAAAACACATCCAAAATAGGAAACTACCTCCTAGGCTACATTAGATACTCTCTTGGATTTTAAATCAACATTCAATTTACAAATGACTTCATAAAAGAATGCATCATTTACCCTATTATAGTTCTTGAAGTATTTAAAAAGAGTCAATTGAGGGTAATATTCATATATGGGCTCTATTTCTAACATCCATTTTGTATTTAGCCTAAAAAAAGGCTCCATTGGATGATGTTGCATATACTAATTATGAAGTCATTTTGAAGTCAAAAAAGTTTGTAATACATTACTCAACTACTAGTCAATATTGTCACTTATCATTTTTGACCATTCAATCATAGAAAAACTCATATTGACATCAATAGCCATTATGTAAGCATACATCTAGGTGGAAAAGTTCTTAGCATTCTTCTCTCTATTGATTCTACACAATAATTGGGTGATATCATCCACTTCTTAAACCAAGTTAGATCTCACTATTTTCTTTGAAAACCTTGAGGGATGCTTTGGTTTCTTCAAATAAGTTATATTCATTATTTTGATGAAATTTGTTATCTTATTCTCCCATTGATTTTTATCTTTTTCCATTGATACATCAAGCACTTTAGGTCTTATTAGGATATTCAAATAGTAGTCAAAATATTGAACATCAAATTTGATCACCACATTTCTTATATTATCCTTAATGATCCTAGTGAGAGAATCATAATATTCAGCAAATTCTATGATGAATTCAAGAAATTATGAAAATCTTGGGAAATTTGTATCTTGAAAGAATACAATATTTTTCATTGCTTACATGAGTGGTGTTTTGACTATGGATTTAGATCTTTCCAATAACTCATTTACGGAGAGATTTCCCTTGGCAATATCACTAATTTTAGATAATTTGGATGTAATGTAAGATTCAATGGGGTATACCTTGTATTCATACTTCATCTTTACTTCATTTAGCTTCTCAAATCTCTTTTCCTTTATCTTCCATTTTCTACTTGGCATTAGAACTTCTTCAAGTGTAAGCTCAAAAAATTATTCAATCATAGTTGCTTCTTCTTCTACTCTTGATGTTTGTTGTGACTAACACTAGAAAGATTTGGAAAATACTTTTTAAAACTCAATAATTGTTCCTTCTAGTTTAGAAAATGTTGAAAAACTAAGTTATGTTGTTGTCTTGAGTAACATTCCTAAGCAAGCTTAAGGTATTACAAAATTTTAGTAGTAATAAACATTGAAAACTCTAAGAAACTCATTCTAAGTAGAAGGGTATTGTAATTATAGGAAGGTCTAGATATTTCTCAAGTCTTGATGATTGAAAACCTTGAGTAAGTGATAAGTATTTACAACTTTGTGATTCTTTAGGAAAGTCATCAAGTTTCTTTATGTAAGTTATTGGGTTTCTTTGGGAAAGTTACTTGGGTTGGAAAACATGATGAAGAAGAAGTAATGGATAATCAAAACATTGGGTAAGTAAGCAATTATTCAAAATCTGAGGAAGTGATGCCATTTGAGAATTTTGGATTTCTTAAGACTAGTTACTTGGTTTAGGGACTCTGAGTAAGTAACAAGTTGTTTAAAGTTTGAACAAGATGATCTAGGTCAAATGTTGGGGATTTTTAGAAAAATTTAATGTTTTGGGATTTTGTTCAAGATTTTCACATGAAAAATGTTTTTTGAATAATTTTTCAAGGTTTTAAACCACATCATGTATGTAAAAGTGACAAATAGTAATAAGAAAAATAAGAAAGATAGAATAAAAACCTTCAAAATGGTGAATGAAAACCTATCAAAGGAAAATTGAGATAAACACCCAAAATATAAACATGAAAACAAAGGAGAAATAATCTAAATACCTTGACTACAAATGGATTGTGAATAATTTACTCAAAAATCACTCCAAAAGCTCAAACAATGTTGTTCAAGATTCACAGGAGCAATAACTAGGTTAGAAAAATTAAAATCCAAGTGGGAAATGAGGTGGAATTTTCTAATATTTATATTAACCTAGGCATTAGTGACAACTAAGTGACATGTGTGAGGAAAGCCATGTAATAATTTTTACATTTGTCTAGTTTTATGAATTACTTTGCTTAATTCAGTCATTAAAGTTAATTAATTCCTAAACTTTGATTTAGTCTAAGCTTATAAATACTTTAGACTTGTGAACCCTTATTGTTTTTACTTATGATTTTAATAAATTGAACTAACTTCAAAACCTTGGGTTGTTGTGATTAGTGCTTTGTAGGTTTGTCAAACTACTTTACTTAGATTTTTTGAGGAGCAAAGTCATTAAACAATTCTAATTTAATTTAGATGGTGTAACTCAAGTTTACAATGACAACTAATTTAAAAGGTAATAAGTAAAGTAACATTGAGAATCTGAGTTGGCCTAGTAATGAGTCTAAACACTTAGTTTTTTTAATCTCTTGGAAAGATGGACAAATGGGTTTTATGATGATCACCCAAACAAACACTTTCTAATCTTCTGGAGCATTTTGAAGTAATTTTGGAATCAAATAAATTAAATAAAAACTACTAAAATCTAAGTCTTATTCAGGGGATTGAGTTTTGACAAGGACAAGTGATTCACATAAGACAAAAGGCAAAAATTTAAATAGGGCTATCCCAAAATTCCAAGTGTGAAATTTTGGGGACACCAATTAGCTATGACTAAGGGCATATTTGTTTCTATCAAAAATAATTAAACAAAGATGAAATCCTAGTATCTCTAGTGTTGAGTCTTGTCGATTAGGTATGGACTCATGTAAATATGAATAAACAAAAACCACAAAACAAACAAACAAAAAAAGAAAAACAACTATACAAAATGAAAACTAAAGTCTTATTTATATACATACAAGTGTTACCCTACTACTCAATTTTTGTAAATATTCAAGTGCTACCCATTGTAAGGTAGTGGAAGTTCAATTACATCATTATAAGATAGGATGAATCTATCTTTTCCAATAACTTTATTTATTGTGAAAGGTCCTTTCCATAGTGAATCATATTTATTGTGCATCCATTTTGGCTCATTTCACTTATCCCACAATAAGACCAAGTCACCAACTTCAAAATTTATTTCTTTAGCCTTTTTATAAAAAATATTATTTACTTTAATCTAATCATCAATTATATGGTCATCAACTTCAGAATGCACTTCTTATTTTTCAAATAAAAACATAATCCTCTTATCAAGTAAGTATTTATAAGTTTCATCTTCAATAACCTTAGACAATCTTAAAGCAAGAAACTCTATGGTGATGGGTATTTTAGCATATGTTACATACATAAAATAAAATGGTGACATGCCAATATCTTTCTTTAGAGTGATTATATCATCCCATAATGCATCAAATAGCTTTTTGTGTTAGGCATGTTGATTATCATCCACTAGTTTATGAATGATTATTATCAAGTTCTTGTTACTAGATTTAGCTTGGCCATTCCCCTAAGGATATTAATTTTAAGAGTGAACTAATTCTATTTTGTGTAAATAATAAAAATGAGTTAGTCTAGCTAAATAAAAGTTAGTTGCATTATTTTTTAATATCTTGTGAGGAATACCAAACCTCACTATAATGTTTTCCTTGATAAAATCACATACAACTTTAGAAGTAGATTTATTTATAAGAATGGATTCTACCCCCTTGATGAAGTAATTAGTGGTGGTTAAAACATAACAATGGCCAACACTTGAAGAGGGATTCAACATCCCAATAAAATCTATGCCCCACTAGCAGAATGGTTCATTGATTATGACTAGTTTCAAAGGTAATACTGACAACATTAAACATCCCACAAAATGTTCACATGTCTAACATTTAGAAACTCAATCCAAAGTATCCTAGAAAATTATGGGCCAGTAGTACATTGTTCATAGGATTTTATGTGTTGTAACTCATGTTGAAAAATAACCTCCACATGTTCTATCGTGAAACTATTCTAGTAGGCTATTTTGTTGGTATTTGTCTACACAATAGAGGAAAACACTATCAATTCCTCTTTTATACAAACCATTATCCCAAAGGATAGAATCCCTTGAATTTAGCTTGACAGTTCATTTTTCCTTATGTGTAAGATGAGCTAGACATTCTCCATAAGCTAGGAAGAAAGAAATATTATTGTACCATTCATCAAAAAGATCAACATTAAGAACCATGGTAAAATTTTCATCTGATTCATCTTGATGAAAAGACACCATTGTATCTGTGTCATCTGGTTTACTTTCTATCATTAGTTTGCATAAGCCTCTTCCTCTTACTAGTTTTGTTGGTTTGATATCAATTCAAAATCTTAAACCTTAACTACCTAGGTGCCTCTTAGCAATCCTAGATCTTATTGTGCTAGAATATATTTCACTATAGTGTCAAGTACCTATACTTTAGTATGTGAAGATAAGTATAGTACCTATAACCTTTGCATGATTTTAAAATAGTAAATACATGTTTTTTCATTTGATTATACTTTAGTTCATAACTCTTCAATGGCTAGATCATGAAAGATATGGTAGATTCAATATCTTCATCATTTTTTTGTAGAAGTATGGCTAGCATGGTATGTTTGGAGGAATAACAATAGAGAATGAATCCCTTACTGAAATCTAGGGAAATTAGCACTAGAGCTTGAGCTATGTCTTCTTTAATCTTTTCAAATGCCATCTTACCTTCAATATTCCATTTGAGTTATTGCTTCTTTTTCATCATGTCATAAATGTGGTGAGTTAACTCAATAAATTTAATAATGAACCTTCTAATAAAGTTAACCTTACCAAAGATTGAATGTACCCCTTTCTTAGATGTAGGCATAGGTAGACTTTGGATAAATTTCACCCTTTCTAGATCAATATTCATTCCTTCCTTTGAGACAATGTGACAAAAAAGCTTCCCTTCAATCATGGAAAATATTTATTTCTTAGGATTCAAGGAGATCTCATGTTTCCTATGCTGGATGAGAACTTCTAAATCAGCCACATGATTACCTTTTTTCTTGAAGAATAATGTCAGGTTATCAAGATATACAACTAAATCTTGTTCTTTATATGTGAAAATGTTAGATCCATCCCTTGTTGAAACATTTCTCCAACATTAACAAGCCCAAATGGCATCTTTTGGTAGGAAAATGTCCCCCATAGTGTTGTGAAAGCCATATTGTATTGATATTATTCTTCCACTTTTATTTGATTATATCTTTAAAATATATCTAACATAGACAAGATTTCTAAGCATGTATCTACTTATAAGTATAATCCATGATGAGAAATGGATAGTTATCCTTCAAATAAACTTAATTTAGTTACAAAAATAAACACACAAACATATTTATCTATTAATCTTTCTTATTGGGATTATGTTAGCTAACCATTATGAATGATGAATGGGATAAATTATCTTAGCATCAAGTAGCTTCTATATTTTAGAAAAGATAGTACCTAGGATAGTTGGGTTATGATGGAAAATATTTTTATTGAAAGGCTTTATTCTGGTTGAAGTGGAATGTAATGTTGTACATCTTTCTAATGAAAGGTCTTTAGGTATTTGTAGAACTAGACAAACACATCAATATATTTCTTGAGAAGATTAATGAATGATTAATTTTATTCTTGGGAATAACACTTTCTAATGTTGACCATCTTGGGATCTTCTTTAGTATGCAAATTAACCTATTGTATTTTTTTATAAGAACTCTCACCATACTCTTTCTTTTTCTTCATAAACTAATCGTGCTTATCAAAATTTCTTCTAAATAAACCAACCCTTTAGGGATTTTATTTCCCTTAAGTTGAATCCAATCTTCATTATCATCATGTTTAGTTTTAGTATTACCTTTTATTATGTAGCATGGAAGTGAACTACTTCCTTTAAAATATAGTTTTTCAAAATTATCTCACTACTCAAGGAAAGTAGCTATCTATTTGTCATCATTAAAGACCTACCACTAATTGACATTATCTAGAACCTTTGGATAGAAAACCATCTCTACTCTATAATCACCCTCTTCAAAAAATGTAGACTACTAATTTGGGCTAAGCATAGTTGTAATAACCATAAGAGAATTAGCTCTAAAGTTCTGATCATGAGGAATGAAATTGATTGAAAAGGCTATAAATACAAGTTTTGCACTTAGAACTTGATCATGGTAGTGCCTCAACTTATCCTTCTTCACTTGGTATTGTCCAAAAATTTTCTTTACAATCAACTTAGCATATCCTTGTGCTTTTATATGTCTCACTCCTTTTTATTTTGATTGCTTTAATCCTAACTCTAAAACTTCATATTTTGTTATGTTATTAGTATTTTCAAATATAATATTGTAAGACTAAGGATATACCTTACCATTTGGTGATATCAATACAACCCCAACACCTGAACCAATAGAACAACAATTACCATCAAATTTTGGCATCCATATTATATCTTCTTTTTCTTGTTTATCTGGTTCTTGTATGTCCTTTCCCTATTCAAGGTAATAGACTCCATGATCTGATTCTTCAAAAAGAATATGTGATCTTGGATTATATGACTTGGAAACTATACACTTGGATACCTTCTTAAGCTCAAGTTTTTGATTTACACCTTTTATTGGAATATGAGCACAATACCAATCGATCTTGACTTTTCCTCAAAGATCTTTGGAAATATTTATACTTAATAACATTTCATAAGAAATAGGAATATCTACTACCATAATTGTCATTTTAAGCATTTTATCTAGAAAAGTTGCTAGAATAGCTTAAGCATCTTTGATTCATCTAATCAAGGGAGCTTATATTTTCATTTAATAACATATCCCTATTAATTTGGTTAAACTGAGGCCAAGGGAATTGACTACTTTAGCTAGCATGACATTATAAGAGGCTTGAGAATCTAGGATAAAATTGCTCAACTTGAACCTATTGATCAAGAGGGACACATAGAATGGCTTTATTCTTTTGGATGTGTATGTAGATGTGGGAGAGATAATTATGGCATTGCTTTGGAAAGAAACCTATTTGGGAGTAGGGAAGATGCCTTTATAAGAATTGGTTGTACTATTTGATACTTTGCTTTGAATGTACTTAACTATTCTATTTAGTTATTCTAGATAGGACCTCAAGTATTTAGCTTCTGATATTTGAATCTTAGTTTTCTTGATATGGTCAATAATGTCAAAAGAAGGGACGGTCATTGATAAAGTAGGATTAGCTTTAGAAGTATGAGTGTCTAGCTTACGAGGTTAGGAAGAAGATGTTACATACTTATATTTTGGGGCAAAAGAAGTAGATAAAGGAATACCTCTTATAAAGATGCTAACATTTGACCTAGAATTTGTTTTCTCTTTCCCTTGTTATTTGAAATATTTTTCACCAACTTGCTAAGTTTGTGATCTTATAAATACTAAAATAGAGTGACTATGACCATCTTAAAGTATTTCTTCATAATCACTTTCTTATTGATATTCAAGGTAGCCTATGTTGGAGTCACTAACAAGATCTACAAAGTCATCTTCATTAGTAAATCTTTGATCAAGGTCAACAGCCATATGATCTTCTTCATTCATTTCAATGTGGTTTTTTGGATCATCCTCAATTTATAATCTTTGTGGGGGTCCAAAAATAGGATTCTATTTTTGATTATTGAAATTGTGTGTAGGTACATTCTATCTAGGAGAAGAATGAGCACCTTGAGCAATTTGACTTTTAACTTACAAGTCATTAGCTAGTTTTTAATGTTTTTGAAGTAGAATTGTAAACCTTAGAATTTGTATTTTTTATCTTTGTAGCCATGATAATTTTATCTCCAACCTATATATCAATGTTCTAACTTATTACTAAACTAATAAGATGTGTTATACATTGCTAATAACTAACCTCTAGTAGCTAATCATTGATGAAAAATCACTTCTAGTTATCACTAGTGGGTTGAGCAGCCCGAGGTATCTTATAGATCAATCTATTAAATTTATAAATTAAATCTCACAAGTGTTCATGTGGTTATTTTTAAATTTGAGTCAATTGGGTGAGCAATATGTGCGAGTCTTTAGTAGCTTTAAATATTTTTTCAAATTTCATCACACATAGTGGCATAATTGGTTATGGTGCCAAGAGCCAAATGGTAAAATTATTATATAGCTAAGTCATGTAAGGTTTCAATGAAGAGGATAAATAATTTATCTTCATGTTCAATGCTAATCACTTCATAGGCTACTAGAAAATAGCTAAGTGCTCATCTAGACTTTGCTTTCCATCCCATGTGAACTTAGAAAAGTTATTTCTTGAACCCTTAGGCAAATAATGAAGAGGAATAATTAGATTAAATGGGAAAATAGCTACCCCCAAGGGATAGGAAGTTGTGCCATTCTTCCAAAAATAAAAAATTAAAGATTTTTAGGTTGGATTATTCTTAAATAATTGTGTTTTAGTTGATTCAAAAGAGTTCACACTTATTTGATAGGTGAAAGACTCACTCTTCTTATTATAGTTTGGGGAGGAAAGATGAAATGAAACCATTATTTCAATTGAAATAAGTCATCAATTTGGCCTTGAGCTCTTCTTTCCCTTGTGAAAGGTTAATTTTCCAATTTGAAATGCCTATGCTTCTCTAAATATTTGTTTATAAGCAAAGACTTCATGAGATATTACATGACATGCAATGACTTAAGACAAACAAGACATTTCTTTTGACATGTAATGACTCAAGATAAGTAAGGCATTTATTTTAGATGAGTAAATCTATCTTCACAAAACATGCATTTCTAATTAGAAGTCCACGTTTAATTTGCATGTATTTTTTTACATGGTAGTGTGGAAAACATGCAATTTTAGAGAACTATTCACTAGTTTATGTCTATCTTACTCTTGAGTGGATAATTAAAGTTAGCTTTGGATAAGTTAAATTCATGTTCCCCAATGGAGTCACAAAAAATAATTGGCTAGATACTTTCTAGGCTATCAAAAGTACCTAGGTAGTCATGGGATTACATCCCCTTCATTTAGAAATGAAGCTTCCATATGCTTATATTTATCTATTCTAACTATTCACAACTTTCAATTATTCAAAACTTATAAAAATCATGCATAAGTTATCTTATTTTGGGGTATTAATTTAATCACAAAGTTCATGAACCATATTAGAGTGATTTTGAAGCAAGTAAACAACTGATTCATAAATTATGCAAAGAAGTTCTAGGAAATTAGAGAATGAAAGGAAACTAGAATTTATGAAATAGAAAGGAACTGTACTTCACAATAATTAGTTTTAGCAGAGATTACTATGTCCATATAAATAGATAAACATATAAGATATGATAATTCTTTTCAATAAATGATTAAAAAATGGAATTCATTCTTAGATTTAAGGATAACATAATTTTTACCATTTTAATCCTAAAAAATACACCAAAAGATCTCCTTAGATGAAAATTTCTTCAGAAATTAACTTTCTTTGTATTCACTTTGAACCAAGTTCATACAAAAATCATACATAAATATAAACACAAATGTTTAGATTGCTTAAATTTTCTTGTACAATAGTTACAATTGCTTTCCACAAAAAATATCATCCCCTATGGTATGTAGGCCTTCACTCATACTTATACTGTTTTATATATCAAAAATAATTAGGAGACAACTCCTTGAATTTCCATGTACTATGCTAAATTCTAAAAACCATTGAGAGACATCCTCTTATAATTTCTCTTGTGTGGCATGTAATGGTTGATGACATGTAGCTCATCTTAGTTTCACTATTTTGATCAAATACAACTTCCTTGCATGTTGCATAGAGCTCTCTTAAGTAATTTGTTTTTACAAAATGATTTCAAGTAATGGCATCTAGCCAAGTTACTTGAGTCTTACATTTTACAAAGCAACTTAATTTTACAAGTAACTACTCTAAATGACATTACTTACAAAATAATTACTTAAAACAAAATTACTTCAAATACATTTCTAAAGAAAATAGAAGAAATTGTTGAGAAGAGAAGAAATAACCATCATTATAATTCATGAACTTTTGATCTACAATTTTACCTATAATTTATGTGTTGAGACATCATGAATTGGATGGTTGCATCATCTAACTTGGCCACTGATTTCCTTTCTATTTCTAATATTATCATTTCATTCTCTAGTTTCTTGCAATAACCTTTCACCTTTTCAATCTTAGGTTCCAACCTCTTTACCTATTGTTGACTCTTTATTAACTCTTTTATCGATTTTGTTATGAATTTAGTCATGGAATTTTAAACTAATTTATTGAATTGCTAATGTAATTACTCATAAATCCTTGGCATTTATTCAGGCCAAACATTCATAAGGAAGAAGATACAATTTTCTAGATCTACTTTTATGTTACAAACATATTTTATAGAGTATTCATTTCTTCAAGCATTAATCCAAAATAGTAAATGCAAAAAGATATATTATGTTCCTATTGTTTCTCTTTCCTTATTAATCCCTATGGAATACTCTTTTCTTTAATCAAAAATTTTCACTTAATACATTTATTCGTTGAAGGCTTTCTTATTACAATTCAGATATTCCATTTTCACTTTCAATTTCCTTCATCATTATTTTTAGTTATGCCAATTTATTCTCAATATCAACTAAAGTGCCTAGGATCTTAGGAAACCATTTCTATGTAGTTTGTAACATTTTCTCTAACTATTCATCAACTACTTTGGCCTTGCCACCAATTTCATCTACCTCAGTTATTGTTTGCTAATTAATCATATCTTCTGAAAGTAATAATTACTAAGGAGTAGATCTTGCCACTTTGGCAATTATTTCACACAAATTAGAAAATTTTTCCTTTAACTAGGATTTATCATCCTTCTCTTCACCAAGATTCTAAAAAAGAGTATTGAGAATGGTCTATGTGTCCTACTTTAGGCCCTTTCTATTGACTTCTCTAAGGGATACTTTTGTAATTGTTAATTCTTCTTCAGTGATTTCACCTTTATACTTACCCTATGAAAGAACTGATATTTATGTAAATTTTTGTCTTAAAGGTTCAATTATTAGCTTTTAAGACACTTTGACACTCTTGGAATTTTTACCCTTATGATCAAGAATTTATAGAAGATGTAAGTCTATCTTCTCCAAGTTAATATCCTCCTTTGATTCAAGTGTTGTTTGCAATGCCAACCATGACAAAAAATCTATACTAGTGGTAGTGGCTAAATATATTACCATTTGTTGCTAATTATCTCTTACCACTATTTCTTAAGAAGGAAATTTCTCTACATATGTAATACCTTGAACAACATTGGAAACTATTGTTTCATATTTCTTTTTCTCTATCTCTTTCTCTTTCTCTTTAGGTTCAACTATTACCTTCTACTATGATACCTCATGTGATTATACCACTTCTCTAATTGTTACCTACTCTGGGTATTTTTGGGTAGAAATAAGAGGAATGGTGGGTTGATAATCAAAAGGAGGTGGAGGAGGAGTACTAAGTGGAGAATATGGGGGTGGAAAATGAGGAACATTAGTCTCCTTCTAAATAGGTTTCTCAAGAGGTTTAAAACTAGGAGACTTTAGAGGAGGTATGAGTGTGGATGGATCTACATATTTCATTACTAGTTGTATTTTTTTCAATGGTAATGAAGATGAATATGTGGTAGGTGTGGTAGAAATAGGATTGGTATAATTATGAATGGTAGAAGTAGGAATAACAAAAGTAAGAACGGTTGTAGAAGAGACTAGCAAAGATGTAGGGGTAATTAGATCCTTTTATTTCACTAGATAATATGTATCATCAACATTGTTCTTCAATTTTAACTTTATTTTAGTTTCTTGACTACCCTATCCTTTTATTTCTTTCTTTTTATGACTTATTTGGTCAATTTATGTCATTATTGCCTCCTTCATATAGTAGCCCTTACTAAGAAGCCATGTTGAATTCATAGGAAGAACAATTGAAGTTTTCTCAGAAATATTCTTTACTTTATTCTTCCTATAGTCAATTTTTGGGAGTGGATCATTATCTCCTCCCATTCCATGATAGGAATCATGAATCACTTACCCATCATCTTCCATGTCTTTAGGAATTATAGCCAGATTAAAATAATGAATCTACACAAAATTTGTCCTATTTTTATCTCTTCTTCTCACTTCAAATTAATCTATGAAATAAATCTAGAAGTATTTAACTATAGGTATATTTGTATACTCAAGAGAAACTATGTTTTGTGCTATGCCTCTAGAATGAAAATTTTCTCTAGCCTCAAAGTGTGATTGATGGTAGTTATGATACATCTTTGTTTGTACATTTTTGGCCTTATAAATACTTCATAATAATAATTTCCAATAAAAATAAGAAAACTAACTAAAAAGTGATGTAATTTTGATTGAATATCTTTCAATTCCATTAGTTTCCTACACAACTCCATAAAAAACCATTTATCACTAGGGTACTTGGAAATTTTATTGGTATCCCTATGAAACCACCAACTCTAATATATGTGAAATTAAAGAATTGAATAAAAACACATCCAAAATGGGAAACTACATCTAAATCTACATCAAATACTCTCTTGGATTTCAAAGAAACATTCAATTTACAAATGACTTCATAAAAGAATGCATAATCTACCCTCTTATAGTGCTTGAAGTATTCAAAAAGAGTCAATTGAGGGTAATATTCATAGATGGGATTTGTTTCCAAAATCCCATCTATGAATATTACCCTCCTTTTTTAGTTAGCCTAGAAAAGCATCCATTTGATGTTGTTGCGTATACTAAGTATGAAGTCATTTTGAAGTCAAGAGTTTGCAATACATTACTCAACTGTTAGTCAATGTTGTCACTTATCATTCTTGACCATTTAATCATAGCGAAACTCCTATTGAAATTAATAGTCTTTATGAAAGCATCATTCAAGTGGAAATGTTCTTGTCATTATTTTCTCCATTTATTCCACACAATAATTGGGTGATGTCATCCACTTCTTGGATCAAGTCAGATCTGACTATTTTCTTTGGAAACCTTGATGGCTGCTTTGGTTTCTTTAGATAAGTAGTATTCATTATCTTGATGTAATCTGATATCTTACTCTCCCATTGATTTTTATATTTTTTCATTAATACATTTAGTTCTTTAGGTCTTGTTTGGATCTTCAAATAGTATTCAAAATATTAAACATCTAATCTGATCACCACATTTCTTGTAGTATCTTTAACTATCCTAGTGAGATAATAATAATATTTAGCATATTATAGGATGAATTTAGGAAGTTATACAAATCTTGGGAAAGTAAAAACTTGAATAATTCCACTATTTTTCATTACTTGCATGAGTGATGTTTTTACTATGTCTTTAGATCTTTCTAATAACTCATTTATGTAGACATGTCTCATGTTAGTGTCATTGATTTTAGACAACTTGAATGTAATTCAAGATTTAATGGGGTATCCCTTGTATTAATACTTCATATTCACTTCCTTTGTATTCTCAACTCTCTTTTCTAGTGTCTTCCCTTTCCTACTTGGCCCTAGAACTTCTTCAAGTGCAAGCACTGGAACTTCTTCATTCAGAGTTGTTTTTTCTTCTACTCTTGATATTTGTTGTGACTAACACTAGAAATATTTGGAAAATTATTTTGAAAACTTATTAATTGTTCCTAAATGTTTAAAAAATGTTGAAAATTTGAGTTAATTTATTTTCTTGATTAACAATCATAAGCAATCTTTAGGCATTAGGAACTTCTAGCAGTAGTAAACATTGAAAACTCTACGAAACTCATTCTAATTAGTAAGGTGTTATAATTACGGGAAGGTCTAGATATTTCTCAAGTCTTCAAGATTGATATCCAAAATTAAGTGAAAAGTATTTACAACTCCAAGATTTTTTAGACAAGTTATCATGTTTATTTAGGCAAGTTATCAGGTTTCTTTGTGCAAATTATCAAGTTTATTTAGGCAAGTTATCAGGTTTCTTTCAACAAGTTACTTGGGTTAGAAAACTTGATGAAGTAAAAACCATGGGTAAACAAAAATACATGTAAGTAAGAAATTATTAAAAATCTAAGAAAGCAATTCCCTTTGATAATTTTGGGTTTCTTAATACCCATTACTTGGGTTTGGGACTCTGAGTCAGTAACAAGTTGTTCGAAACTCAAGCAAGATGATCTAGTTCAAACACTAGGGATTTGTAGAAATTTCAATGTTTTAGGATTTTTTTAAATATTTTCACATGAAAAACGTTTTTTAATAATTTGAAAAAGTTTTAAACAACATCATGTATGCAAAAGTGATAAATAATAGCAAGCAAAATAAGAAAGAAAAAAACCTTCAAAATGGTGAATGAAAACCTACTAGAATAAAAATGAGATAAAAAACCAAAATGGAAACATGAAAATAAAGAGGAAACAATATAAATACTTTGAATACAAATGGGTTGTGAAGAATTTGCTCCAAAATTGCTCTATAAGCTCAAACAGTATCACTTAAGATTCACAGGAGCGTTAGCTAGGTTGGAAAACTCAAAAACTAGGTTGGAAATGAGGTGGAATTTTCTAATATTTATATTAATCCATGGATTAATGAAAACAGAGTGACATCTATGAGGAAAACCATGTAAGTATTTTGACATTTGTAAGGTTTTATGAATTAATTTTCTTAATTTGGTATTCAAATTCAAGTAACTCTAAAACCCCAATTTTGTCTAAGCTTATGAATACTTTGGGCTCACAAACCCTTATTTCTTTAACTTATGAATTTAATAAAGTGAAGTAATTTAAAAAAACCTAGGTTATTTTGATTAGTGCTTTTTAGGTTTGTGAAAATACTTTACTTATCTTTTGAGGAGCAAAGTCATTACACAATTATGATTTGATCTAGAAAGTGTAACTCATGTTTATGATTTCAACTTACTTCAAAGGGAATAAGTAAAGTAACTTTGAGAACCCAAGTTGGCCTAGAAATGAGTCCAAACACTTTATTTCTTAAATCTCTTAGAAATATGGACAAATGATTTTTATGATGATGACCCAAGAAAACACTTTCTAATCGTCTAGAGAATTTTGAAGCAATTTTAGAATGAAATAAATCATAATGAAAACTACTAAAATATAATTATTATTTAGGGGACTAAGTTTTGAAAAGGACAACTAACTCACATAAGATAAGAGGCAAAAATTTAAATAGGGGTATCCCAAAAATACAAGTGTGAAATTTTGGGGACATCATCGTGAAAAGCCTCCAAGGTCTTCTTTTGTTTTTTTTTGTTTACATGTATCAGAAAGTACCATCTAAATATTTTTTATACAATTTATTATCGTAAATTACATATCTAGATGTCTTTAGTTTAATATTTATTATTTTATTGGGATTAAATTAGGTCAATAATTCTCCAAAAGATAAGGAAAATGTTATATCTGAATACCATTCTTTGAGGGAGTCAACAAAAAAAACTATTAGTATCTCTTCCTTTTCTTTTCTCTGAGAATCAACATTTTAGGCCATTAATTGTCAAATGCCTTGTCCTCTTACAAGTTTTTATGCTTGATCTCTAGATCATATTCCTATACTTTTGTGATCAATTTACCTCTATTTGATCCAAGTTCTTATTGAGTGAGAATTGATTTAATTTCTCAATCTGAAACCATGATGATTGTATGAGAGTCTAGAATGGAAAACCTGAAATGTTTCATAGCTTTGACAACAATTTACAAATTTTATATAATAGTTAATATTTTATATCATGATATTTTAATCCATAACTCATGAAAGCAATAGTGGACTCAACTCCTTCATAATTTTTCTATACTAGGATAGATGACAAAGTGTAATCCGAGGAGTAAAAATAAGTGATGAAGTCTTTTTTGAAATATGGACATGTAGCTTGAGTGATTATTTATTTTATTTAATTTAATGATTTATTCCCATAATTTATACACCTAAATTAATATCTTCCAATCATCATTTTCATGATGTGCCTGGTGAGTTTGGAAGAGTCTAGAACAAATCTTTTGAGAAAATTGATTTTACCAAAGAATGAATGAGCAACAAGTTTATTGGTTGGAAAAGACAAATATTGAATAGATTTAACCCTTTCTAGTTCATATTACTAAATTATTTAGATACCACATGACCCAAGATATTTCATTACATTACCATGAGAATGTAATTCTTTGGATTCAAGGAAATGCCATGGGAATGACATCTTTAAAAAAATATTTTTTAGGTGTTCAAAATTTTCTCTTTTTTTATAAAACTATGAGATCATCCAAATAAATCATTATGAATTTATTTTTCATGTCATTTAATTCCAAATCCATCACTCTTTGAAGTGTTAATCCTACATTGATGAAGCCAAAAGTCATTCTTATATAGGCAAACGTTCTCCAAGGGGAAGTGAATGCTTTTTTGAATTGGTCTTCTATGGATAATTTGACTTGATTATATTTTGAGAATCCATCTAACATTGCCATCATTTCAAATACTATGATATCTTGTAGGATTTGATCCATTATTGTAAAGGGGTAATTATCCTTGAATGAGTCTTGAATAAGATTGCATAAATATACATAAATTGTAACTTTTCCATTCTTCTTAAAATGTATGATGTAGTCTACTAGGTTGAATGTTGAATTGGGAAGATAATTATAATGTTTAATATTTTTTAGATTTATTTATATATGGTTCCAATGATATTAGGATTATAATGCCTCAACTTTTGACTGAATAGATTGATACCTAGCTTCAACATAATGTCATGTTGTATTCTTTTTCATTTTAAGGAATTTTTATCTATATAAATCCAAGAAAATAAAAATTTGTAAAATTTAAAGAGAGTAATGAATTTTATATTCTCTTCTTTGGAACAATTTTTTTTGATGTTTACATACCTTGGTTCTTCCTCGGTGAAAATGTTAACTCTCATATTCATGAAATCTCTAAGGATTTACTTAAATATTTTTCTTAACATACCTATCATGTTGGTCAAACATTTATTATAAAGAGACAAGACCTTTTGGTATCTTACTTATTTATAAATTAATGCCATTACCTTCGAGTGGCTCTTCTTTTATATCTAGTGTTGATGAATTTCATTCCCATTTATCTTTTGACATAGATTATTCTCTATATGTAGTTGGACTTCCATTGAGTAATAAATTCTAAAATTGTCTTTATGATCCAAGAAGGAATTAATCTATTCACCATTATTAAATATCTGTTAATGTTCGACATTATTTGGTACACTAGGAAAATATAGAATTTTAATAATATAATGGTCTTGGTCAATTTTTGATGGAGGAATCATCAAGGAAGTGGATATGGTTAATGCATCTACTTTGTAGTTTTCTACTCCAAGAATAACATTTATATAGAAATCCTAGAATGCTTCGATACACTCCCAAACTCTATTTTAGTAATGCTTGAGCCTATCATTTATGATTTTACATTAACCTCACACTTGTTTAACTATTAATTCACCATTGCCTTGAGCTCATCGGTTTTGAATACCCATTTATTCTACTACTTTTAATCCAAGAAAAAAATCCTCATATTCAACAATATTGTTTGTACATTTGAACTAAAGTTTGTATGAGAAAGGAAAAGGTTATTTATGTAGAGTTATTAACAAGACAATAGCAATTGAACTAGTGGTTGAGTAACTTCCATCAAATTTTAGAGTCGAGACATCATTAGAATCACCTTATATTAGTTTAGGGAGTTTTGGATCCTTTTCAGACATCATCATATAAGTTCTAAGTCTAGTTTATTCATATAATATATCTACTCTTAGATCATTATATTTTTGTACTAGGAGTTTGGCCTTTGGTTATGGGACTAACTTTTCATTAATTCCTTTTAATATTATTACTACTTGAATCTAATCAATTTTGATTTTTCCCCCAATATATAATTGTATAAAGATCTACTCAACAACATTACATAGTTTGGAAGAATGCCCACCAAAATAAAGTCATCTTCATCCTTTTTATGGAAAGGCAACTAGAGAAACTTATTCATATTTTATCTATCTTATTAATGAAACCTTCTTAGTTTCTATATTGAAATATTGCTCAAAATTTTTGGTGAAATTTATCCCCAAGGAATGGTCCACCTTTTAATGGAATGACATTCTTATAAACCCCTAAATCAATTATTTAATTGTTTAGTTTATAACCACCCACAAAAAGAGATATATTAAAAGGCTCAGGTCTCTCATTTCCTAGAGTGGTGATGGCTACATTGTTCTACAAATTATGATTAGTTATCCTAATGTGTTAGGACCTACTCCTTTAATAAACCTCACTATCCTATCTAATTATTTAGGATTATTTATACGGCATTAAGTTTGAGAGATTTTAACACTATTTTTATTCATTTGATCAATTATATCAAAAGAATAATTGTAAAGTTATTTATTTGTAACCAAACAAGGAATATTTTAACTACTAGACTTTTTTAGTTATTTATATATTAAAAAAATTTTACAATAGAGTACCTCTATTGAGAAAAAACTTAGGACCTATCATGGATTTAGGAACCTCTTGTGCCTTTGGTTTATCAACATCTCTATTCTTTTATGAAGATTTCATATTTTCATTTTTAGATTGGGTGAATACTGCATATGAATGACTATTCATATCCTCAACACTTTAATCATAATCATCACCTTTAGGTTCATACTAAAATTAAACCATAGTGGATTTGTGATCAACTTCCTAAATTTTAGGATTAGAGGTGCCCAAAACACCTTCTTTAAGTGGTTCTTTGATTATGTAGATTTGCCACATTCTTTCCATTTCTAATCAATTTGAACCATCATGATTGTTGGTGGTATGAAAAATATAAGAGTAATGAATAAAAACTAGAGATTATTCAATAACAAGTTGAGGAGTTAGAGAAGGCAATCTAGGTCAGACATTGCCATGATATGGAACATAAGGCCTCCTAGGTATATATTTATATGTAGTGTTTTGAGATTGAGGAATATATTTATGCAAATCCAAAATATCATTTTCTAATTTATGAACAACAGGGTCGATTGAATTATGTTATTTATTATTGAAGGCTTATTTCATCATCTTTCCATCCATGATCATATCATCTTAAATTTCAATGGCTTGAGTTTTTGCATCAACTAATGTCATAGGATGATTTATTCATAAGAAAAAACTCACTTTAAGTACTTGAGTAGTGAGAAAAAAACATTTTTTATTTTATACTATGGGTATTATAGCTATAGGGATTTTATGCACCAACATATTGAAGTGAGCTATGAAATAGGTCATAGGTTCATGGGAATATTTTTTCATTTGAGACAACTATGCTAAAAGGGATTTCTCATCTTTGGCATGTCTGAATCTATTCTCAAATTTATCCCTCATCATTTTCCAATCTAGGATGGAAGTAGTGGGAAAATGATGAGACCACTATGCATCTCTTTCTGCCAAAGTTTCCACAAAAAAATTGATTAATAAATCTTTATGTTCAGCACCAAGGATTCCACATGAAAAAAATAAAGATTTGATATGTTTATTAGGATGCTTTCTCCCATAACCAATGAATTCAGGTAAATTATTTCTTGAACCTTTAGGAAGCTCTTGGAGTTGAGATCCTAAATCTAGTGGGCCTATACGAGCACCCCAAGGTACAACAACAACCATACTATGTCAATTGAATACTCCATAAATAAGTTTTTATAGTAGATACAAAGTTCTACTCAATGGCTATACTTATTTTATTCATTCTAAAGAGAAACTTAAAATGTATTATTCTTGACAAGATTTGCTTTTGAGAATAACCGTGTAAATTTCTTTTTCCTTGATGTTTCATATCACCTCTCATTATCATCATTTATTTCTCCTAAAGAAGAATCACAGGAGGTGATCAAAAACATCAAGGCAAAAATTCTTTACATGGTTATTCCCAAAATAAAATCCTATCAAATATATAGACTATGAAATCATTAAATCTATTATACTATTCTTGCAAGTCAAATAATGGATCAAAGATTCCTATCTTCTTTTTGGACCTTATATGTCTTTATCAGCCAAGATGCTAAATAATGTTTAGGATATATAAATTTTATCCTTCTATAAACAAGCACAACCAACCTTTGAGAAAAATTAACACACTTCTCTTCATCATCTAGCATAATTATGACACTTTGGAATTGGAGATTATCTACCCTATGATTCTAAGGAAATTTCATTTAATCAAAAGAAATATATGATTGTGAAACCTGTGTCTAGTTAAGGTTTAGCTAAATGATTTGGCTCATATTTAGAGGAATAGTCATGCAAATAACTATAACTAGAAAATAATTGGTTACATAGAGAGTATATAATATGGCCCATGGTGGGTGCCCAAAAATATTGGGGAAATATTTGGTATGTGGTGAAAAATAAAGATTTCACTACGATTCAAGAGACCAAAGTCTCTCCTCTATTGTGAAGGGAGGTTTCCTTTATTTAAATAAATAAAAACTAACACTACTATGTAAAACATTTACATGTTAAATTCAAGGGGATTGGTATAAATTCAACCCAACAAAAAATAAAGGAAGCATAAAATATAAAATAGAGAGATAAAAGAGAGTGAATAAACACATATTTCACCCACTTATGTAATAGACAAAAATAAAAAGATAAATTTATTTTAAGAGATTAAACACTACTTATGTTTGGAACAATGGGAAATACATTGACATAATAAAAATGTATGCCCATTAAGGAAATAACTAGACATAAAGTTTAAGTAAATACTTTTTCTTGGCTAAAAATTGAACACAAAGTTTCCTCCTCCTTCCTCTTAAATTTTTAGAAATCATGGACATCAAAAATCCCTTTTTTAATTTCTATTTATTGTATTTAAAACAAAGGGAATGGTTTAACCCTTCACATTCTAAAATGACCTTTCATATTCTAATTTTTGTCCTATTCTAATTTTATTAATTTTAAATTTTAAAAATGAGAAACATGAATTTAATATTGTTAATTTGGCCTATCAAGGCCAAATACCAACCCATATAATCTGAAACTTTTTAGGATACTGTTAGTAGCCTCTTTATGGTGATGAATTGTGTGTGTTTTAGCCTAAAAAGATAAATTTTGGCCTTTAGATGATAAAATTTGTGTCAAAAATTCCATAAAATTAGTAATTATACCTTTTTCCACATTAATATATATGAATTTACCTTAAATCATAAAGTTTCATAAGTTAAAAAAGGCCATTGTATGCAAGTTTAAGCCTAAAAAGACACATTTTGAGCTCTCACTGCTAATTTTGGCCAAAAATGGTGTAAAAGGTTTAATAATTGTTATAAAAAGAAAATTAATTGTATTCATATCCTTAATGATATAAAATTGTTTGTAGAGGAATCAAGTTTAGATAAAAATCAAATAAAGGTCATATTTCATGCATTTTACATGGAGAAGTACCAAATTGCATGGCTTTTTGTACAATAGAGATCATGATTAGGAGTAATGAATAATAGGTTTTCCAAAATATATTCATGGAAAAAGGATGAAAAATAGGCCCAAAACTATTTCCTTGTAGTCATCTTTCTAGTTTGCACATAGGAGGAGCTCTTCAGGTTTGTAGGTGGTACAACTATGAGAGAGAAAACCAAGGTCTACAATTTTGTTAAAAGAAATTAGTCTCAAAGAGATTATATATGGAATAGGTGGTTTTAAAATTATTATCCTCTCTTTCATGAACCAATACTTTTAAGTCAAGGCATTCATTTTGTCTCTTACATCTAAGAAGGTAGTTAGTTTTCTACAATTTCTCTTCATCATGGCATCATAATAGGAGAACTCAAGTTTACAAAGATTTTTAGGAAATGGTTCACCCTCCCATAGAATTATTAAATTCCTTTCCACACTTACTAATGTCACATATAGATAAATAATAGGTTTATAATGCAAATCTATAGTCTAGATGCTTCTAAAGGAGATTGTACGGTCAAGGAGAGAGAAAGTAACATCAATATTTCTTGGAGTATTATTTATAGGATTTCATCCTTGAGCACATGTCATATATTCATGTTTTCAATTTTAATTAAGATTTATATCCAAATAATATCATCCATATTCTCTCAACATCCCCATTGGAGTATCAATTTAGCAATTTTTAAGGTTTCATAGCATTTTAATGGTTTTAGCAGACTCTTGGGGTTCCATTTTGTCATCATATCCTTATCGAAAGTCCTCCTAATTGATATGGTTTGAATAAGATATGTTCATAATTGTATAGGAATATTAAGGTTGGTTTAGACATGCTCCTAACATCTATTTTTCACCTCCATCTCGTGCACTTCCATCTTACTATCTTCTTATAGTCTTCCATCATTGCATAAGCTTCTTTTCACCCTCCATTCATAGTTTCCCATCCTCTATTCATGGTTTCCCACCTTCCACCCATCTCCAAGGTTTCATTTACATAAGGAATCAAGATCACCATGAAACATCTTAGTCATACTAATCTTGTATAAGACCATGATATCCATGCTAAACTAGGGTAAAATTTGTACCTACAACCAATACACCAACAAACAAGGGTTTATCATGAAAGTGCAGTGAAAGGAGAGTATAGAAGATGTCTTATTCAATATCTTGGCTCAAATTATATTATAAAGTTATATTATATTGGAATAACTGATCATATACATGTTTAGTAACCTCTGTAAGGTCAAACTCAAACCTTATCTATACAAGATTTTCTCATACATTTACCTATAGTGTAATACATAGTCATTATGAAAGATATATTATTACACCATGAATGTATGAGTGAAGATAAAAATTAGTTCAAGGTTATTAACCTATGTTTTATTAAAATAATGAATAATTAAGGATTTGGAATCCATAAGTAAATTTTCAAGTTTATTTTAGGACAACTACATGCCTATTCATAGGGTCATAACCTATAGTAGGTAAGAGTTTTGACAATCAAAAGGCCTATCAAGATGAAAAGTGTGTAAAGAACTACCAAGTTCATAAATTATATGGGGGTTGTTAACCTTAAATAGAGATAAATAATAATATAGGTGTAAGTTTAAGAACCATTAGGAAATACTCAAAATAAATACCTATAACCAACTCAGAACAAGCTACAACTAAGAAGGTAAAAAAAACTAGTGAGGGATACTATCATTGGTTTGGCCTTCATGTTGATTATTGAGATAAATTATTTAGACATAATAATTATATAAAATTAATAATAGACACCTTATGTTAGTTTTAAACCCTAAAATCATCATCAAACCATGACTCTATCTGTACAACCTAAAATTCAAAAATAGTCAAGTACATATGGATGAGAGGTCCTATTTTCAAAGAGATGGTTCTATGGTGTGAAGTAGGTAGTTATCTAAAATTATTAATTGAGTTTTAATAAAAAACAAATATTAAATGGAAAAAAACTCATTATTTTTCATATTTTCTAGAAATCACCACCTAAAATGAGGTTAAAGGTCTCTTGAGGTATGCAATTTGAGTCACTAAGTTCAAAACTATGAAAATGATCTTGTTGTGATTTGAGGATCAATAAGGTTGTTGTCTAGTTTTTGAATAATAACATAAAGGGTAAAGATTTATATTAAAAAATAAGGTTTAAATGATAAATAAATACCATAATTTACCTCCTGATAGTCATCTACAACCAAACTAAAGAAAGGTGAGGCCAAGATATCAAGAACCAAGTATGAAGTAGTACATGGTGTTTGGCAATGAGGTCCCTATGACTGTGGAAGATGTGACCAGGTGATACAAGATTATATAGATAGGTAATATAATTTATATATTTAATAAATGAAATAATCTCCATTCAAGGAGTCTATATAACCATTTACCACTCACAGGCATGTAAGTATGGGTGTTGAAATATCCTAAAAGTTTTAGTGAACAAATGTATACTAAGAAAATAGAGTAATGAAGGTGATATCCTATAGTTTTAATTAATTTTATATATTTTATCAATTAATTTATTATAATATTAACTAATCCCATCCAAACATACATAATTTAAGGATAAGATCATAAAAGGGTTACTCACAATGAGTAGAAAGATAGTGAGAAAGGTAGGTTCAAATAGTTTTATGCTTAATACATGCTTTAAGAGTACACAAAAAAGGATAGTGTAATTTCATGGTTAAAAACATAATTAAGTTTATATTTAAAGTTTTATATTAATGTCACATATCTACTCAAAAATTTACCTACAGGTCCCAGCCTTTAGGTCCTCTTTTTGATCAAACCATGATCAAGAAAATGAGGCCTACAAGGATATATGATGAAGAATAAAGTTATTTTCAGATGCTTAAAGATTTAAAATTATTAAAAATAGATTAAATGGGTTATTAGTTTTATCATACAGTGTATATAGACCCAAATTTTTAAACATGTACAATTTTATGCATCTAGGTAGTCAAATATAAACATAGTCAACACCTATGAGATAGTTTTGAGGGTTTTTTGAAGTTTGGGACACATACACATGGAATAAAGACATAAATTATTTTATAAATAATAATTATAACCTGATTAATCCTTAAATTACATATTTAAGTTCTTAACAGGGGTATAGGTGATCACTATTTTGACACAGTCCTCTTGTAGTTAGTAGACACGCTTAAAAGATACATTTAAGATTTTGAGAAGTTTGTGAGTGTTTAAAGGAATAAAGAAGATATTTTAATATTTAAGGAGAGTTAGAGTGAAATTTATGATGAATTATAGCTTAGGTTAGTTAGGTAAAGTCATCAAATTCAGTGACCAAGGGTTACATAAGCTCAAAAATAAAGAAACCCTGCACGTAGTATTAAGAGGCATGAAGACAAGTAAAGTCTGGGAAGAAAATGAAAGAAATATAATGTGTAATTATATGGATAAAAATTATTTTTAATACCCCATTTAATCATAATTATAATCAATACCTCAAGTACTCAATTTTGGCCAAAATAGGGCTGAAGCTAGTTTTAGGCCTAGAAGGCCTATGCCACCTAAAGACATTTTAAAACACTAAAATGAAACATGATATAATAAGATGGTATGATGAGATTTTTAAATTTAAATTAATATGATTTAAATAATATAAAATAAATGAAAAATTCAAATTATTCATTTAGAAGAGTTTAAACTACTATAGTCTGAGACACTCATTCTACCCACCTGATCAAGTGCTCATATCTTTCATCACATGAATATTTTGGAAAAATTATATTAGAATTATTTTAGGAACCATATTAAATTATAATTAATTAATAATTTATGTTGGTTTAGGGTATTTATTTTATTAACAATTGTTAAGAGCATAAGCATGTCTAGAATGTATTCAAAACCCTATAATCAAACTTCTTTACATACATATATTTTGATACCATTTTCATGGGAACCAAATATTTTAAATGAATTTTAGGTGTTATATACACTAAATATTAATTTAAATAATTTTTTATTTATGTGTATCTAATTTATGAACCATAGTTAAGAAGGCTCATCTCCAAAACCCTCCCAAACCCTCATAAGGACTAGTTTTGAGAAAAGTCAATTTTATTGAAATAAAAACCTCATGAATCATCCTAAAACCTCTTAAAAAATGAAATTAACTTATAAATTTTCCCATAAATGGTAATTTATTGTAAATAATTATATGAATAATGGTATAAAACATAGTGTTTTGAACAAAAAGAGCTAAAAGGAGAAGTACAAGGTAGTTTAATGGATTCTAATAAATGGAGAATTAATTTTGTAAATTTTTATTCCTATTAAATCCATCATATGGTAAAAAATATTCATATAAATTCCCTTGGGATTATCTTCAAAATAACCAATCTACATAAATTCAGGGCAGATTGACCTAGTCAACTGGTTTGCTTAAGTTGCAAGTGTTTCTGCATCAAAAAGATGTATCTAATGATATGAGGAGTTATTTAATTATATTTTTAGGTTTAAATGTTTTAATTTAAGTTAAAATGGTCATAAAATTCAACAAGATAGACTACTAGGCCTATTTGGCCTAGTAGACCTATTTGATCAATCACGTGAATATGAAACTAGCATTAAAAGGTTGCCAAATGAGTTTATGTGGAATTATCACACCATATATATTATATTATATATTAAATTACATTCATATCTAGTATTAAAGTTATAATTCATGCAAATGAGGGCTTAAATAGGAGTTAACTTGTCTTAAAGACTAATCACTCTAAGTTGACTAATCATGAGTTTACTAAGCAATAAATGCATGATCCATGGTCTTCATGCAAGAGTGATCATTTCCATATATTTATTTAATATAAATTAGATTTATTTACCAACTTTTGGCATAAAATGATAAATAATAAGTTTTCCAAGTCAAATATGGCTTACCACTTAATTCCATTACCAAAAGGAGTTCATATAAGGAATTTAAACATAAAGAGAAGTTTTAAGGAATATTATTACCAAACTATAATTGAAATTAACTGAAGTCAATGATTATATTACTCTCTCTTATCTCTTATACACCAATCTCTTAGTTTATTCTTGTCTCATCTTCCATATATTTAGGCTTTCCAACCTATTATTAAGACCCCTCTCTTGGACATGATTAAAATCTTCTAAGATTGAGCTTTGTAAACATCTTGAAATAATAAAATAATTGTTTTTAGATTCATTTATACAATTTTAGTGTGTTTATGTTATTTTTATTTGCACATGTGGATATTTTTTCTCCTTTGGCAAGTCGTAATCTCACCTAGTTACTAGTATGTCATCTTATGCAGGCCATATACAGTGTTTGATGTTGAATGATTTAGCTAATAGTGTATATATTGATTTATTAGTGCATTGAATTAGGCATACCATCATTTCCCTCATGCTTAAATCACTTGATGAAACCTCTATGTGAGTTACTATTACATGAGAATCCTTTAGAGTTGTAGATTTAGTCATTGCATTGCTCATCAATATTGTATGAGCTCAAATAGAGTGGATGAACCAGTAATATAGGTATATCACCATTAGTAGAATTAGATTTCCATTTCATTTATCTCTATAACATTTTTCATCCCAAAATACAAAGTAAGTTTTAGTAATAAGAGCATAAGTGATACATCAAAGGAGCTAACCTCACAATTTAGAGGTTTGGTCTGAATGTAGGGGTCCCACACCTCAAACCATTCCAATGATATTCTAGGTGTGAAGGATATTAGATTAATATACCTTGAGTAGGGTATAATCTAGGTTGTCGGTAGTTTTGGCACACCCTATGGGACTTAGATATAGCCATTGGAGTATGCATTTATAACATCTTGATCTTTAAAATAAGTATCAAGTACTCATATGGTCCTCATCTCTAAGTTAAAGGGAATTTTTGGTTAAAAATTTAGTTTATTTTCATGTGTTTTCTAGGCTATGTTATCCTATGGAGAAAATTTTGGTCATTCATCTTTTTATCATCAATTCTAATATGATCCATATACACCTTGTTATCTTCCTAATCATCCCAATCAAGTCCCAAGATAATCCATTTCAAGATTCAAGAAAACCCTATTTGGATATGAGAAATAAATGGTGAGAATAGACACTTAAAAGAGATATGGAAAAGATATTCCCAAGCATCAGATTAAGAGTATGAGATCTTATTTATACCAATCCATGGATGTATGTGCATCTTTCATAAAAAAGACCATTCAAAATTTAGTGCTAATATTATTGACATAGGTGGTCTAACTATAAACATTGAAGAGAATTTAGTAGTTCATGATAAACATCAACTCCCTATTGATCTTCATTTTTCCCTTCTTAAATATAAATCAAATGTATATAACAACACTCAATATTCCATTCAAACCTTGCCTTGATTTCCTACTTAGAAATCTATCCAAGAAAGACCTCATAAGAATGAGGAAGTGTGTTTTGAGAATGATAATTTTCATGTTTCATAGTAGATCATATAGGAGCCTTCATCATTTGGTTTGTAGGTAGATATATCTAGTGAGTTATTTGATGATTTTGAGGCTCACCTATCCAATCAAGTTGAGCTTGAAAATCAATTTCTTCATCAATTAATAGCAGCTAAAAAAGTAACATAATCTTAGTATAAAGTTCCTTCTTTCACACCCATGGCTATAATAAGTGCAAAGGAAGAAGTCACTAAACCCAAGTTCATGACTTGGAAATGAATGTATTATTCCAAGGAGAGCGAAGATAATTCAAGTTAAAGTTCAAATGTTGTTATGAAAATCAAGTAGAAAACCATTCAGTCTCCACTACTTTCTCCTCAAAATCCAAAGACCTTTAATTCATGGAAATATATTCAAGATAACATGCAATAGAAAGAGGAGGTGAAGGTGGTCCAATTGGAGCAACCCCGTGATAATAATTAATCATCTATGGTAACATCTTTGGACCTTTCTCATCTTCTTGAGTATTTTCATGGATCCACCATGTCAATTATTAAGAAGGATCCTCTTCTTTGTGAGGTAAATTAAGAATATCTAAAGATAAAATATTAATGTGACTTGAGTGATCAAGAAGAAGAAATAATTATTGGGACACCACTTGGAAAGGATAAGCATGATTCAATCTTCTAAAATGCAAAATAAAATGAGTTGTAAGAGATTTCACTTAAGCAAGATTAGGATGTTTTTCAAGAACATTTAGCAGCTGATAAAGATGAGGTACAAAAAATTATTTTTGTAGAATCCAATCATGAAGAGCACTCACATATAATCATTATTGATATGGAGAACATTCTTTAAGTTTATGATCATTAAAAGGAGTTATACCATGCCTTTTTAGTGATATTAAAGAGCTTAAAATGGTATATTTAAATGATGAAATAAGAAAATAGGTTGGATCTTCACATGAGGATTCCACCAACGTTTTGTAGCTTTAAGAAGGAAATTCTATTCTAGATACACCAATGCAAGATGAGTTGGAGATTGATTACATAGATGAGATGTCATCCTCTACTAAAGATGAAGATGAAAAAAGTGTAGTAGATCAATAATATTCATATGAAGTCATCAAAAGGTTGGAAATATATGATCAACATTATTTATAATAATAAAATGGTAAGGATACTAATGAAATCCATGTATTTTCAAGAGGTCATGAAGAAATGGCCTTCTGGGATGATTTGGAGGGCTTTTATTCAAAGTTTGGTAGTCTATCTTCACCCCATATAGATATTGAGGAATGTCTTGTAAAGAATACTACTATATTTATTCATCAATAAGAGATTAATGGCATGTTTTATCCATGTTTGAATACCTGTCAAGAAGTTAAAGATCTTAAAAAATCACTACCTTAAGTGGAGAATAATGAAGACATCAATATAATCATATCAGTTGAGTTACTAATATAATCATTGAATGAGAATGTGAAAAATCATCATCAACCCATGAATGAAATAGAATTAGCATTATTGATGTAAGAAAGAAGAATTTGGGAGGAATATGACTATGTACTAAAATCACATGATCAATCCATGTACATGAGAATGGAAGAAGGCCCAACTAATTCTCCATGTAATCATGAATATGTACATGATCCTAGATACCAAAAGAAACTATCAAGAGTAAGTTACCATACTTCAAGGTTCTATGGTAAATGATCTATCTTTCCATTTGATCCTGGAGGAAAGATTTTTTTTCATGTTAGTTGTTTTAGGTTGTTTGTCATGTTTCAATAAATGATTAGCACAAGTAATAGCCTACCTTATTATTATTTTATTTCTCTTCTTTTTTTATTTCCTTAGATTAGTTGTCTTTTATTCTTATCTTAGGTTTTGTTCCTTGTCTTGTTGTTTTCATTGTAAAATAGGTTAATCAAAGTTCAAAAGTCTATTTGACAGTTAAGAGAGTCATCAAGTCATGATGTCATACTTGAGATTACCATTTCCATGTAAAATCTGGTAGGTTCTCTTGAATAGTAAGCTAGTCAACCCATGTGAGTTTCCAAAAATATTGGTAATTTTTCTTATCAAGGCCAAATACCAACCCATATAATCCAAAACTTTTTAGGATACTATTAATAGTCACTTCATGGTGATCAATTATGTGTGTTTGGCCTAAAAAGACAAATTTTGGTCTTTAAATGATAAAATTGGTGTAAAAAATGCCATAAAATTATTCAACATACCTTTTACCACATTAATATATATGAGCTTACCTTAGTCATAAAGATTTCATAAGTGAAAAAAGTCATTTTATGCAAGTTTAAGCCTAAAAAGGCCCATTTTGAGCTCCCACATGCCAATTTTGGCCACAAAAGGTGTAAAAAAGGTTTAATACTTGTTAAAAAATTAAAATATCATGTTCATATCGTCAATTCTCTAAAATTGGTATTGGAGGACTCAAATTTGGATAAAAATCAAATAAAAGTCATATTTCATGCATTTTACATAGATAAGCACAAAAGTGTATGGCTTTTCCATATAGAAGATCTCATTAGCAAGAGTATGAGGGAATAATAGGTATTATATAAGATGTTAATGTCAAAATTATTTAAAATAGGCACAAAATTAGATCCATTTAGTCATCTTGCTAGTTTGCACACAGGGAGAGCCCTTCACAGTTGTAGGTGGTAAAACCATGAGAGAGAAAACCAAGGTATAAAATTTTGGTCAAAGAAAGTAGTCTCAAAGAGATTATAGATAGAGTATGTGTATCCAAAATTAGTCTCCTCTCATTCATGAACCATTACTTTAAATCCAAGGCATTCATTTTATCTCTTGCATCTATGATGGTAATCAGGTTTTTGTAATTTCTTTTTATGAAGGCATCACAATAGAAAAATTCAAGTTTATAGAGATTTTTAGGAATATGATTCACCCTTAATTGGAATTTTTTAGATACTTTACATATTTATAAATGTCACATGGATCTCAATAACATGTCTATAATGAAAATTTATAGTCTAGATGCTTCTAAAGGAGATTGTATTGTCAAGGAAAGAGAAAACAACATCAAGATTTCTTGGAGTATTATTTGTAGGGTTTCATCCTTGTTCACAAGTCATATATTCATGTATTAAATTTTCATGAAGCTTCATATACTAATAATAACATCCATATGTTCTCAACATCTCCATTAGAGTCTCAATTTAATAATGTTTAAGGTTTCCTAGAATTTTTTGAGGTTTTAATAGAATCCTAGGTTTCCATTTTATCATCATATCCTTGTCCAAAGGCCTCCAAATTGATATGGTTTAAAGAGGATATTTTCATGATTTGATAAGAATATTAAGGTTGTTATTTACATGCTCCTAATACCCATTTTTCACCTTCATCTGGTTCACTTCCATATCACTATCTTCTTATAGTCTTCCATCATTGCATAAGCTTCTTTTCACCCTCCATTCAGAGTTTCCCATCCTCTATTCATGGTTTCCCACCTTCCACCCATCTCCATTCCATGGTTTCATTAAAACAAGGAGTAAATATCACCATGAAACATCTTGGTCATACTAATCTTGTATAATACCATGATAACCATGCTAAACTAAGGTAAAATCAATACCTATAGCCAATACACCAACAAATAAGGATTTCTCATGAAAGTGCAGTGAAATGAGAGTCTAGAAGATGTCTTATTAAATATATTGGCTCAAATTCTCTTGAAATATTGAAGTATATTGGAATATAATGATCATATCCATGTTTAGTGACCCCCCAAGGTCAAATTCAGACCTTGTTTGCATAAGATATCATCATAAAATCACCTACAATATACTAAATAGTCATTGTGATATATTATGACACCATAAATGTATGAGTGAAGTTGGTAATAATTTAAAGGTTCTTAACCTATGTTTTATTCTATTCATGACTCATTAAGGATTTTTAATCCATAATCAAATTTCCAAGTGTCTTTTAGGATACTTACAAGCCTATTCTTAGGGTCATAACCTACAATAGGTAAGGCTTTTTACAATCAAAAGTCCTATCAAGATGAAAAGAGTCTAAGTCACTGCCAAGTTCATAAATGATACGGGTATTATTAACCTCAAATAAAGAACAATAAGAATATAGATATAAGTTCAATAACCATCAATAAATACTCTAAATAGATACCTACAACCAACTCAGTGTAAGCTACAATGAAGAAGGTAAATAAATCTAGTGAGGTAGGTTGTCATTAGATTAACCTTCATGTTGATTATTGAGATAAATTGTTAAGAGATCATCATGATAGATAAATCATGGACAGCTTGTGTTAGTTTTAAACCCTTTAATAATCCTCAAACCGTGACTCTATCCATACAAGCTAGAAGTGAAACACAGTCAAGTATATATATATGAGAGGTTATGTTTTTAAAGAGATGGTGGTATGATGTGAAGGAAGTAGTTGTCTAAAGTGATGTATTTAATATTACTCAAATAAAAATATTTAAGGGAACCAAACTATTTATTTTTCATATTTTATATAAATCACCACCTACATCTAGCGTAAAGGTCTCTTGAGGTATGTAATTTGAGTCACTAAGTTCAAAACTATGAGAAGGATCTTGTTATGACTTGAGGATAAATAAGGTTGTTGTCTAGTTTTTGAATAATCACATAGAATGTAAAGATTTATACTAAAAAATAAGGTTTAAATGAAAAATTAATATAGTCATTTACCTCATGATAGTCATCTATAGCCAAACTAAAGAAAGGTGAGGCCAAGATATCAAGAACCAAGTATGAAGTAGTACATGGTGTTTGGAAATAAGGTCCCTATGACTATGGAAGAGGTGACCAAATGATATAAGCTTGTATAAATAGGTGCTCAAATTTATATATTTAAGAAATAAAATAAGTTACCTTCAAGGACTCTATATAGTCATTTACCAGTCACAAGCTTGATAGTATGTGTGGTTAAATATACTAAATATTTTAATGTGAAAATGTCCACTAAGAACATAGAGTAATGAATGAGAAATCATATAATTATAGTTCCCTTTATATCTTAAATCAAATAATTTAGTTCAATATTAACTAATACCATTCAAATCCTACACAATTTAAGGGTAAGACCACAAAGGGGTTACTCAAAGTGAGTAGAAAGACAATGAGAAAGGCAGGTTCAAATAGTTTTATGATTAACACATGATTCAAGAGTCCACAAACAAGGATAATGGAATGTCATGGTTGGAAAAATAATTAATTTTAGAATTTAAGAGTGATATTAAGGTGACATATCTACTCAAAAAGTGATGTACATGCCCCAGCCTATAGGTCTTCTTTTTTACCAAACCATGATCAAGAAAATGAGGCCTACAAGGATATATGATGATGAATATATTTATTTTAAATTATTAAGGATTAAAGAGGATTAAAAATATATTAAATGGGTTATATGGATGATAATATATTGGATTTAGACCAAAATTTTCAAATGTATATAGTTATATTCATCCACAGTCAAATACAAACATAGTTAACACCCATGAGATAGTTTTGAGGGGTTTTTGAATTTTAGGGTAGTTACACATGGAATAAAAACATAAATTTTTGAATAAATAATAATTATAAATTGATAAATAAATTACTGACATATTTAATATATTAAGAGGGGTATAGTTTCTCACTATTTTGATATAATACTCTTTCAATCAGTAGGTAAACCTAGAAGATACATGTGAGCTTTTGTGATGTTTGAGAGTGTTTCAAGGCATAAAGTATATATTGGAAAATTGAGTGAGATTGAGAGTAAGAGTTAAATGTAATAACTTAAATATGAATTATATATTATTTTAGGATGGAAAATTCATCAAATTTAGTGACCAAGGGTTACATAAGTTCAAAATCAAAGAAACCCTGCAAGTAGTCTTAAGAGGCAATAAAACTAGTAAAGTTTGGGAAAAAAAAGGAATACAAAAAATGTTAAATTATATGGTGAAAAAATATTTTTCATCCTGAATATCATCATAAAAATAATCAAGACCTTAAATACTAAATTTTGGCCAAAACAATCTTAAAGCCTATTTTAGGCCTAAAAGGCCTATGCCACCTGAAGACATTTTCAAACACTACAATGAAAAGTGATATCATAGGATGGTATGATGATATGTTTAAGGTGACATGAATATTATTTAAATTATATAAAATAAATGTAAAATTAAAATTGGTCCTTTTGAGGAGTTTGAACTACTATAGTCCAAGACACTCATTCTAGCCACCTAATCAATCGCTCATATCTTTCACCACGTGAAGAGTTTGGACAGATGTTATTAGAATGATTTGAGGAACCATATGAATTTATAATTAAATAATAATTGATTTTGGTTAAGGGACTATATTTTATGAACAATTGATAAGAGCATAAGCATGTCTTGAATGCATTCAAAACCCTACACGCAAACTTATTTAGATACATATATTTTCATACCTTCTACATTGGAACCCAATATTATTAGGGAGGTGATGGGTTTTATAAAATAGTTATTCATGGAAATAAGTTTGGGTTTGGAAGTCTATACTTTATGAGCCATCATTAAGAAGGTTCACCTCTGAAACCCTCCCAAACCCTCATAAGGACCAATTTTGAGTAAAGTCAATTTTATTGCAATCAAAACCTCATAAATCATCCTAAAACATATTCAAACATGAAATTATCTAAGAGAGGGTCCTAATAATGATACTTTTATTGTACAAAATTGTAAAGATCATGGAAAAAATAGAGCTTTTTTAATAAAAAGAGATGAAAGGAGAGGTACAATGTAGTTTAATGGATTCCAATCCATGGAGAGTGAATTTTTTCACCTTATATTCTTCCTTAAGACATATATGGTCAAAAATAGGCCTAAAATTTTCCTTTGGAGTCTCTTCAAAATAGTCAATCTATAAAAATTTAAGGCAGATTGACCTAGTCAATTGATTTGACTAAGTTGCAGGTGTTCCTTCATCAAAAGATCTATCTCATGCTATTAGGAGTTGTTAAAATGCGTAAATATAATTTTGCTTTAATGTTTCAATGTTTTCATGAACGTTTTAATGGTCATAAAATGCAACACAATATATGCTATTAGGCCTATTTGGCCTAGTAGTCATATTTCATCAATCAAGTGAAGATGAAATTGGCATTGAAAGGTTGTCAAATGAGTTTATGTGTAATTTTCACACCATATATATTATATTAAAGAGGAAATTACATTAATATATAGTAATCAAGTGATAATTAATGTAAATGAGGGCTTAAATGGGAGTTAACTTATCTTAAGGACCAATCACTCTGAGTTGACTAATCATGAGTTGACTAAACAATAAACACATGTTCCATGGTTTTAATGCAAGAGTGATAATTCACATATCTTGATTTAATTTCAAGTGGATTTATTTACCAAATTGTGGCATATTATGATAAAATAAATAAGTTTGACAAGTCAAAGATATCCCACCACTTCATTCCATCACCAAAATGAGCTCATGCAAGGAATTTCAACATAAAGAGAAGTCTTAAGGACTATTATTATCAAATTGTGATTGAAATTGAATGAATTTTATGATTAGATTAAAACATAAAGAGAAGTATTAAGGACTATTATTATCAAATTGTGATTGAAATTGAATGAATTTTATGATTATATTACTCTCTCTTCTATATTCTATGCCAATTTCTTGGCTTTCTCTTATATCATCTTCCATATATTCAAGATTTCATGCCTATTGCCAGGATCCCTCTCTTGGAAATGATTAAACTCAACCAATATTGAGCTTTGTAAACCTATTGAGATAATAAAATGACTATTTTTATATTCCTTTATACAGGTTTTGTGTGTTTATTTTAGTTTTACTTACACATGTGGAAGTGTTTTCTCCCTTGGTGGATCTTAATCTCACCTAACTGCTAGTATGTCATCTTATGCATGTCATATACAATGTTTGATGTTGAATGATTGAGATAAAAATGAATATATTTATTTATTATTGCCTTAAATTATGCCTATCATCATAGTCATCATGATTATATCACTTGATGAAACCTCTATGCTAAATACTATTACATAATAATCCTAGAGAGTTGTAGATTCAGTCATTACATTGCTCATCAGTGTTGTATGAGTTTAAATAGAGTGGATGAACCAAAACTATAGGTGTATCACCATAAATATAATTAGATTTTGCTTTTAGTTATACTTCTAACCATTTCATCCCAAAATAATAAGTAGGATTTAGTAAGTAGATCATAAGTGATACATTAGAGGAGCTATCCTCACAATCTAGAGGTCTAATCTGAGTGCAAGTATCCCACACCTCAGACCATTCCAATGTTAGTCTAGGTGTGAAGGAGATTAGATCAATATTCCTTTAGTAGGGTGAAGTTTGGGTTGCTAACATTTCCTAAAATAAAAGTTAGATGAAAATAGAAAAGAGAGAGAGAACATGAATTTCACTTAGAAGCTTTATGTGAGTCGATGATATTGATAGATTGGTTGACTACAACTGAATCTTATTTGAAACTATATTCATCCTATGTTTCCTTAAAAAATTTAAATATCTTTATTACTTTAAGAGATTTGTTTATTTTTAGAATGACCATGTGATGACAATGTGTGAACCATATTTGGTGAATGAATTTCAAGGAACACTGAACATTAAATAATTCTTCCAGTTGGGTATTTAACTCTTCTAGTGAAGTATGGTTTTTTTTTAGAGTTATCATTGAAGATTTATTAAATTTTACTTCATTAAAAATATCTTATATGACTACCTTTTAGAATTGAGTCTTAATTTCATCTGTATTATGTGTCACAATTCCATCCTATTTATATAAATTTCAATGGATCAAATAGATTACTAGAAATTAGTTTGAGTTTATCTTCACCCATATCTCTATTCTCCTTCAATTATTTTATGGCCTTGTTCAAGATTTACATTTTTTGAAATATATGTTATGTGAATTTACAAGATGTGAAAACATATTCCTTCTCAAAAATGCCACCTTTTACCATTACTTTGTCTTCCATCATGATCATGTATTTCATGTCTTTGATCACCTCTTCCCATACCTTCAAGGTGGAGGTGTAGTATTTAGCTTTACATGGATATCCTATAATTATTGATTAATGAGATCATATATCTCCATGACTTCTTAAATATATTTCATTCCATTTTCAATTAAATCATCTACCCATGCTCAAGAGTCTTTCCATAGGTATTATATTTGTTTATTATGGAAACAACATCCTTTCTTATTCTTGGTAATTGTGTGAGAGCATCAACTAGTGGTATTATAGGATTTTATACTAGATAGAGAAAATAATTGACATATATTAATAGTTGTTTGATTTGTTGTATGAGTTGTTCTTGAGTCAATGCATATTGTTTAGACCTATTAGTGATCCTTTCAATGGTTTCTTATAGATATTGAATATCACCTTCTCTTTTTGTTTCTCCAAGTGATATTATTTTAGATTATAATCTCCTAATGTCTTTTATTTAATGTAATTATTAACATTTGGTTTAACAATCTCTACAAACCATGCTCTTGAAGAATATAACACCAATATAGAGGTGGTATTTACTTTATTTAGTGAACTTTTATGCAAGATATTAGTTACCACATCAAAATCTATAAATTTAGATTCAACCACCCTTCTTTTTTTGAAATATATGTTATGTGAATTTACAAGATGTGCAATCATATTCCTTCTCAAAAATGCCACCTTTTACCATTACTTTGGCTTCCATCATGATCATGTATTTCATGTCTTTGATCACCTCTTCCCATACCTTCAAGGTGGAGGTGTAGTATTTAGCTTTACTTGGATATCCTATAATTATTGATTAATGAGATCATATATCTCCATGACTTATTAAATATATTTCATTCCATTTTCAAGTAAATCATCTACCCATGCTCAAGAGTCTTTCCATAGGTATTATATTTTTTTATTATGGAAAAAACATCCTTTCTTATTCTTGGTAATTGTGTGAGAGCATCAACTAGTGGTATTATAGGATTTTATACTAGATAGAGAAAATAATTAACATAGATTAATAGTTGTTTGATTTGTTGTATGAGTTGTTCTTGAGTCAATGCATATTGTTTAGACCTATTAGTGATCCTTTCAATGGTTTCTTATAGATATTGATTATCACCTTCTCTTGTTGTTTCTCCAAGTGATATTATTTTAGATTATAATCTCCTAATGTCTTTTATTTAATGTAATTATTAACATTTGGTTCAACAATCTCTACAAACCATGCTCTTGAAGAATATAACACCAATATAGAGGTGGTATTTACTTTATTTAGTGAACTTTTATGCAAGATATTAGTTACCACATCAAAATATATAAATTTAGATTCAACCACCCTTCTTTTTTTGAAATATATGTTATGTGAATTTACAAGATGTTCAATCATATTCCTTCTCAAAAATGCCACCTTTTACCATTACTTTGGCTTCCATCATGATCATGTATTTCATGTCTTTGATCACCTCTTCCCATACCTTCAAGGTGGAGGTGTAGTATTTAGCTTTACTTGGATATCCTATAATTATTGATTAATGAGATCATATATCTCCATGACTTCTTAAATATATTTCATTCCATTTTCAAGTAAATCATCTACCCATGGTCGAGAGTCTTTCCATAGGTATTATATTTTTTTATTATGGAAACAACATCCTTTCTTATTCTTGGTAATTGTGTGAGAGCATCAACTAGTGGTATTATAGGATTTTATACTAGATAGAGAAAATAATTGACATAGATTAATAGTTGTTTGATTTGTTGTATGAGTTGTTCTTGAGTCAATGCATATTGTTTAGACCTATTAGTGATACTTTCAATGGTTTCTTATAGATATTGAATATCACCTTCGCTTGTTGTTTCTCCAAGTGATATTATTTTAGATTATAATTTCCTAATGTCTTTTATTTAATGTAATTATTAAAATTTGGTTCAACAATCTCTACAAACCATGTTCTTGAAGAATATAACACCCATATAGAGGTGGTATTTACTTTATTTAGTGAACTTTTATGCAAGATATTAGTTACCACATCAAAATCAATAAATTTAGATTCAACCACCCTTCTTATTTTCTAAACCATAGGTTGCATCCATTGAAATCAAATATCTTTGAAGGTAATCACTTGAGTAGCTAATGGAGAAGGGGTAGGTTGATTTGGAAGAAGAGGAGAAACTTGTAGAGATCTAGATGGAGAATGTGGGTTCTCTTCTTCGACCTTCATTTACTATTGCATTTTTTTATTTGAGGCTATGTATTATTGTGTGGTATTTGGGATGAGCATGTTAGGATCACCCAAGATATTAGTTGAAGACCATGGTTTCACTAATTTATTTTTTTGCTTATTTTTCCATAAAATAGGATTGGTATCTTCATATCCACCGTCACTCAAACTAGAGGATTGTGAGGATTTAATAACCACCTTATAACATCTTCTCCTAGAAATTGCTAGGGGATATTACTTCATAGGAGATGAATATGTCCCTCTTTTTGAGCTACCTATGGTTACTCTAGCCAATTTTTTTATCAAACCATTTTTTCATGAAATTAAATATTATTTACATCTTTCAATTTAAGTCAAATGGTTTTCTAATTGACCAAATAATAGTGCGAAAGGGTGCATTCATAATTGTGTTAGCATATTCTAAATCAAGAATATCTTACTTTTCATCTACCATCCCCTATTAAACCCAATCATATATAAATACCTTTATTTGATCCAAGTTAATCTAGATCTAATCCATTAGAATTACCTCAAATTTTTATGTGTAATTATCCCAATAGTATTTGAGATGAGGCTTATGTTTATATTCAGACCTTATGCCCATGTTTTGCTTCACATATCCTCTAGTATCTATAGAGTTTATATTGGTGTAGGTTTAGAGAGTGAACCAAAGATGTCCAATTATATTTCATGAGAATTAATGGAAGATTTACAAATTAAATGACCCAATGCAATGGGAAAAGCAACAGCAAGCATGTGTTTTTCCTTACATCATTTGTGAATGGTTGACAACTACTTACAGAGATCGATAAGAATGATATTATCACTAGCCAATCTTGGAAGTCTTAAGGGATTTCATTAATCACCTCTAACCATAATGTATGTAAATTTTTGGAATTGGATGTAGTAGATACCATATTAGTGGATAAAATTGGCTAATTCTATTGAAATCCACGTTTCATAATTTTATTATAGCAATTGCACCACCCTCATTATGAAAACATCATTGACTCAAGTTTACGGTTTATTTATTTACTGTAATGTGATCGAAGGAAATCACTCAAATACCTAAGTAATTTTGGTGATGGTTCCTCTTTGAGAGAGACTAGGGTATAACATCTAAGAAGCTAATAAATATACTAGGTATGATGTCATGAAGAATTGTTTTGAGGCTTGTACATTTAGCAATAGATTGTGAAGAGGTTCACTAATTAACTCACCCCACTCTATGAATTATTTTACTTAGAAAATGAGTTACATTATGAGGAATATATAGTGATGAAAATTCCTAGTATCTTTATTGCCTACCACTTGGTTCAATAAAGTAACCATATCTAAAACCTCTTATTGAAAATATAACCTAAATAAGGTCCTAAGGACCTTTTAGGGTATCTCTTTCTCTATCTATTTTGATTCAACCAAGAATTATTTATGGTGGTTATGAATTTGATGGGGTCTTTATTAAAATGAGTATCTCCTTGTTTTATGCTAATGTTGACAAGTTTTCCATGAAAAGTAACTCTTAATGTCATGCTCATTAAAACTCCATATAATTTCACTACAAGTTATCCATATTTTATTTTAATATATCTTATCTATGAGTTGTAGTATTTAGTATAATAAAATATTAGATCCAAACATGGTACTAAATTTTTAAAGGATTGTACTTGAGGTAAACCACTTTTTTATAAGCATTCAATGAGTTGAGTTGGGATTTCAAAATTTAATCTTTAATGGAAATCCTATAGAACCACATGACCAATATGAGATTTGGATATATTTGTAATGTCACAATCCAAAACCAATAATGGTTCATACCCCATGTATTTAAACTTCATTTTGTTGGCCTTTGGGTTCACAAAATCATTTTGGAAAGCAAGGACTAGAATATCAAGCATGTTAGGGGTAAGAACTTTTGGATGAGATGGAAAGAGTGCAAGGAAATGTAAATATGTTGATCTTAAAATGAAATGGTCTAAAGATAATTTTATTAGAATTCACTATTGGAAGGGTGGTGGTAGAGTGAGAAACACCACTTCTATATTTGCAAATGAGAAGAGTGGAGTTGATTTGGGATAAATAGAGCATCATGGTATGTATATATATACATGATCACAAAGGTAGAGAATGATAGTTCCATCCACTATATCCCCTTAGGACATGCAGGTAAAGAGGATGTGAAAGATAATCCTATCCACTACATCCCCTTGAGACACATAAGTGCAAAGATTTGAGCCTTCACATTCTTACATAATCATGTTCAAAGATGGTGATGATGAAAATCATCACATCCCTTTGGGATAAATTAAAATGAAGGCATAATCCTTCATGTTCCCAAAACATCATGTCCAAATGGGGTAATTAATATAGCCATTGCATCACTATAAGATTCATGGGCATAAATGTTTGAGCCTTTTGATTCCCACATCATTGCATCTAGAGGGGTTAGTGAGGTTATACATCATCTCCTTACCATATTTGCAAGTTTGAAGGCATGGGCCTTCATGTTTTCATGTCTATAGAGGAAGATCCTTCAATACTTGACTAGAATAGATGCACATGAATTAGAAGTTTTATTCACATAGAAATTTATCCTTTTTTGTTAAGAAAATTCAACACTTATTTTTTGTAGGTGGTTAAAAGTTAAAAATATTTATTTAATAACAATGCATCTTAATATCTACCACCTCCACTTATTCCATGGGTCACTCCACTATTGATGATACAAATGTTACACTTTAACATTGAGAGCCTGAATTAGGATCAACAAATTATTCCCCTATAAATTCATTTCCCCACTATCTCCATCCCTTTAAAACCCATCAAACCACCTCTAGTATTCATTGCTCCCATCAGGCCTATACTACTGAGGCCTTACTGAGTTTCCATCACACTAACTACCTAATTAAACTATATACCACTAGATCTAGCCATTTTTAACATTATTACATCCCAATTCCCCTCTACTTTTCCCATTCCACCCATAAAAATACTTGTGGACTGCATTTAGTCTCCTAGAGTATCAATTGTGTCACCCTCATCCTCAAGAGTGTTAGGTTTGATTTAGGTAGTAAATACAACCACAAGAAGAGATTAGACTCTATTGGATCCTAGATTCATAATTACAACATAAACCATTTATTATAAATTAATGGAACCATTAGTTACTCTTAAAGTGTGCATAGTTCTAGTGGCCCCTAGCTCTATATTACTTATATCTACTCCTTTAGTAGTTTAAGTTTATCTAAAACAAATCCACTATAGTTCCTTTAGTTATAATGACACATGTTAATCTAATCATGAATCTCATAAAAAAGACTAAAGTGAAGTTTTTAGGGCCACCAGCTCAAGTTTTGGTTTCCACCATAGTTCATATCACCATGACCATAACTCCAACCGATTAGGATAAGAGGCCGAATAAGAAACAAAAGGTATCTCCCTTATAAATTTCTAATCATCTTACTCCTCACATTTATCTATAATCCTCATTCTCTATCACTTTATTCCTTTAAGGTTTTAATTTTAACTAATTTCTTTCCTTATTCCTATTAAACACCCCCTACCAAGTGTCATTGATCCATAGGTCAACATGACCCCTAACCAATAGTGGTCCCATTTATTCCCATGGAGATCCCCATTCATATTTCATAATTTCACTCCCATGACCCCTATTATTCCACTCCTATTCATTACTTCCTCCCCCTTCATCCATTTCTCCTCCTCTCATACCTCTTCCACATACATCTACTTTTACCATCCCACCTTCATCCTCTTCCACCACCTTAGGAGTTATTGTAGGACTTAGCCATGTTGGGCCCCTAGTACTTACCTAAGTGTAGAGATAATAAATGGTATATCATGGTGATATAAATCTCTAATAAAAGCTTGATAGATAAAAAATTATAATGAAGAGGGCCTTCACACAAATATTTACTTAGGAAGGAGACCTAGTGGTGTGGAAGACCTAATAATATCTCTTCTCCCTCACCAAAGTAAGGACTATAAGTAGATAAGATAATGTATTATAAGACCTAGTCTTAGTGCTCTAGTCCATGAATGACCTCATGGATAAAATGATGGAGGATCTTAGGAATCAAGTGATAACTTTGGATTCCAAGGTAAGGAGCACCTTCCCCATAGGCTTAACTAATAAATTGGAGTCAATGCTCACCCAATTTTTCATCATCCTTAAGGAGTTTACCAAATCCCTCTCTCAAAGTAAAGAGTTACTCCAAATTATGCATACATATTAGGAGAGTATTATCTAGGTGGATAATATGTGAAATAATTTGGTGTCTATCATCAATAAGGGGATGTTCCTATAATTTAAATCAATATTCTTCATGGAATTTAACCTATGCCAAACCTTTTTGTGAGTTATGATAATGTATATTGAAGAATGGTTTAACATGACCCAAGATACCATCAAGCCACTAGAGAAAATTAAGGAAAAAATCCTTACTTATTTTTAAAATGTCATTATTTTAGTGTTATTCTATCCTAAAGGCACCCTACTAGGGAGAGACAAATTTGGGGTCCATTTGGTGCACTAAAATGAGATCATGGAGAGAAATATGGACAAATACAACAAGGTATGAGCTAAATACATATTGGAGTTAGCCACACAATCCATTATAAACATCAACCAAGTCCAAAAGGTGAAGGTCTCCTTGGAGGCCCCACTCAAGTGTCATAATAAACTATTAATTTAGGCATAGATCATCTTACATGAGCCACTTATTACCCTGTAGAAGCTCAAACACAAGGCTAACCTCATTAATCAATCATTGGTAGATTAATAGGGCCTACCAAAATAATTGTGAAGTGGTCCACCTTTGACCTTCTCTTAATTATCTCTAAGTGGGTCCTAATGAATCCTATCTATTTATTTTGGGAATAGAAATCTTTTGATAATTATGTTACAATCATTTTAGGCCATGATGATCCAAGGTAGGTACTCATGTTACTAGGAGGTTAACCCCATACTTTTTCTATAATTACCATTATGTAGTATCTTATAAGCATTAACTCCATGTGTAGATAAACACTTAAAGATTAATGAAAATCTGGTTTATATGTTAAAAAATGTTTTCTTCTCATGGATGTCTTCCACCTTATTTATTATTTCAAATGGATGAATACTAGTATTAAGGAGATGTAATATATGTCTCTCTATATAATTAATATTTTAAATTATAATAAGTGTCAACTATTTTAAATATATTTTTTGATTTACCTTGATTTATTTTATATTTATGTATATCATGTGTTTGATTAGATACAATCTTATATGTATATATTCACACAAAAAACAACTAAATCAAGTATTCTCCATTTCTCCTTAGACACTTCCCTTGTATGACTAAAGATTGAGCCACCATAAAACATAGCATACAATAGTATAACTATAGCTAGGCATATGTTGGTTCCTTAAACCATTTGTGTTTCTATTTATTCATAAATATTTCTCTTCTACCTTACCCTCTCCCTGATTTTAATTTTTATTTGTAAATCAAGATCTTTGTTCCCTTTTTTAGAAACTATGAAATGAAGTAGAGTAGGGATCTGGATTCCAATATAATTTAATTTCTTAGTTATAAGTGTATGATTTTTGTGAGTTAGTGAAAAAATTGGTGTTGTACCCCTGGTTTTAGTTCTACATCTCTTAAATATATATTCTAATAAGAGTATTTTAATAGAGCCCAATACCTAAAACTAGTACCATGGGTTTCCTCAATAATAATCATAAAATGAGAAGATGTGAATCCTTGATTTTTCATTGAACTTACTTATTGAATCTAACCTAATATTTTTACCTATGATCAAGATATTAGACTGAATAATATCTAGTGCTATATCTAACAAAACTTTGAGCTACTAACTTATTCAAGAGTAACTTGGAATCTATTGTGTGGATCACTAGATCTTGAGATAATTTATGGCACCTAATAATATCATATTTTTAATTCCAAAGGATAAATAAAACCTTTAGAGGAATCCCAAGACCTAAGGTGACACTTGCTATCTCATACTCTAAATTAACCCCTAATCAAACTCCACCTATGGATGCACTTATGGAATGCTTAGATGGGTTCATCATTGACATTCTTGGATTTTTCCATGACCTACACAAAAAACACCAAAAAGTTATTACAAAATATTAAAAATCGGTATAGAGTATACTATAAAAGAACATAAAACTACTATCAATCTTATGAATGTGTAACATGAGGATGTCACCTGTAGACTTTTCCAATTTACCTTGATGGATGTGACATATTATTAGTTCTTAAATTTGGCTAAAAGTTCCATTATGAGCTAGGACCAAATTATAAATACTTTCCTTAACTAGTTTAGACAAGTTATTAACCCAAGTGTGGCATACCAATAGTTTGCATGCATCAAGAGAGAACCAAACTAGACCATAAGGAATTTTAATGCTAGGTTCCAATATTATATAGCCATATCACTATGTTATATAGATTAGATAACCAATTAGCCCTTGAAATGTATAAAAATGTTGTAGACCCTTGGACAAATATGTTCTTATGTAGAGATCCTTTAGTGGTATGTTTCTTCCTAACTTATGCTGAGGCCATCAAGGTAGATAGGAAGTTCAATCCTCAAGGTCTATTAGAATTTGATATTCCAAATGCACTACCAAACTTACATGCTCTAAATCCCCTCTTTTCCACTAACTAAAATTTACCTATGCCATAACTCATGCCCATGAAAAATTAACTTCCATTGAGACAAACTACTCCTAAACTTCACTTTGGATTCTTTATCTTAGTTAATAACTAAGTAGCATCTTAATCCAATAATCAAGCACTGTTCCTTATTATGAATAATTTCCAAAATGTGCCCTAGTAATCCATTAATAATGAGTTAGCTTTTATATAACACACAATATGAAATCTAAGTAATGACTTCTTGGGTATCCATAGATAAGTTGAGAATAATGGTGGTGAGAGTTTGACTAGTAACTTCACCTACCATAAGTGCAATCATCCTCACAACCACTCCAATAACCATGCATATCCCTCAACCAATAATATCCATGATATAAGTATCTATGAGTTGGCTTGATAAACTAGTGTTGTGTGTATAACACATCCTAACATGGAGAGTTAGACTACATTTAATTTTGTACTACCTTTGACATATTTTAGATATAAATGGAGGAGTTTGAGATAGTCTTGAACTACCCTAATACTATTGGTCAAACTAACATTTCAGGATTGTTAAGACCCCTGAGCATAAACATGGTGTAAGAAACCTTAGACTTCTCCAACCATGAGGATAATAAACTAGAAGAGACCACCAATGAGGTGTAGGACTTACAATAACTCTAATATAGCTACCAAAATATTATGAACTAGATGATATAGAAACCTCTTACCACATGTATACACTTCTCATAATAATGATGTAACCTCTCCTAACCCAATATATCCAAATGATCCCCCACCTCTAAAGACTAATAATAATAAGACACCTGAAGACATCTAACCTACCACTAGTAAAATGGGGTATATAATAGTGTAACACATGAAGAATATCAATGAAAACATCACTCTCTATAAAAGGATACCCTCTTGAAATCCATCATAAATAAACCAATCCAACAAAAGTCTAAGATTGTGCACACTAATATATTGATACATGAGAAAAAAATTGATATTTCATCTTTCCTCTATATGATTTCGTTATTTTGGAAGAACTTTCATAATTGTCTAGTTGACTTGGGAGCCTCTACAAGTGTCAGGCCTATGGGTATTGTTGACCAAATTTGAATTTTTTGTCAAATTGGGGCACCCCTAGGAAAAATGGTTGATTTAAAATGTTTTAAGGGGTCCTAATATATTTTCATAGGAATTATTACTTGTCATTTAATGTTATTTGAGGTCATATTAGCTTTAGTGTTAGTTACATTAGCCAATTTATCCATTAGGGGCCATTTTATGTGCCTTTAGAATTGTTAATGAAAATGACACATTTACCAAGGTGATTAGGTGTCTTAATTTCATTTAAAATGTCCAAGAGGTTAGTAGGAGTGTTAGAGATGTTAGTCACATTAGAAGGTTGTAGGTTCTCTAACTAAAACTTAAGAAATCAATTGAAAAAGAGGAAAAATGGCCCTTATACAACACATAGGGAAGTTTTACACGTGTGGAGGATAATGGGGGTTCTCATATTTATAAAACTCATCTCCATGATTTTCTTGATTTGGAAGTGTCATTTTGAAAATAAAATCATTCTACACATTTCTAGTTTTTCTGGACAATCTGAAGTGACCCTCAAAATTTTGCTTGGTATAGGAAGAAAAATAAGTTTCAAGAAAATTTATCTTGGGAGATTATATTAATCTAGGATACCTTAATTTTAATATACTTATTTTAAATATTGGTAAGCTATGCTTTATGAACCATTGCTAACAAGTTGATTGTGTTTTTTTACTAGTTTTTTGGTGTACCTTATAGGTTTTTCTACATTTCTACCAAATCCATACAAACTAGTTAGTGATGTTAGCTCCAGAGGATTATATATTACTTATAATATGGTACCCATTCTTGGTTTCATGATTCATGATGTTTGGATGAGAAAAATTGGTCTATGATGCAAGGAGGTGTCACCATGTGTAGTTTGAGTTGAAGTGATTTGGTTTGTTGAGTGTCTCTCTCCTATAAGTGTCTTTTTCAACTAGGAAATATTGTTACATCTAGGTTATGTGACCATATCATTTCATTTTTGGACTTCACCATACCACCTCTTGGATTTCTCACTAGATTATTTCCCTCCATGGTTATCTCCTTGCATAATTTTAGTTGAAACCTCATGTATCAGCTTTCTCATCCTGACTATGAAGTGATAATGGAGATGTAATGGCTTATCTAAGAATTTAAAATTTAAATGAAGTTAATTTTTTATGATAAAGGAGGTAGTTTTGACTGTATGCTCATATGACATACCAAACAACCACTTAATGCATCTGTTTGCCCTTTTTCACATGTTGGAAAATGATCTTCATATTATCATAGGTGTTTTAAAGATGGTTCCAAGTTTCAAATGATGGAGATAATATTATTGAGGACTAAAAATGGCATTTGGATAGTTCTTAGCTAGTGTATCATGTTTTTCCACATTCTATTGCTCTACTTGCATATTCTACTAAAAACATTCATTTATAGGCCATTAATGACATCATGCTATTTTAAGTGGAGAAAAATGTGTCACAACTTCTTATTTTTTCTTTAACTGCATTGAGAGTTTCATCAAAGTCATATGAGTTTATTTTACACTCATATTTTATAGTGGTCCACACCCAATCCATTATTTTACTTCTCAAAACAACCTTCCATAGGTGGTTGAGCATGAGTTGGGGTGTTATACGGAAGGGTAAAATAATGTCACACTCCCTTTTAATTTTGATCACAAGAAATCCTTAATATTCCCATAGAAACATCCTAGAAAACAAAATGGAAGCATGGAACCGATTTGAGGATCAAAGATTGAGTTTAGGGATGGAATCCCTAAAAGAGCAAAACAAAGCTCTAGGAGGTTTTGATGGACCTTCTAAAGCATGTTTTCAAGGTGTTTTTAGATAAATAGAGGGGTGAAACTTATATCCCTATCCTAGAACAAGGATCTTACAAATTTTTAGAATGAAAGGATAAGGGGAAGGTGGTTTTTTAAAGCTTAAAAAGTGTTTCAGAACACACTAAAATCTTCAATGCAATCTATAGTCTTGTAGATGTAAATGACGTCTTAGTTGATTCTAAGAAAAATCATAAAAAAATGGTTGTGTTAAATGGTCTCAAATATTATAATGATTTATAATTAAATTAAATTCATCAAGAGAGAGTTGAGATAGAATCTTATTCACCTCATAGACCATCTACAGGTACCCTCAGGCATGGGATGACAACTACAACAATGTCTTAGAAGGAAAAGTGTCTCAATCCATAGGGAAAGGTATTGTTAGAATTTTAATTAGGAATATAGGGAGTGTATTTTAAATATATATTGTGTGACATAAAAATCTGTCTTAAAGATCTAATGAATAGCAAGACAAAATGAATAAAATACCTCTATATTCACCTACAAGCGGGGTTATGGGCAAAACACTCTAACTTAAATAGTGAAATGAGAAGGTTGATATAAGGTGGAATTTTTAAGGTTTGTAAGAAGTAAAAATATTTAGTATACATGATGTGAAGCTCAATGTAATTTCAAATGGTATTTCTACACTCCAAGATTGTTCTAAGCAACCCTATCTTGACCTACAACAGACCCCAAATAGTATCTCAGTATTGGTGATAAAAGGTGCACTAACATGGTAAATGGAGTGAAATATTGGAAATAATAGTGGATTACCACATCAATTAATATGTTATTAGTCTCATTAAGTGTTCCAAATGGGGAAACAAATCTTACATAGGGTGTTAGACTCCTATTCTCATTTATAGTAGGGTTGAGGATAGTAGGGCTAAGATGGACATTAACCTATATATGAAGGAGAAGAGGGTACAAATGAATAAAAAATGATATATGGTGGTCTATTAGGTTTCTTATAAACCCACATACCTCATCAAAATGTCTCATATTCCTTCCCTACCTAATAGATGAGTAACAATCCGTGCTAGGGACTAGGAAAGCTCTTTGTCCAATGAGTGAATATGGGAAATCCACTAAGGAGAAGTGTTTTAAATAGGTTTAAAATATCCATGAGAATTAAATGAAAGTAATAAGATAATGTTTAAATATCCTAAAATCATTGTGTTGGCTTGGAGAGGCCACCCATGGGAGGTTTTGCAAAAAATGCAAGAAAATAATGTTTTTGAGGCCCTTTTTAAGGCATTTTGAGATGGTTGGGCACCCTAAACAATGAAGAAAGAATAAAAATATAATAAAAATTATAATTATGACTTGTAAAATATATAAAAACACATAATTTTCTCAATTTATTAGGGATTTACCTCACTATTTTGTCTCAGATGTCAACCAATCATGAAAATTAGAACTTTGGCAAGGTAAGTAAACAATGCCAAAATGAGTAAAAGACATAAGATGACACCTTTGGATATTAAATGAAAATTAAGTGATGTGTATGGAAGATGAATGGATGAAAATGAACACTCACCTAATATATAACCTCTTAGGTTGACCTAATTAATCATGCTCATAGCCGAACTATGCAAGTTTTCACTAGGCCTAATTGGCAAATGAGAGGAAAAGATGAAAAGGAGTGTTTGAGAGGTTATGTGATGGATTTGTGAGTTTTAATGAGGTTTTAACATACATATTAAATAATCTCAATCATTAATTATTATCCCAAGTGGTCAAAACTAGTAGGGTGTATGATATGCCCATTAGGCCTAAAGGAGACATAGAGCCAATTGGTGGTCTATCTTCATTTATAGACCTTGATGAATTATATAGATGATTTAGGAATGTTTTTGAATTCATTATATAGGTGTGAGAAATTTTTAAATGTAGAGAAACATCAGGAGAGCCATATTTGATCTCAAAACCACTAACAATCATGTAAAATGGAAAAACAAGATCGATGAGGCAACTTTTGAAGCTCACATTTTATTGGAAGATATACATGGGAGAAAAAGGAGTTGGGGGTAATTACATAATGTCACAATAATCATATTTGTGGAATTGGTTTGAAAATTTAATGTGTATTGTTTACGAACAATGGTTAAGAAAATAAATATGTCTAAAACCCTTGCTAACCTTTGGCAGAGACCCAATGGGAAGAATGAACTTGGAAAGCTAATTTAAAGACATAGTTTAGAAAGGAAACATATTGGAATATTGATAAGACTCACATAGTATTTCACACATGCAAATTAGTTGTACATAATTATATGTACATCATAAATAAATGTGTTTTTATTACCATTTTATGTGTTTTATAGGTTCTAGAGAAGATATAAGGATGCAATCAATTTTAGGGAAATGATTAGGAATTTTTATAACCCATAAAAGTAATTTAATTCTTGATAAAAGTTTTTAAGTGTTCAAATAATTATCTTACTTTCAGCCAATCAAAATTGGCATAGTGAACACAAGGGTGAGAAGTGTCAAAACTCTAAGTTTATGCCTTTTAAAGGTGTACCTAAGTAGTATAAGGACATGGATGGTATTTCCAAGTATCATTAACTCTATCACATGGATTTTTATGGAAAATAGAAGACATTTTTTAGGCCAAGTGTGAGGGGTGACTGAAACAAGGAGTTATTTTAGACTACAGATAGTGATTGCTTCATTTCAAGAGTTTCCAAAGGAGTAGGAATGTAAACAATGCATGGAATGACATGAATAAATTCCTTCCATATTATTACCATCATCAGACCTATCTATAGTTAGTGTTGAGATTTTCAAAAATATCTAAATGATGAAGGTAGTTTTTTGATCTAGGATAAGGAATTTTGTGACAATTTTCATAGGTTTCATGACTTGTATGGATAATTAGACCTCTTGACATTGCATGGTTCACCTCATGCCTCTTTATCATGAAAATTATAACCCCCTTTTTTGAGATTGACACCTATCCAATTGACCTTTGGACTTACTTTGCCTTGTTTCTCTCTCAAAGGATATAAATATGGACTCTTTTGTCTCTTTTGAGTAACCTCTATTGGTTAATGGGGAAACTCTGGCCATATTTGTACTTGAATGAATATTGAATAAATAAACAAGTGATTTTGCCTACTCACCTACTATTTAACTGAGTGTTAATGTAATCTTTTTGGTCTTGTTTAGTAGAAGATTATCTTTTCTAGCATGCTTTCCTTGATTGTTCACCAAATGTGTAGAAGAGAAACTATTACAGGTCTTTGTTAGTGTTGTTTTTGAAGTGTATAGGTGCATTATAAGTGGCTCATGATTATATATTATAATGGAATCCTTCATTACCCTCTTAATCATCAAAATGACTTTTAGACCTAACTTATGAAACATTGATGTGACAATGCTACTTGAATTGTGAGTTTTTTGTAAAAGAAGTTTTGTTTGACTTTAAATGGTAAAATTTCATTCAATGGGAGGAAATAAAATATTGGTGCATCAAATTTTTTATATTTATTAGTTTTTTTAATGGTCATTTTCATCCAAATTGTATAGGTAAGAAAGTGTTTTTAAAGATTACATCAAGGTAACTAACCCTTCTAGAGATTCATCTCAACAAAATTGTCACCCATAACAAGAGAGATGTTTCCATTATGTCACTTAGATGAGGAGAGTTAGGCATCTCATCAAGGGTGCAAATATAAGTGACAATAGTTTTTAGCATGCCTAGTGGGGCTCTAAGTCCTATAAGATTATCCAAGATTGGTGTTGGTCTTGGCATAGTTAGAGCTACAAGAACATCTACATTCAGTACCTGCTAATTCCACTAAAGTTTTCAAACTCTTTAGTTTTTGATCAATCCCTATTTTCCATGCTAAAGGTGACCACTGGGTCTACTAATAAAGGTACACTTTTTGATTTTGTGAAATTTCCCTTATATTTTGCTAGAAGTTTTAGGTTTGTGAACACCCATCCTTATTCAAGAGAGTTGGTGTTTAAGAATTCTAAGTTATTGCTTAGTTTAATCCCTAATACTCATATTTCATACTCTGAGATGGCTAGGAACCAACCTTTTATAGCCTTCACCAGATCATCTCCTTTGAATATTTCCCAATATGGTCAAATTCTAGGAGTATCCCTTAAGAGTGTTCCTTGTTTTAGTGGAGAGGGTCCTATTATTGCCATTGAACACATTATAAACATAGAAAACTTTTGAAATATCCATAATATCATTCAAAAAAATGTGGCTATTAGGTTGTTGCCATTGTATTTCAAAGGAAAAGATTTGTATTGGTATGAGACTCTACCTAAAAATTCTATTAGTTCATAGGATGAACTAGGAGATGTATTGCCTAAGAGGTTTGGAGAGAAGAGTGATCATCTATATCTAGCTGAGTAATTGACCACTATCAAGAGGGAAACATAAGAGTTTATTCAAGATTTTAACACTAGATTTCAAAAATCATGGGATAGGATCCCAACCCTTGTGAGACATACTCCAAACTATGCATTATTGTACTATATAAAATAGTTGAATAGTCATGTAGCTATGATGATCCAATACATGGGTGGGAATACACTCCCTCCTACCCATGAGATAGTCATCAATGATGAGAATTGTCTTGTTTAATTAGGGAAGATTGCTCTAAGAACCGTAACTACTACGATTATGAGGGATGGATACTTTTGGCCTATTTTTTTCAAAGACACTCATGCTTGGGTAAGAAAGTGCCCAAAATGTGCTCTCTTTGATGGAAAACAAAATCTTGTTGCCTTGACTCTTCATCCAATTCATTTTGATACACCTTTTATGCAATGGGGTTTGGATTTCATAGGCCTAATCAATACACCTTCTAGTGTTGGTCACAAGTGGGTGTTGACTACTATATATTACTTTACAAGATGGGTGGAGGCTATAGATCTCAAGGAAGCAAATGAAAAATTAGTTCTAGGATTCTATAAAGGTATAGTAACAAGGTTTGAAGCTCCTTCAATAACAATTTTAGATAATGCATTAGATTTTCTTAGAATGAAGACAAGTGAATTAGATTGAAAGAATGGAATCTATCTTAACACCTCTTCCAAATACTATCCACAAGGTAATGGACAAGCTGAGTCCACCAATAAGAATCTAATTAGGATCATAAAGAGAATAATGAAGGAGAACCAAAGGACTTGGCATTCTAACTTGAAGATATCCCTTTGGGCTGATAGGATCACCCCAAAAAGAGCTATTATAAATTCACCATATACACTTGTCTATGGGAAAGAAGACAAACTACCTATTTCAATTGAACTACTAGCCTTGGATATTATTTATTAGCTAGAATTGATGGAGAATGAAAGCATGAAATTTAGGTTATGTGAGTTGATAGAGCTTGAGGAGACAAGAGATCAAGCTATGCAAACTATGATAGCTCACCAAGACCAAACAAAGAGATACCTTGACAAAAATGCCATGTCAAAAATTTTCAAAGAGGGAGACATTGTTCTGAAGTGGGATGGAGATAGGGTTAAACCTATAAGACACAAAATTTGATGCTTTATGGAGTGTCCAATATGTTATCACACAATGCAAGCAACATAATGCTTTACAACTCTCAAGGTTGGATGAAGAGGATCTTTATATCCCAGTAAATGGGATACATATCAAACATTATTAATAAGGTTATCCTCTCTCCTTGTACATAGTTCCTTTCTTTCCTTGTGTTCCCTAAGTCGTTATACACATGTATGAGTTTTATCTTGTGTCTTGCCTTTTTTGTGTCTTTTTTTATCTTGCTTTGTTAGTGTGGTGTGTTTTTTTTTGGAAAATTACTTTCTATTTATCTCTAAGAATTCATTGAATCCATTGGCCCTAACAAGATAAGGCTACTGGTCCTTATTATATCAGGCATACTACCCCTATGACTCACCATTTTATTGACCAAATTTGACTTTTAGTCAAATTAGGGCACCCCTAGGCAAAAAGGTTGATTTATAATGTTTTACGGGGCCATAATATATTTTAATAGGAAGTATTACTTGTCATATGATGTTATTTGAGGTTATATTAGGTTTGGTTTTAGTTACATTAGTCAATTTATCCATTAGGGGTCATTTTATGTGTCTTTTAGTGTCATTAATTCAAATGGAACATTTTAAAAGGTCAATAGGTGTCTTAATTTAATATAAAATGACAAAGAGATAATTAGGAGTGTCATAAATGTTAGTCACATCAGAATGTTGTAGGTTTTTTTACTAAAACTTTAGAAATCAATTGAAAAAGAGGGAAAATGGCACTTTTATGGTACATAGGGAAGTGTGCCTCATGTGGAAGATAATTAGGGGTATTATAATATTTATAACACTCATGTCCATGGTTATATTATATTAAAGTGTCATTTTGAAGCATAAACTATTCTACACATTTTTGGTTTTTTTGGATAGAATAAAGTGACCCTCAGGATTTTGTTAAGTACATGAAGCACATGTATTTTAAGGATAAATGATTTTGGGAGATGATATTACACTAGGATATATTAATTTTAATATATTTATTTTTAATATTGGTAAAATATGCTTTATGAACCATTTCTAACAAGTTGAATGTGTCTTTTTATAAGCTATTTGGTGCACCTTATAGGTTTTGCTCCTTTTCTATCAAATTTGTATGAACTAGTTGGTGATGTTAGATAAAAAGGATGTTGGATTAATTTTAATATGGTATACATTATTTTTTTCATGATTAATGATGTTTTGATGAGAAAAATTGGTCTATGATGCAAGGAGGTGTCACCATGTGTAGTTTAAATTGAAGTGCTTTAGTTTGTTGAGTCTCTCTCTTTTGTAGGTGTCTCTTTAAACTAGGAAAGAGTGTTCCATATAGGTCATGTGACCATATCCTTTAATTTTTTTACTTCACCATGTCACCTCTTGGATTTAGCACTAGCTTCTTTCCCTCCATGGTTAGCTCCTTGCATAATTTTAGTTGAAACCTCACGTATAAGCTTTCTCATCCTAACTATGAAGTGATAATGGAGATGTAATAGCTTATCAAAGACATTATAATTTTAATTAATCTCTTTTTTATTGTAAATTAGGTGTATTTTTGACCACATACTCATATGCCATGTCAAACAACCACTTGATGCATCTATCTATCCTTTTGCACATGTTGGCAAATGATCTTCATGTTGTAACAGTTATTTTGAAGCTCATTCCAAGTTTAAAAAAATGGAGATCATATGATTGAGTATTGACAATGGAATTTTGATAGTATTGAGCTAGTGAATCATGTTTTACCACATTATATTGCTTTGATTGCATATTCTACCCAAATCACTCATTTACAAGCCCTTTATGACATCATGCTAGTGTAAGGAGAGATGGATGTTAGTGACAACATCTTGTTCTTGAAGTGCATTTAGAGGTTCATAAAAGGCACATTATTTAATTTTACACTCATGTTTTATAATTTTCCACACCCAATCCACTCTTTTTCTTCTCAAAATAACCTTCTACATGTGGCTGAGCATGGGTTGGGGTGTTGTACACAAGGGTAAAATAATGTCACACTCCCTTTTCATTTCCATCATAATAAAGCCTTGATAGGAACATAGAAACATCCTATAAATAAAAATCTAAGTATGGAACCAATTTGAGGATCAAATATTGACTTTAGGGATGGAAACCTTGAAAGAGAAAAACAAAGCTCCAAGAGGTTTTAGTGGAAATTCTAAAGCATGTTTTCAAGGTGTTTTGAGACATATAGAGGGGTGAAACTTATATCCCTATCATAGGAAAAGGACCATACCAATTTTGATAAGGAAAGGAAAAGGTGAAGGTGGTTTTTCAAGGCTTCAAAAGTGCCTTATAACACACTAAAAACTTGAATGACATCTATAGTCTTGATAATGTAAATGACCTCTTAGTCACCTCTAAGAATCAACATCAAACAATGGTTATTCTTAATGGTCTCAGCTAGTATAATGAGGTATAATGAAGTTAAATTCATCAAGATAGAGTTGGGATAGAATCTTATTCACCTCCTAGACCATCTACAGGTACCCTAAAGCATGGGATGACACCTACAATAGGGTCTTAAAAGGAAAAGTATCTCAATCCATAGGGAAAGGTACTATTTGAATCCTAAGAGGAATATAGGGAGCTTAGGTGAACGATATATTGTGTGACCTAAAAATTTGTCTTAAAGAGATAATGAATACCATGATAAAATGAAAAAAAACCCTTGTATTCACCTAAAAATAGGGTTATGGGTAGAACACTCCAACTTAAATAGTGGCATGAGAAGGTTGATGAAAGGTGGAATTTTGAAGCTACATAAGAAGGAAAACTATTTAGTAGACATGATGTGAATCTCAAGGTAAATTAAAATGGTCTTTATATACTCCAAGAATGTTCTAAACAACCCTCTTGACCTACAATAAACCCCAAAAGTGTCTTGGTTAGATATGTAGGGGCTTAGTCTTGGTGATAAAAGGTGCACTAGTATGGTGAATGGAGCTCAATATTGGTAATAATAGTGTATTACCACCTAAATTATAATTTTATTGGTGTCATGAAGTTTTTCAAAGGGGGAAACAAAGTTTACATAGGGTCTTAGACCCCTGTCCTCATCTACAATAGGCTTCAAATTAGTAGGGCTAAAATGGACATTATCCAATCTATGGAGGAGAAGAGGGTACCAATTAATAAAAAATGATATATTTTGGTATATTAGGTGTCTTATAAAACCCAATACCTCATAAAAATTCTCATATTCCTACCCTACCTAATAAATGAGCAACTGTCTATGCTAGTGACTAGGAAAGCTCTTTGTCCAATGGGTGAATATGGGAAATACACTAAGGAGTAGAGTATTAAATAGGTTTAAAATATCCTTGAGCATGAAATTAAGGTAATAATCATTTTTAAATAACCTAAAATGATGGTTTCGTCTTAGAGAGGCCACCCATGGGAGGTTTTGCAGAAAATGCAGAAAATAATGTTTTTGAGGCCTTTTTTAAGGCATTTTGAGATGGTTGGGCACCCTCAACATGGAACCAATAAAAAACATATGTTAAAAATTATAATTATTAATTATAATATATCTCATAACAATAGAGTTTATTAATTTATATGGGATGTACCTTATTATTTTGTCTCAGAGGTCAGACAGTCATGCAAATCAGATCTTTGGCAAGGTAATTAAAAGATGCCAAAATGAGTAAAAGACATAAGATGAGGCCTTGGGATATTAAAAGAACATTAATTGATGTGTATGGAAGATGGATGAATTACTATTAACACTCAAACAAGCTACAAACCATTAGGGTGACCTAATTATTCATGCACATAGTCCAACTATGCAAGTTTTCACTAGGCTTAATTGAAAAATGAGAGGAAAAGATGAAAAGGAGTGTTTGATAGGTTATGTTATGTATTTTTGAGTTTTAATGAGGTTTTAACATACATAATAAATCAAATAAATCATGAATTATCATCCCAAATCATCCAAACTAGTAGGGTCTATGCTAAGCCCATTAGGCCTAGAGGAGACTTAGAGCCAATTCAGGGTATATCTTCATTTCTAAACCTTACTGAATTTTATAGATGATTGAGGAATGTTTTTCAAGTCATGATATAGGTGTAATAACTTTTTTAATGTAGATAAACATCAGGATATCCATATTTGAGCTCAAAACCACTCACACTCATGAAAAATGGAGAAACAAGCTTGATGAGGTAACTTTTTAAGCTCACATCTTCTTGGAGGATCTACATGGGAGAAAAATGAGTTAGGGGGGGTTAGATAAGGTCCTTAATAGCTAGTTTTTGTCATTTTTTTAAAAAATTGAACATGTATGCTTTATGAATAATGGTTAAGGGATGAAAACTATTTGAAACCCTTGTTAACCCTTAGTATAGACTTGATGGGGAGAATTATCTTGGAAAGATAATATAAATACATATTTTGGATATAAAACCTATTGTAACATGGAGAAGACTCACTCAGTCTCTCACCCATGTAAATGAGATGTACATAATTATATGAACAACATGTAAAATAGTATTTTTCTCACCATTTTATGTGTTTTTTAGGTTCTAGAGAAGATATATGGATGAAATAAAGTTTGGGTAAAGTATTATTAGTTATTATAACACATAAAATTTATTTAATTCCTAAATTTTTTTTATAAGTGCTCAAATAATTATCTTACTTTCAACCAGTCAAAACTGGCATAATGAACACAAGGGTGAGAAGGGTGAAAACTCTAAGTATGGGCATTTTTAAGGTGTAATTGAGTAGTCTAAGTCAATGGATGGTCTATAAAAGTGTCATTATCTCCATCCCATGTATTTTCATTGGAAGATGAAGACATTTTTAGGCCATGTGTGAGGCATGATTGAAATAAGAAGTTTTTTATAACTGTAGATAGTGATTACTTCATTCTAAGAGTTTCCAAAGGAGTAATAATGGAATAAATGCATGTAATTTCATTAATAAAGGAATTTAAACTTATTCCTTTCATAATAACTATCTATAGTTAGTGGTGGTATGTTCAAATAGCTCCAAATGATTAAGGTAGTTTTTTGAGGTAGGATAAGGAAATTTGTGACACTTTTCATAGGTTTCATGACTTGTATGGATAATTGGACCTTCAAACATTGAATGGTTAACTTCATAAATATTTATCATGAAAATTTTAACCTGTTTATTGATATTAACACATGTAAAAGTGACCTTTGGACTTCCTTTTCCTTGTTTCTCTCTTAAAGTCTATAAATATGGACTCTTTTACCTCTTTTAAAGAGCCTCTATTGGTTAACAGGGAAACACTAGCCAAATTTGTACTTGAATTACTCTTGAATAAATAAAATAGTTATTTTTCATACTCACATATATTAAATTAAATGCTAATGCAATAATTTTGGTCTTGTCTAGTAGAAGATTATATTTTCTAGCATGTTATCCTTGATTGTTCATCAAATGTTCAGAAGAACAACTGCTACAAGTCTTTGTTAGCGTAATTTTTGAAGTTTATACATGCATTATAACTGGTTCATTATTTTATCATAAAAATGAATCATTTATCACCTTATTAAGCATCAAAATGACTTTTGGACCTAACTTATGAAACATTGATGTGACAATGCTACTTGAATTGTGAGTTTTGTGTAAAAGAAGTCTTATTTGACTCTAAGTGGTAAAATTTTAGTCAATTAAAGGAAATAAACTATTGGTACATCACATTTTTTATCTTTATTAGTTATTTTATTGAACCTTTTCATTCAAAGTTTATAAGCAAGAAAGTGTTTTCAAATATTGCATCAAGAGAACTAGCCCTTCTAGATATTCATCTCAACAAAATTATCACCCATAGCAAGAGAGATGTTTCCATTGTTCCACTTGGATGAGGAGAGTTAGGCATATCCTTAGGGGTGAAAATCCAAGTGATAATAGGTATTTATAAAAAACTATGGATGATACCCATTACGTCATATAAGATAGTTGTTTAATTGGATAAGTTTGAGGTTAATGTGGTAGATGAGCTATTAAATATACATATGTATCTAGAATCTAAACCTATGATTCAATAGTTCATGGATATTCAAGTATTAAATATCCTAAAATCTTATGAGATGTTGATAAGTAGAGATTGTTATAAAACCTTTAATGGATACATGGCCATCAACTTCCTACACATGTGGTTTCCCTACAGATGGGTAGCTAATTAGATTTATGTTGATAGAGAACCTAATATGAAACACATGATCATATAATATAATGTAGTCAATTAAAGGTTAAACCTAGTATCATTTTACATAAGCATCTTCACCTTGTCAATGAAAGATGTTGAGAACCAAGATGGAAAATACCCTATAATTATAGGGATATGGTCCTTTTATTTTGATGGGGCGTGTTTTGAGCAAGGATATGGAGCAATAATTCACCTTATTAACCCATTAGGAAAAAAAATTAGGTACTTATAGGCTTAAATTACCTTACACCATTAACCTAGAAGAGTATGAATCCTTAATCTTAGGATTGAATTTTTTGTTGAAACATAGGGTCAAAGAGCTAAAATTATTTGCATATTTCTTAGTTGGTTGTGAACCAGGTCAAGAAAAGTAATGTAAGTTTTCCTATTTAATGAAGTATATACATAGGGTGTGGGATAAAATATAGATGTTCAATGTCTTCAACGCCATCACCATTTCTAAGGAAATAATTATGTGGTTTATTTACTAGATCATGATGCTAAAAACTCAATGCCACTAGATAACACAACATTGTTGGTGTTTTTTGATGAGCTAGTCCCATGTCCCTTAGTCTAAATTATAACTTATATATCTTTGAATATGCCACCACATAGGGGTATTTAAGGCCCAACATTATAGTGAGGTAGAAATAGATGATTCTAGAGAAAAGGATTCTAACCAGGATGGTGTCATGAACCCCCAAATAAAATTGTGTTCCTCCCTAGAAAGGATGTTTGACCTTTAAAAATCTATGCAGTCAGAGGTCTAAAATCATTAATTTTGTATCATTATACTAGCCCTAAGATGTTTATATTAGTCTAGATTTCACCCCTACTAAGATATAAAAACTCAAGAGGTTAATACTATAACACTAGGATGTTATCACCTAGACCTATGAAGACCTTAATAAATTTGAAGATGGCGTAAGAACATGAAATGTAGCATTTAATGTCTAGTTTCTAAAACACCAATTTTTTTTTAAAATGGTTAAGTATAATTAGTTAAAACATCTAAAATTATAAGAGTAACTCCTTTCTTCAAGAAAACAAATTAGATAAATGACAGTGTATCACACAATTGTTTTAGCATCATTTAATATTGTTTGAATCCCTTTGTTGAACATTTAGATAAGATATCATAGTTTGTGACCTATAATTTTTAATAATTTTTCAATGAATAATTTTTTTTACGAATTTATCAAGTAAATGGATCTTGAAAATTGAAAAAAAATTAGATAGCTAGCTGTGCAACACATCTAACTACCTCAAGAAAAATGAAAATTAGTTTTTAAAAAAAGTGTGTAGAGTTAGGCCTAGTTTGTGACCATATAACTTGTTTTTCACTTAAATTAATGAAAAATAAATTAGATTAACATGTATACGCATATATATTTATAGCATGCAGTGGCATAAAAAAGGTATAATTATAAATCAACATATTTTGAAACCTTAAATTAGTCTAAAAATGATTAAAAACATATTTTTGGAAAGAGGAGAGCATGATCATCATGATGGTAATAAGTTTTCTAATATTAGCATTGAAATTCATATTGTAGTTGGTGATCAAAGTTTAATTTTGTTATTTTTTAAATCAAAACTCTTGAACTCAACTATAGATTGATAAGTCTAAGCCTTTGGCTCAATAATCGAAACCATTCTAGAGTCAAAAGGCTTTGTGTTTGAATTCAAATTCAAATAGTGCTATCAAATTAATGATGCAATCACATGAATACATAATGAAATAATGTTAGTAACATGATCGTGATGATACAAAACAAAATCACATTATTTTAAAAGTAATAACATGATCACATTCCTATTATTGTGCGCATAAAATCATGGGAACATGCACATGAAGGCAATATTGATCTAAATCTTATATTTACTACTCCAAATGTCATGTATAAGTTTAAATTCATATTTTTACATTTATTTACTTATAATTTAAGTTTATTTTAGTACATATAAGAAATTAGGGTTACTCTACATCTGATAGAGTTGGTCTCATAGTTACATGCCTTATGATGTCAAAAAAGTTTTTCAAAATCCAATCTAGTAAATACTTAGGCAATTTTAGGGTATATGAATTAAACTTAGGGATTTTAGGACATAAATTTTCCAATTTATGTTCATGTTTGGTAAACATACAAGCATTTTTTAGGTTTTTATGCCTTCCAAATGGATTCATAAGTTTCTCAAAATTAAATTTTATAAACCACTTACTTTGAACTTGATCCAAAGTGTTGTGACTAGGGTAGAGTAGGTCAAATTGATGACAATACACATCAAATGACAAATTTGTATTGATTTCTCTTGTTAATCATCCCTCATTTATGCCCTTATTCATTTCCTACTCATCTCTCATCACCCCTAATCATTCTCTCATCACTACTCATTATTCCTAATCACTCCCTCATTTACCCTCACTATACTTAATCATCTCTAATCACTCCCTTACTATCCATAATCACTCCTCTATTAGACCTCACTATCTCTCATCATCCATAATTACTTCCTCCTTATCCCTCATCATCCTTAATCACTCTTTCCTCATCCTTCATCATCCTTAATCACTTACTCATCATCTCTCATCATCAATAATCACTCACTCCTCATTCCTAGTCATCCATATTCACTCCCTCATTAACCTTAATTATCCCTCATCATCTCTAATAACTTAATCTTATCATCCCTAGTCACTCCTTCATTGACTATCACCATCCATTATCATCCTTAATCATTCCCTCAACATCCCTCATAATATTTAAACACTTTTTAAATATCCATAATCATTACTAATCACTACCTCATTAACTCTCACCATCCCTCATCACTCTATCATTTACCTTCAACATACATCATCATCTCTAAGCACTCCCTCATAGTTTGAAATAATTATATACTATAAAGTTATCTTTTATTACAATCATATGTTGTTTAATCCATTATAATATAATTTAACTTTTTTTTAGGACTTGTTATGTCATCAATACCCATTTGTGATATTTAATATTATTACTAAATGAATTGGATGATCTTTTAAATTTATAGTCAAGTAACATAATTACTAGCACAAAATAGAGTATGAATATTAGTTCATAGATTTATATTTATTATGAAACTAACTAGATGAAACTTTATTTGGTTCCACCTTTGGTAGATTGGTCTACAAGATAAAAATTAAACACAAATATCTTTTATAATTTTCTAAGTTTTAGAAGATTTGAATATATTCAAAGTTATTTGGTGTTTTTAATTATTGTATGACTTGAATCTTGTTTAGGTTCACACATACACTTGTTATGTGTGTAATGTATCCAAAATATTTTATCTCTTTCGTGAAAAATGAACATTAATGCATTTTATCATTAAAATGTGTTTTTGCAAACTCTAAAACACTAGCTCAACACGGTGTAGATGTTCATCCCATGTTTCTAAATATTAGGATGTCATCAAGGTAGATTTTTAAAATGACATAGTTAAAGGGCCTAAGGATGTTGTTTAACATTTTAATGAATGAATTCACTACATGAGTTAACTTAAAATGCATAACCAATAAGTCAATCAATCCTTCCTTTGTTTTTAAGACTATATTACAAATTTATAGAGGTTAAACATGAATATGATGATGTACCCAAGCTTAACATCAATTTTAGAAAAGACTAATATGCCATGGATATGGTACGAAAATGAATTATTATTTAGATGAGGCTAATATTTCTTCACCTTAATCTTTCTATTTTTTAAGAGATTCACAACCTCATTTCTTATCCTTCTCTAGTGCAAGCATAATTAGGATTCTTGAAGGCAATGATTTGAGAATGATGTCTCTATTTCCCATAATTTCATGGATCTACCACTTGATCTATTCATTATATATAAATTATATTTTGTATAAATATGTTTGAGGTAGATGTAGTTAATGGATAATATCAATAGTATTGTTTACTGTGAATTATGTATGAACTTATTTAATTGACTAAAATATATCATTATATTCATCTAGTTTGTGGTTCAATTATTTTATATTTATTATTTTTGGAAAAAAACATTATTATATGGTTCCATAAGGATGTTATTACATTTAATTCTTACCATAAGGAGTATACTTCTTACTATAACTGACAAGATTCTTACACTTCCTAGCACTAATGACTGAAAGCTTATGAAAAAAATATGATGTATGATATTTTAGATCATGATAATCTATCAAAAATTTCAATGATTTAATTCATAGACTACATGTCAATGGTAAATATATGGTTTGCCACATGTAAAACATCACATACCTCTAATGGTGAGATGTCACAAAGGATTGCATCTTTAAAATGATTAATTTTGTACACCAAGTAACACTACGAGGTGATCCATTTCTCAAGGAATATACTAGACCATATACTAGTATATGGTTATGTATGATGTATCCATTTAAAGTTCAATTTTTTAAAATATGCTTTAGGAGATATTAAATTATTTTTAATTTCATTGGAAATGATGAAGTGTATTATTTCACCATTGATCTACATTTTTTATCAAATCAATATTTTTAATTCATATAATTTCTTGTTGGGGGAAGTAGAGATATTTTATTACCAACTATATCATTGGGTTCATAATCTATTATCTAATTACCATTTTTCAGTGATAGATATCTTCTACCCACTTATTGAGTTGTGCAAACGAGAGTTCATAGTATAACACTCTTCATTGGATTGAATACTGAAGTTATAAATTAAGCACCACTTTCTAATATTGGAATACTTATTATAATCATTTGAAAATTATTTACCACTATGTATTATGATGAATCAATCAATAAACATAAAAATAGAAGGCCTAAAATGTAATTATTCATATCATAAAATTTCCTCATATAAAAAGCAATTGATGGGTTTCAATAAATCACATATCTAGATGATCCTCATATTTAATACCCATTTTTGGTGCTATTTTGGTTTTACTTTCTTCTCTATTTTTAGTGAATATTCAATTGTGAATTACATCATTTATAATAGGCCCATATTTTTTCATAGGTACTAAATATTTATGTTTCAAATTTTCCTCCACGTCATTTTTATCACCATGTATTATATTTTATGATATCATTCAACTCTAAACTTATATCTCATAGTATTTTTAAACCCCAAAAAAATACCACCATCAAGGTATTTTATGGAGTGATTAAGGATGAGGAGGGATGAGGGTGAATTGAGTAGATATGATGAGGGAGTCATTATGGATTATTAGGGATGGTGAGGTTTGATGATGAAGTGATTAGGGAAGATGAGGGAGTGATTAGGGATGATGAGGGATGGTTAAAGTTAATTATTTATTAGTTAGGGATGATTAAATATGAGGAAGGAGTGATAAGAGATGATGAGGAATGATGAATTAGTGATTAGGGATGATGAAGGATGATGAGGGTCAATGTGGGAGTTATAAAGGATGATGAATGAGTGATTATAAATGATGATGAATGGTGAGGGTCAATAAAGGAGTTATTAGGAATGATAAGGGATGAGGAGGGTGTGATTAAGGATGATGAAATGGTGATTAGGGATGATGAAGTGGTTATTAGAGATGATGAAGTGGTGATTAGGAAACTATGACACCACCTCTATTTTCCATATTGTAATGTGAAAAACTATGACACCACCTCTATTATATGCAGAGTGACCCTAATTTATTATATTTACTAAAATAAATTTAAAGTATGAGGAAATAAATGTAACAATATAAATGTAAACTTATGTCAACATTGGCTTCCTTTGCATGTTCATATGATTTTTTGTTCAAAACAACAAAAACACAATCGCATTATTATTTTTACAATAACAAAATAACATTATGTATTAAAGTTATTAAATTAAATATTAGATTCATGTCCATGTTCACATGATTTTATGTGAAAAACATAAGGAATGTGATTGCATTATTTATTTTACAATAATGTGATCATGTTATGTATTAAAATGATCTAGTTATGGATTGATAATTATTGAGCCATAATTTAAATAACATGATCACATTATTTCAATAATGTTATCTCATTATTTAATAATGTGATCTCATTATTTAACAATGTGATTACATTATCAAAAATGTCCATAGAATTATCCCCCAACTCTGTGCATATACCCTCATATTAGCCATTATACATGTATATATATAAATATAATATTTCATATGCCCTCCTAAAATATTGGTTGTATTTTTTTATACCATCATAATTATGTAATGCCACATGTTAATAAAGAAAAGTTAATTACTAAGGAATACTATATTAGTCTAAATCAAAGTAATGAAAGATGCCTAATTTTGTTACAAGACCCTTTTCCATTGCATATTAATCAATATTTATCAAAATTTGTCTACTTGCATACATTGGGATATTTTATGACACTTTCAACCCACATCAAAGTCTCATTGGTCATGAATAATTTATATTTACTCATATAGACCTAAAATCTATTAGTTATCATCATTAAGATCCCATCTGAGCATCCCCTATCTATCTTGGTCTCTATTTTGATCAATTCCCCCCTCTAGGTCAAAATTGGAAGTGTACCAATTTCATTTTCATTATAATAAACTCTCCACCAAAATTTTATCCTCAAAATTTTGTGGGTCCTTCATGACTTCGTATGATTTCACATTCCATGATTTTATCTTGACATTATTATCTAGTGTTAGATTATGTTCAAAGTGTCCTAAGGATTCCTATATATAAATATTTCCTTAGTAATTGAGAACAATAAATACAAGTGTCCTATCAAATGAATTTATTACAATCCATTTTTATAGTGAATTGTTGGCCTTATGATTATGCATAATTATAATATGATGTTATTTTTGATTAATTATAAGGATTACATGGGATATGCATAATTTTGTTTGAATTTACAATGATTTTTTGAGGACTTGTGAAAAACTTGGAAGAGTTTTTAGGGTTCTAAAAATTACATGTGTGAAAGGTTTTTATGAAACATACAATAATAAATGATGTACAGAAGTAGATGGTGAACAAAATTATAGGGTTTAAATTAGAGATGAAGACATATATGTTAATAATCAAGAACTAAATCCTATGAACATATTTTATAAGATCTATGAGATATTGTAGAGGATGCTATAAGTATTCCACCTAGATCCATCTATCATGAGTAGGTTGATGGGGAAAATATAAAAATAAGACCATAAACTTCTCATTTAGGACATATTGAGAAGTTACATTTTTAGAGACTTGATAGGTTACATATTTTGTACACTAGGTTAGATTCTATATTAATATTGCATTGTAAACATTTTTTAAATATCATATGAAGTGATCTATTAACATAACTAATTATATGCACATATATGATGTATATGATTTTTATATAAACTATAATGATTTATAATAATGATCTAACTACTGCCATTGTATGTAGTGTGAACCTTGGATTGAAAACTATTTAGGGTATGAGTGATATTTTATGTGCACTTCTATTATGCATTTATTTAATCTTTGTAATCTTATTAATGGTGTGGTTCTTAGTGTCTCTTATATGCTTTGTGTGAGTTATTAGAATTAGGTTTAAGTAATATTCCAAAATATTAGGGTGTATTTAATTGTTATTATAGATAGGTTTTAGTTTATCTTAAATGTATCCTAAACTATAGTAACATTTTGGTTTCATTATAGGACAAAATCTTCTTAAGTTATGAATATTGATTTCTTTTATGGAAAAATATATCATACCAAAATGTGTCTAGGTGTATTTTTTGTTCAAAGACTTAGAATTCAAGAAGAAGTCACCAAGTCATGGTATTCAAAGACAAAGGGGTGGCAAATTCAAGATATTTAAAATGACGTATATGATATATTTTTGGTTGAATTCAAGAGAATTTTTTTTCATGTATATTTAAATATTTTTAGGATCAAAGTAGGAATTCATGAATAAACTTAGTCATAGGATCAAGTGAATAAATCAAAAGAAAGTGACAATATTTCAACACATGCCAATGAGATGTGGTTAAATGGAGATCTGAATAGAAACATACTATAATTGTAAATATCAATGTGAAATTAGAAATAAGAGGTAGATTTTCAATTCCTATAAAAATATAGATGAAAATTGATTGATTGATACCAATTTAGATTAATATGATGATATTTTATTTTGGAATTAAAAACATAAATATGGAAGGATAAAACACCCTACACATGGGCTAGGTAGAAATCAAGTTGGATAAGAGTAAGAGATCAATGAAAAAAAGTGAAGGGGGAGTAATCCCATAGGCAAAATGATGTTCTAAATAAAAGGGAAAAAATACTATGAACATATGCTAAGATGAAGGAAAATATGATAACTCCTTAGGATCCAAAGAAGAAAGGAGGACTTAGTCATTTATATGTTATGAAGACACAATAGAGAATGAGTGGATATAATATTTTTTTGCAAAAAGGGGAAATCAACTCCAATTAGAAAGGAGAGATATGTAGTGATGAACTGAATATTTAAGAAAGATTAAAATGAAGATTGGATACCATAAGTGGAAGATATGTATGAGAATAATTAGTTTTGACCCTATTTGTAACCAAAACCCATACATATGTTAAAGTGTAATAAAACACTATAGAGACCATGGACATGAAAAATGATATATTAATTTATTATAAGAAAGAGTTATAATTAAGTGGTAAGGAAATTGACACCATCATAGGTAGGGAGTGGTAGCACAATGATTGTACAAAAACACTAGTAGTTTAAATTATAAATAATCCAATGTTAGGGATGAGTATAAAAATAATGATATTAAGTCTAATAGTTAGTGAAAGAATATTGGTGATTAAACCAATAATGAATACTAATCAACTCTAATTTATATATTTGTAGGTCTTAGGGTGACAAATAAAATGGTGAGGTGATGGAACATCATTAAGAGGAAGTAGTGTGCATGCACAACCCAAACATACACTACTAAAATAAATATTTTATGAGATGTTAGAGAAATTACCAGATTATAGAGGTAAAAAATATACATGAAACCAAATTCACAAATGTGGTTACATGGAATGTAAAAGGGATGACATATACAAAGAGGAAATGTAATTATTTTTTCAACTAAATTTTTGGATAGATCTAATAATTGGTATAGGAAGTATTATCCTACCTAATCCATTGCATATTTCAATGCATTCAATGCTAATTTTTTAAGGAATTTCATATTATAGAATTTAAGAAATAAAACATCTTAACTATTTAGGAGATGAAATAAGAGCCATCATATATTTTATGTGTATATGATTCACACATTAAGACTGTATTATAAAAATATCTTATGATATACACCCATTATAATATGTATAATGCTAGTTTGGTGAAAAATTGATGACATTTAAAATAAATTTATTGATGAATACCTATGTGGAAGTACAAGAGGATTTTTAAGTTATGTTAAGGTTGGAATAAGAAGGACAGAGAATCACATACAAAAAACATGGAAACTTAGTTATAAACATTGATATCAAACACTATACAAGATAATAATAAATTATTATGGTGTATAGACTTTAATATTGAGGGGCATAGTAAGAATGATTATAAGAGGTGAGTGAAAGAAACTAATGTTACTTGTGAAGTATGTAAGGAAACACATGAAACAAAGGCATGTTTCTACTACACCATGTGAAGTAAATCAAGGTAGCATGTTGGTGAACAGTTTACAAGACTAACAATCTTAACATCACTGGATGTAATATGATTTATGAAATACATGGGGATAAATAAATGGGTCTAATACAAGACAGTATATCGCTTTCACAATAATTTCAAAATCAAGGCATGTTTCAAAATTAAGGAGGGAAGATATGGTTAGAATCATGGAGGATATGGTCAAAATCAAGGAGGATATGGTCAAAATCAAGGAATGGAAAATACCAAAGAGGATATTAAGATCAAGAATTTTATAACCTAAGATAGTGTTACACTCTAAATGAGTAACATGTATTGATATATGTTTGGCCAACTTGTGTATAGTATAACATTTTACATAGTCATATAATGATTTATATATATTCATGTATGTAGTAATGTCAGCTTGTAGACTACCCATAGCCTTAGCATATTTTATATATGAGGTAGTGGTTAGTAGTAAATGATCATATTAAAAATTATTTTCTTATTGCAAGGTTGTGTAGGTTTCCACCTTGATGTGTCTCAGTCATATATTTACAATTATTCATTATGTTATTCATATTTGGTGTGCATATACTTATTTCAATATACTATTATTTATTTCCTCTTTATATTTATGTTTCCATTCATTTTTTTAAATTTGATTTATTTATATAAATAATTGTTTATAGTAAAAATGTATACCATTTTATATTAAGTCCAATAGATTTCAGAACCTTGTAGTGTGGGACCTACCTATAGGTTAACCTTCAATATTTAAATGCCAGCTCCTTATACTATACTATACTATTCTATTGTGGGAAACAAAATATCTGTAGAGGAAAAGGGAGAGAGACAACATAAAGAAAATGTCAAAATGGAAAAGTGGTGGTATACTAATAGAGTTGGGATTATAAAAAATATGATAGCTAAAACCTATCAAAAAAAAAATACCTTCCTTAAATATTACAAACACAAACAATATTGTATATAATATAAAATTAAAAACATCCTAGCACATAAATTGAGAGAAAGGGAATAAAATGTCCATAATGTATTAATTCAAATTCTTAGATGTTTAAATATTTAATTCTAAGTGGGATTAATTGACCCTTATCCTTGGTATTATTTAAATAAACAATAATATACCACTTATTACCATGACGTGAAAACCTCTTGATAATAAATATTTGAGTTATAATTATTTAATTATTAAAAAAATTTAATTAAATTATTTCATTAGGATAAATGGACCCATTATTTTTACAATGATCACCTCCCTCGGTTTTTCATTATAAATAGCATTTGGCCCGTATTGTGAAACCAACTAGTGACTGTGAAATACTAATCATATTCAATCTCGAAGAGTTTTATGAAAGTTTGTCTGAGAAGAAGTGAGAGGTTGAAAACCATGTATTGGGTATAGAGGAGTTTCACGATTATTGAATAATTCATCATTGTGTGTTTTTTACCTTTGAGATATTTTCCCATGTTAAATATTTGTGCAATGGTTAACTAATTTGTGTGTTTCATGTATTATACTTTGCTCATTATTTATTCATCCTAGATTCTATTATACATTGTTATTGTATACATTAATTATATCATGGTGTCAGAACCTGGAGGATGGATACGATCGGCAAGTAATTTATTCAAGTATTTTTGTAAGCCTGTTAAGTGGTGTATGATAGTGGAACACTAGTTTTTTATATATGTGAACTAAAAATTAGTAAAAGATAATTTTTTACTCATAAAAACTCAGTTTTGATTATGCCAAAAAATTAGTTTGGTAATATCAAGATAGTTTAGAGATTTACATGGCTTGGTTTGGCCTCCTGTAGCCTACGAAAGCTTCAATTATATGTTTTTGGCATGGATCTTTTAATTTTATGACCTTTTATCATTAGAAACATTAAAAAATAGTTTTTTGGCATGATAATTTAATTTTAAAATTTCTATCTAGTTAGTTTTGAGGATTAAATGTTGTGTGTCATGTTTTAAGGCCTAATATGTCCATTCCAAGCCTATAATTTTTTTATCTCTCCTCCTTTGATGCCATTATATAGCCTAGGTGAATGAAAAATTATGTTCTACACCAAAAACCAAAAATTGAAGATCAATTCTGCCTTGCCTCAAGATTCTAGGAGCACAAGAAAATTTTCATACTATGAGGTGGCTTATCCATGTTATAGTAGCTCTCCAAAATTTAGATTCTACATCATTATTCTCCATTTTCATGCTAAAGACAAGTAAATATTTTCATATAGTTTGTGAAAGTATTTTAAAAGTACTTTATTTTTAAAAACTCTATTTTCCATGAAAATATCTAGTGGCCCCCACCTTCAAATTCTTTTAAGATTTTTTTTACCAAAAAATAAATTTTATTTAAAAAATATTTTACATGCATATATGTGTGTGTGTGTGTGTGTGTGTGTGTGTGTGTGTGTGTGTGTGTGTGTGGGTGTGTGGGTGTGTGTGTGTGTGCGCGTGTGTGTGTGTGTATGTATATATATGTGTGTATATATATATGTGTGTGTGTGTGTGTGTGTGTGTCTATATATATATATATATATATATATATGCATGTATGTATATATATGTATATAATTTTTAAAATCAGTTAATTGTTTAAAATAAATTATTACATGTTAAAACATAATTAAACTACTTGTCAATTTGGTAGTTCACTTTTTAATAAAAACTTGAAAAAGGGGAGGTCTTGTGTTCAAATATCTCCAACCCTTTTTCAATTTTTTTTTCCAATTTTTTTTTAAATTGTGTTTATTAGGTTATGTACCAACTTTATAGTGTGTAAACCCCTCTCTGGTGTTGACCTTGTTACGATATTTGACTTAGTCAAAACCTTGTCAAACATAGTCATGTAATTAGTCGATCCTTATGTTTTGGCACCTTATAGACACATATACATGGTCTATTTTATGTTTTGAAACATCCTTCTATTAATTTTATATATATTTTTAATAATATTGTCTAGGTGGTCATTTTTAGTGTGACTCTTTTTGCACATAGTTTTGTGCAATTATAAATCAATTTTTTATATTATTTAGAATCTAAATTGTGTGAATAAGTATAGTTTCACTTATCATTTAATTTATTTTACAAAAATATTATAATAACTCATTAATAAGGTTATTTTATTAAAAATATTCTTATATTAGTGTATTTTTTTACACTTGCAACACCCTATTTTATCACAATATTTCATAATTTTTTGATTTATCTAGAATTAAATTGAATTATTATTATGTGTTTACATTTAAAAAAAAATTTTACTATCAAATCAAGTTAAAAATCATACTAAAAATTTTCATTTTAAGCATTTGTTTACTATCATGTTTAAAAAGAATAGCTTCACCTCTTTTTTCTTTAGATAAATCTCAAATGATTAATGAAAATAACTATAATATATGAAAAATTTATGTTAAAATTAAATTTAATTCTCAAAATTTGTGGAATGTTGTCTTTATAACTAAAAAATCCCTTTCTAAATGACATGTGACCCCTAATCTTACAAGTGCATTTCAACATAAATCATAAGAAACTATGTCCATTATCTTGTAGAGTGTTAAGGATGGATTCTTTATTCACATTGGTAATTATGAGTCTCCTATAAATTATTGGAAAATCATTGAATCCATGCATGAGGGAACTCTCTCTCGAATATTATTAAGTTAATCATTGAATTGCTTACTACACCTATGAGAGGTGTTGATAAAGTTATGAATTTTCTTGTTAAAATTAAAAACACTAAAGCTTAGTTTGATATATTTAATTGTAATTTGATTCTAGATCAATTACTTTATTTTATCATTCAATTAAATATTCATGATAAATTAATAAATTTTATTTTAATTTTATATTCTAAATAAATTGAGCAAGATATCCCTGACCTTACCACATTGTCTACTCTCTTAATTCAAGAAGAGAAAGTTATGACCAATTTTGATTCTAAGGAGAATTCCACTTAGGAAATTCTCACCTTAAACAATGTTTTTATAACACTAAAATAAAAAATCTAACCTTAATTTTGCTAAAGGTAAATATCAGAATAAGAAATGTGGTAATCGGAATCATAAACCTAAGTTTAATCAAAATTCTAATTTATGTGGTAAATTTAGTCATAAAAGGGATACATGTTATAAAAACAACGATATAATTAATAATGAATATTTTTAAAATAACAAAGGGAAGAATTATAATCAAAACAAGAAGAAGAATTAAAACTTTAATCATAATAACAATCAGGATTCAAATGTTATTACTTCACATGTTTATTTGTTTCAAATAAAAATGAATGGATTTTAGATAGTGGTGGATTGCACCATATGACTTTCTTATCTAATATTAAATGTGATTCTAGAGATATATTTTAAATAATTCACTTAATATATAATTCATTTTTAGAAGCAACTAAATAAGGAAAAATAATATTTTAAAATGTTACTATAAATGATGTTTTGTATGTACCTAAGCTTAAAAAGAACTTTTTATCTTGTTCAAAACTTACTAATGGTATTTCATTGTAGCATTTATTAAAGGTAACTAGTCCATTAGAAATAAATGTGTATCTTTGATTGTTAAAAGGTTCAAAATAATGGTTTATATATCTTCTATCCTTATTTTTCATGTTTTCTTTCATCGTATAGTAAGAATGGATTTCAATTATGACATGAAATATTAGGAAATGCTCATTTTAAAATTTTACATGATATGTCTAAAAATAAACTTGTTGTAATTCCTTCTATCCCCTCTCATCATGAAATTTGTGATGGTTTCTTACATGATAAGTAACATACTAACCCTTTTTACAAGAATCATGATGCAAATGTCTCACATCCTTTAGAATTGATTCATAGTGATGTTGTAGAACCTCTTGAATTCATATATCTTAATGGTTATTTTTATAGTTTAAATTTTATTGATGATTATAGTAAGATGATGTGGTTTTTTTCATTAATTTTTTTTGATATGTTGGTTAAATTCAATAAATTTAAATTTAATGTTGAAAACACATTTGATTTTTCTATTAAGAGATTAAGAATTGATAATGGTGGTGAATATGTAATTAAATAGTTTGATTATTTTTATATTAATTATGGTTTTGAAATGAAATGAACAACTCCCTATTCCCCTCAGTAAATGGTAGTGTTGAAAGGAAAAATTGCATCATTATTGAGATGGCTAGAACAACATTACATTTTGAAAATGTTCCTCTTAGTTCTTATGGGACAAAGCCAAAAATAATACTGGGAATATTTTGAATAGAATACCTATTTAATATTTGTTTTTATTACATTAACAACACATTTATGCTCATATAATATTGTTTACTTTGATAAAACTTTTATTTTGTTACTTTATAGTTACTAACTATATTGATACTATCTCATCTACATTGTATTTTTTAGTAAAATGATTTAATTTGAATCTTTGAAAAGGTTTGTCAAAATTATATTGTAATAAATATATTCTTATTACATGAGAAAGAAAATAAAATATATAGATATTATGCTTATTTTCAATTCTTATGAGTTAGCATGTTAAGACGTTATATGCATAACATCATGTTTAATTTGACAAAATGATCATGTTTAGTTATTGAATTTAGTAAAAAAATCATGCTTAGTGTGCAAGACCAATAATTTAAGCATATTGAATTTCATTCACATTTTATATAAGAGAAAGTCATCAATGGTGATATTGATCTGTAGTTTTATCCTATGGATGAAAAAATGGAAAATATCTTCATAAAACCACTTGGTGATACTAATTTTTATTAATTTCATGCAATGTTGGGCCTCTCAGAGTTGCCATTAAGGGGGAGTGTGCATGACAATTTCACTTCCTAGTGGCCATGTGTTTCTTCTTATTCTCTATACTTTTATTAATTGTAAAGCTAATTGTAAAGCATTGTAAACTTTGTGTGGAAGTTATGTTATTGTAAATTTTGTGTGGATATTTTACTTCTGTACCCAATAAAAGAATCATACTTTGTAATGGAGGTACTTATGTTATAAAAGGATCTAAATATGTTTGGATGATTATTTAAGAGAAATTGTGAAATGTAGTCTCACAATCATGCTATCGTAAACTTACTTTCAAGTAGTTTATGGATTATAATTCATTTTGTTTCAAAAGGTGATGTTTGGAATAATGAAGGTTTTTAAATCATTTAATTGTTTACATAGTATAATTCCTCCTTTTTTAGGTGATTGTGACATTTATCCCAACTTAGTATTAAGGGGGAGTGTTAGAACTTTCAACTCTAAGTGGGATTGATTGACCCTTAGATTTGGTATTAATTAAATAAAAATATATATACTATTTATTATCATGAGGTGAAAACCTCATGATAATAAATATTTAATTTATAATTATTTAATTATTACCAATTTTTAATTAAATTTTTTATCAGGATAGATGGATCCATTATTTTTACAATGGTCACCTCCCTTGATTTTTATTATAAATAGGGTTTTAACCTATTATGAAAACAACTAGTGAATATGAAATATTAATCATATTCAATCTCAAAGAGTTTTGTGAATGTTTGTTTGAAAAGAAGTGAGAGGTTAAAAAACTTTTATTGGATACATAGGAGTTTCTCAATTATTGAATAATTCATCATTATGGGTTTTTTACCTCTGAGAGATTTTTCCATATTAAATCTTTGTGTAGTGGTTAATTGATATGTTTGTTTTATTTATTATACTTTTCTCATTATTTATACATTCTAGATTCTATTGTACATTTTTATTATATACAATAATTTTATCATTAAAAACATGTTGCACAATCACATGACATACTTCAAAGGTTGTATATAGTTATGAAAAAGGTAAATAAAATTATTAAGACTTATTTTTACACAATATAATGATATGAAAAATATAGATAAAATATGATTGTTTCAACTACCTTATTATAATTGAGATCATTATATTTATAACATAATTTCAAATAAGGAATTAAAAAATGGGTAGGAAAGTTAGATATTGTTACCCCTGATGTTGTAAAGCTAATATGTACTTTAGATCCTAATATGTTGCCTCTAAAAGTAAACCTAGAGGTTTTCATTGGTAATATTTTTAAAATACAAGAGGATGGCTAATACATAATGTTGAATGTTCTTACTTCTATATATTTTTTTGGAGGAGTAGACAAGATTTGGAATCCCAAAAACTAGATTTTACCTTTCAAATAAAAAATCACCATTATTGAAAACATACATGGATATAAAAATTCATTAATGTACCCATGGAGGCTCAAGATAGGAATAATCATTGGGGAGTTATGACAGAGTCACCAGTTTTACCACTTAGCTACTAAGACATGGCGTAACCTATCAATTTATTATGAGATGTCACTTTGTCATTTGGTCCACTATGTAAGGAGTAGACTATTTAGGGTGAAAAATTGGTCAACCTAGTTATGTGGGTCTATACTTTGATGATAATCAATTGGAAATATGTGAGGTATTACATTGTAAAGACTATTTTAGATAATATGAACTTATCAATAGTCAAATGTTTTGAAAACTATCTAGGAAGAAATTGGACTATATCAAGATTTAGTTATACTTATTATAATTAAATCACATCTATCTAAAGTATTTTTAATAATTAAAAATTATTTTAAATGTTATAAAATAATTAGTAGTCTATTTTTTGAAAACTATCAAAAATAAATTAGACTTTATCAAGAATTAAATGGACTTTTAAGGAATTATTTGAACTTAATACAAATAAATCACATCTATCTAATGTATTTGTAATTATTCCAAATTATTTAAAATAATTAGAAACAATTATTAGTAATTTTTTTGAAAACTACCATAAATAAATTAGACTGTATCAATATTTAGTTGGAATTATTACAAATAAATCATATCTATCTAATGTATTTGTAATAAGTCCAAATTATTAAAAATGGTGAAAAATAATTAGTAGTCCATTTTTTGAAAACTATCAAAAATAAATTGAACTTTATCAAGAATTATTTTTATTTTTGAAGAATTAGTCAGACTTATTAAAAAAATCACATATATCTAATATTTTTATAATAAGTCCAAATTATTTAAAATAATAAAAAACAATTAGTAATAAATTTTTAAAAAATTATTTGAAATAAATTGGATTGTATCAAGATTTAGTGTGATATATTAAAAATAAATCACATCTATCTAATTTATTTTTAATAAGTCTAAATTATTTAAAAATACCAAAAACAATTAGTAGTCTAATTTTTGAAAATTAGCATAAATAAATTAGGATTTATCAAGACTTACTTGGACTTATCAAGAATCAATTATACTAATTACAAATAACTCACATCTATCTAAGTGTGAAAAATATTCAGATCACACCATTTGAAGGCCCATGGTATTTTAATATTAAATCAAATTTATATGACTATTAAAATTGGTTCACACACTATGCATTCATAGATAATATTAAGGTTGGGTAGTTAATTTAAATAAAAATAATACATACATCAATGAGGCACTCAAGTGACATGTGATTAGGTCACTTGGGATTATTGGGATGCCACATGTTAGCAATTGATTAGATCATGATCTATTTATTTAATATTCAGGTGATGTACACATGACCATCAAAGTTTATCTTATATTAGGCACAAGCCACATGTTGATCACTTGTAAATTAGTTCACCCATGTTGGCTTTGGTCTTGTGAGAGATTCCTTAATATTGTTCTAAGTGGAATGAACATAGATGCTTAGGTCACTGGGCACCTCCCATATGCTTGTATATTATCCAACATAATTGAGTTATCAATATTATGAAACATGTTAAAATCTTAGATGCTTGTACTATTCTAGACTTTTATTTTGATTGTTCATCCTTACACATAGCTAATTTATTGATATTATGACACATGGAATGATCTTTGGTGATCAATAATTCAAATTTTGAGTTGTAAATAGATAGGTTTTGTGAGTTTTGAGTTGACAAAGACCATTTTTAGATACTTAAATTGTAAGTTATAATTTGAAAAACTTAAAATATGAAGTCCATTTACTGATACATAAATGCTAAATAATAAATCTTGATGCACAATTATAGAATGCCAAATTTTGATTATTTATGCACAAAATACCAATGTATAAAATCTTCCAAGACCTTTCTACAAAACCTTAACAACAATGTGAAAAAAAACATGGGACACAAATGCTAAAGTGGGACATTTATAGGCATAAAACCCAAAGACCATTTCACAAAGATAGGAATGCTTATGTGTATTTTATATTGTAAAAGTGTCAAAGAGTAAATTTTTATGTGTAAATTTTGAATACCATTTGCCTAAGACCATTTTTAAGGATGTACAATGTGAAGTGTAATTTGAAAAACTAAAAATCTAAAGACATTTTCATGATTCAAGAATTGTGAAATTTCTATTTGGAATACACAAACTCCCAATCCTTTATCAATATTTTTGATAGTGAATAATGTGATTATACTTAATGTGATGATGCATTCAAATAGTCTATTACAATGCCTTTCAAAAAAATGTTGATAGTAAGTAGTTTACCTCTCCAATTTTTGTTTAGTTTCCAAGTATATATGATATTATCTAAAAGAATGGATGGTAAAGAGGTGTCAATTGGATTTGGATTCCATTTATTGTCTAAATAACCTAAATAAATTTCTACCTCTTTTGTATCTTTCTTTTCCTGCATGAACTGGGATGAACCAAGTTATTTTGACCCTTAATTCTATATCTCTATGTGTTTGTAGTATCTCAATATTGATTTCATCTATAGAAACCCATAATGTGTAGTTAAATATTATAGAATCATCAGGTCTGACAAATAACATATCTCTAATTTCCACATCTTGACATGGATCAAATAAATATTTTCTTCTTTTGCTTCTTAGACCAACAAATGTATCTATAGATGCCACTCCAAAATCAAGGTTCTTATCATGAACCATTTTGTGTGGATCTCTATGTAAGGGCATGTCATGGCAAGTATTAGTTCAAAAATATCTTGTAAATTCAAATTTAGAAGGGAACATGTTTTCTTTCATTATGTCATGGATTTTTTTGAATTAATATGCTAGATCTTTCCACTTACTATTTCTGGTTAAACCAGATTCATTGAATTTTTGTACATATTTAATCAATTTATAATTAATTTATTTTTCAAAATTTTCTACTTATATCTGAGACTTTTACAATAATGGAGTCTTGTGATGTTTCTCTATTTTTCATGTCTTTGAAAAATATTTTCATTGGATTACCTTCTGAAACATTTGTCTCATAATTTTCTTTCATTCCCCATAATGTAATCAAGGGGGGCCAATTTCTATCTATTATAGAGTTTTTTAAATACATAATTGGTTGGCTTTATCCATGCGTAGAATAAAATATTAACCTTTTGCTAACCCTACTATTTCATATCTTCCCTTCAACTAGTAACTATTAACATAATTTTTGAAGTCTTCTACTTCAATCAAATATGACATGAAGTTTCTTGTATTTTAACATGTCTTATAATTATCCATCATCTCTTACACACTCAATACATATCTCCTCTATATACATTCAAACAATTTTCTAAATGTGTCATCGATGTCCTCATGGGTATGTCCTATTAGGAGAAATTCAACCTCAATATCAAGGAAAATACCTTTGTAGATATGGAGAGATAAATATTGCAATACAAACCTATACAAAAAACATTATTTTATGAATTTGTATATGCAATAGAATTAAATTTAGATCCATATAAGGTTAGACATTTTTTTAGATATAATTAAGGATGGAAGGAAGTACCTATTCTTATTATCCCCAAAGTAGTTGTTTAGTTGAAGGTATAACCTGGATGATTTTTTTTTAAGGAATCAATTGATTGTAATTATTTTATGTATTTATTACATTTAAGGTAGTAATTATTAGATAAAATTTCATAATATAATGGATATTTTGAAGATCTAGGTTTATATGGTAAATATACATAAGTATTTGACATTATTGTTCCATAATCTTGAATCACTTGTTCAATGAGGTGATAGTAAAGTTAGACCCTCCAAGAACATATGGTAAAAAAGGATGACCATATCCACCTATACCATAACCATATTTTATAATCCCTGCCATTGACAACTCTACTATTCTATCAGTCACTGATTTTATTTTTGTAGTCCTTGGCATAATGTTTTTTTGACATTACACCATGTTATGAATGGCATTGAGGTATTATTCAAGGTATTACTCTAACATTCATTTATGTGTGTAATATATTTTTCTTGAAAAAATACTCTAATTCGAGTGCATCATAAATTATTGAATGATACTATTCCTGATCTCTAGAGAGGGACCTAGAGAATTTTTTTCAGTCAATAAGATACATGTTTTGTACCTAGAAAAATCATTAAACTTGGCAATGGTCATGTCATGAATATTAGTTCTCTACATGTTATAGAAATTTGGTTGGGATATTGGATCATATTCCATATCTTCTAGTTGTGGATTGATGTGACACCTCATAAATTTTTGAATGAAATATGTTGGAAGATGTCAAACATTTTCTCATGAACAATATATATTTACATAGCATGTAAGTCTTGGAGAAACATCTATAGAATCATCCACCATTTATTCTAACAAATGTTTAGTTGTCATTGTCTTCTTTTTTGGATTTTATTGAAACCTCCATGCATGGAACGCATTTCATTTCCCATTTTTGTGATAATTTTGAATGTCAAAAAAGCTACTTCTCTTTAATCTATATATTTTAATTCTAAATTCTAAATAGATCTTAGTACCCTAAAAATCAATGGTAGTTTTTTTCTTAAACAAACTAATAGAAAGGGCATCCAAGACATGTTTCCTCCTATATATTGTGGTGGAATCAATCAAATATATCCTGAAATATTTTAGAATTTTAAATGACAATCTTGAATGAAAAAAAATTAGACAACATTTATCTGCATATACTCTTGTAATCTCACTATCTATGCTCTCATCAAAATCCACTTGGCTGAGTGAAGTGTTTGGTTGATCTATTTTTCATCCTAAGTTGTTTTTGGCACACGTTTATTTTTTTGGATGGATTTATGCTAGGAATGTCATGCAAGGATTGAAATTAGTATCCACAACATCCCAAATATTTCTAGTTTCTTTTTTTTTGGTGTCATGTATGGTAATTTGATTTCTCTACATTTTATGTCCACTATCTTGTTTTAAGGCCATCTAATGATAGATGTTATACTTATCTCTATACTGTAAGTATCACAATGTTTTATAACATGCCTTATGTAAATTACCAATTCATTTTATAATATTGGGACAAAAATGCAACCAAAAATCTCTCCTTGTGCAAATTCAACATAACCAAAATCAAATTTTCATAATTTGTAAGAGTTGTACATTTATGCAACAAATGTACCATTTTCCAAAAACTTTTTTTATTAGGCTATGCAATGTGGTAAGGCCATCAATATTGAACTAATGAATCCAATTAGGGTTTTATTACTACAATGGTTGTATATGCAAAACTAAACTAAAATTATTTTGTCCTTCTTCCATGTCATCCTCTATAGAAATCTTGTATGTGATGTGTTGCATCATTCTTGTGATCCATATAGTAAAATTATCAACTACATCCCCCAAATTAGCCATAAAAGATCTAGAAAATGGAAGTGGTAGAGTCAAATCAAAATCTTTTATTACATTAACACTTACACATTCAATAGGTATTTCTTCATTATGGCATGTGGAAGTGAGATTTATGGATTCCAAAGAGTTAGTATCTAGACTTGGTACTTTGTGTATTTTTCCTTCACTAATGGCCTTACCATTATTTATGAGTGAAACATAGTATCCACATTGGAAAGCCATTGACGTATGATTTTTTAGCCTTGAAATTTGAAAACGACATGATAAGTTTTTTTAATAAGGTTATTTTATAAAATTAGTCCATTTTATACTTATATGTAGGAGATAAATATATATTTATAATATAACATAATCATGGAGATATGTTGAACCTAAAAATGTTAAAAATATAATATATAACACATTTTTTTAATGACATTGTTTATGTCAATCCAAAAAAAATAATAGATTTTAATATTATATATTTCATACTTCAATCCCCATTTCATCCTACTTTAAAACTTTTTCATAGGAGATACCTTTCAAACATGCATAGTAGTGGAATAGCCTAATAGAGAAAAATAATTAATTAAATCAACACTCAATCATGTATATTTTAATAGTATACATAATGATATTGAGCAATGGGGGTTTTGAGTAAAATCATGGAAACTGATTAGCTACTTATATTTTCAGATCCTGTATGTAATTTAAACCTTTGTGGTGAACCCAAGAGTTTCAAGGTATCTTCCATATTGTTTTACAAGTTTGTGTTGTATGTTGGTTTCTTTCATTTCTTGTCATTATTTTGGTATCTTAGATATTTGATATATACAATATCATTCTTAAATGTTCTATTGTGAGTTACTTAAGTTTTGTTAATGAAGAGTGTGTCATAGCAATTCTAGTTGATAGATCTCAATGACATTTTTTTATATATCTTAGTGACTGTTTATGTAATAAGATCTGGTTAAAATAATTTATAAATTGGGAGGAGTTACTACCTTGACATAAATTCTTATTAGATACCTTTCAAACAATATTAGGGTACCTTGTAGGTACTACAAGGTCCTTCAAGGTAAGGATATACCATAAAGGTTCCTATAGTACCTTCAAGGGGTCTCTTAGTAGATACCTTGAACATGCACATGATTGGAATTTTCTCTCAAGGTATCTCCTAAGAGATAACTTGAAGTGTCTTATAATACCCTCAAAGGTACCCTTGCACAAGTTTGAAATGTGTTTCCTAGGTGATATATTTAATGGTATTGTAGTAACTTTAATGGTTATATTTTACTCAACATATCCCTTCCTTTTTTTTTGGAATAGGGACCCACTATTCTTTGTAGAAGTCTAATATTTTTTGGAGGTCTTTTCATTATAATAACTATTACACTAAAATCCTATATTTTTGCCTACACTTTTTATTTTCTTGTTTATATCTTTTTATCTTTACTAGTTTTTTATTTTTCCATCAAAATATTTGTTCCACCAAAATGCCAAATGGCTCCTAAAAATTCAAATTTAAACTAGTGTGCATTTAATTTGTTTGGTGGCTTAAATGCCCCTACTGTAGATGTTTGGAGTTGGTTGGGTAGCTAAGGATGATAGGGAAAGAATAATATTTTAACACTCCCCCTTATTTTTGACCATCCTACCATGGTCTGAAGGATTTTTCTTATCCTTCAAAATATCTTTGTAACTTTTCTTTACCTACCTATATCCATTTTAAATAATTCTCTGCATGTTTGGATCTTTACTACTAAAGTACATAGATTCACTATTGAAGTCCATAAATGAAATGTTGAAGTCCATAGCTACCATAATGAAAAATATAGCTAGAATTTTGAATTACATAGCTAGACTTTAGAATTCTATAGCTACCCTATTGTTATCTATAGATGGAATATTGAAGTTTGTAGCTAGACCGTTGAAGTCTGTAGTTGGACTGCTAAAGTTCATAGTGTTTTTTGTATTGAAATTAATTCCATAGTTTTTACTCTATTTTTTTTTATCTTTTTATATAGTATATTATAATGTTTATGTTCAAAAAAAAATTACACCATGTTAGTTCATAAACACCTTTAATATGAACATGATTGGAATTTTCTTTGAAGGTATCTCCTAGGAGATACCTTGAAGGGCCTTATAATACCTTCAAACCCTTATGCATGTTTGAAAGGTATCTCCTAGGAGATACCTTGAAGGGTGTTGTAACACCTTCAAGGGTTATATTTTACTCAACATACCCCCTTCCTTTTTCCTACAATACGGACCCAATATGATTTGTATAAGTCCAAGCCTTTTTCTAAGTTCTTTTCATTATAAGAACTCATACATGTTACATCTAAATTTCACATTATATAAAATAAAAGTGAATGCATTTTGAATTTTGGACTAACTTATTAATCTCTTTTAGAATTTTTGCATCTACATAGGTTTTATTGGGACATACACTTAATTTATAATTTGGTATTCATCTAAAGCATTTGGGAATTTTGTTCATAGTTTTGGTTTTTGTGCCTTCACTATTTGGTCTTTGACTCAAATATTTAGATCTTTTTTTAGGAAAAATATCTCTAAATTTTCATTTTATTCAACTTAGTCCTTAGTAAAAGTATTTTGAAATCAATTCTTTGGCAAGTTATTAGTTAGGTATTTTATCTTTGGAGCTTTTGCTTGTAGGTTTTGTTTGTAGTTTCTTCTTATTTAGAAATCTGGTCTTTGTCAATTATGTTCTAAATTTACTTGGTAGTTTTTTTCCCCACTACTATATGATCTTTGATTTTATGTTTAGAATTTTACCCTTTAGGAAATTATGTTTGAATTTATGATTCAAAATTGGTGGTCAGTAACTAGATCTTCATAATTTATCTTCTAAAAAAATATTCACTTTTTATTGTCAATAATTTTGATCAGTGATTTGATGCAAATGAGTTTGGTCATTAAATTTTTTGTTCATAGAAAGTGTGTAAAAGGTTATCAATGTATATATCACATGGGATGATTTTGGTCATCAAGATTTTTATTCAGACTTTGTGTTTAGAATCCATGATTCAAGAGAATTGGTAAGTTTGGTCATAACATAAAACCCCATACTTGAATACCAAAATACTATTTGGATTAACCAATAAATATAAAAAAAATATGACTTAAAATGTCATACCTACCCAAAAAAATGGCATGGCATACCTACCAAATAAAGTGTTAATATTACAATTGCACAAGTAAAGATAATTCATACACATTGGAAATTAATGGTCCATATATGAGAGTTGAATGCTAAATACATATCAATAACTTGAGACCATCATCATACTCATTCATCATAAATTATTCAAGCTAAATTAATACCTTATAAACAAGACCTAGTGACTTGCATGTGAATTGTAAAAGTAAATATAGTAAAGTTGATCTATCAAAGTATAAAAACAAATACCAATCAATTAATCATGGCCTATTCATCTAGAAAATTTAGAGGAGTTTTTAAACCATCCCTATTCTCAATCAAGGATTACACTAAATACATAGATACTGTTTTTGACTCCACCATTTTCAATGATCAATACACCAATTATTTAGCTCTATGGGACACCATTGATGTAATATATGACCACACTTAGGAGGAAATCATAACACCAAAATAAAATCAATTATTGGAAAATCTAAATATACTTACGAATATATTTTATGGTGGCCAAGCCCGAAGTGATGACATGCATAAACATGTTGTAGGATCTCTTCTTCATTGGCAAGATAATAGGGGATAATTACTTTCACCATCTAGAATACAAGACTATTATGGCATGCATCTTAGGAGATACATTTCAAAGGTATTAATATTTTTAGTTATAGATGTCACTTATGATTTGTATATGGTGTTATGGTGGAAAGAAAAAAATCTAGTTAACAAAACATTCAGCAAGTGGATTCTCCCTAGGGAGGTTATCAATCTAAAGGATAAGGACCTCATACCTATCATAAATTTTAGGATGGGGATTCACATTGGGAGGGCCCTCATAAATAGACTATATGGTTTTCTTATTATCTATTTTATTTACTTGGAATGGGTTACATTATTAGATATCATGACTTCAGACTTGACCTTCACCTTACTGGAGATAATCAATGTTAGGATGATAGAACACATTTTACATAAAGATAAATTGCCTACTATTGGACACTTATATATGATGTCATACCTCTTAAATTATGTTATGGGAATGGTAAATGTGGACTAAGGTTCACTCTAGGATCTTTCTATAGACTACATCAAAAATCACATTTATGATTATTATTCATTTTTGCACATATACACATTCATAAAGAACGTAACAAAAATTATAGAGGATGTGTACCCATAGGTATGGTGGGAAATTAATGAATCCCCACTACCCAAGGTATCTAACTAAATTTAATACTCATTGGCACCATGGGGTGACTATTGGTTATGACTAAATTAAATAGTGATTATGGTCACTAGAAATAAAGTTAACCCCTTATGTCTTCCTAAGTATGTGTCGAATAAGTTGATAAAATAAGAGATAGAATTTAAAATATAGTGGAGATTAGATGAATATTTGATAAATAATAATAATAATAATACATTATATAACTCTCATGTGATGATAGGAGGAATGTGCTACATAATTCAGAGCCACTTTAGAAAAGTGGGAAAAATGAGAAAGTACTATTCATTTCCCACCTTGCCTCATAGGGATTAGGATCTCCATGATAGGATTTAAAAGCATATCAAGGGTCTTAATATTCCATACCAACATTATCCCTATGATCATGAATTATTTTTATTTAATTCCAAGGATGATGCCCAAGTTTTTAAAAAGGCACAAAAGGAAGGATTGAGGGAAGAAAATTTAAATATCATACAAGGAGAACCCTCTATATTTATTTTAGTTGCATGAATTAGGATCCCACCCCTAAATATATGGGTTGAATTATATTTTTGGATTATCAAACCTCTAAGGATATTATAAGAACAAGGATATCCTTCTAAAGAAGCTTCTCAGATATTGAAGGTCATAAAAAAAATGCCTAGAATAATTGAATCTAGAATTGGAGGAGCTTGAGAAGATCTAATTTTCCTTAAATTAGCACATTTAAAGGGATTAGACTATTCAAATCATCTACCTATGCAAGAACTTATAAGTTTGGATGTTTCATATGAACCAATTCAAAAGGTCTCCCCATAGTTGAGAAGACTACAACTTTTTTAAGAGGAAACCAAGGTCTCATCCTCTTCCAAAGAACCTAGAGGTTGTGGAAAAACCAATTAGAGATCCCTCAGATCATCAATAAGCTAAATAAATAAATCCTATTAGTGAATAAAGAGAGATAAATGAAGATAACTTGCAAAGATAAAAATTACATAGCCTCTATGACATTAAATGAAAGGCACATCTAAATTGAAATCAATCAAGGAAAAAATAACTCTTGTCTCTACTACTCCAATTTCCTCTTTTACTTCCCTTTCTACTATTCATTCTCTTCCACTTGATCCCATTTACCAACCACCCCTGGTCACTCCCAAGGTAGAGGATGTATCCTCTACCCTTGTTATCTCCATTTTCCCAACTATTTCCACTCTAATTATATTCACATCTTCAATGACTTATACTACTTCTATAGTTACATTTTCCACTTCCCCAACAACACCTAAAGCCAAAATGAAGGCCTCCAAGAAAGTCATTAAAACATTGGAAATTTCCTAAATTCATGTATAATACACTCAAATAGACTTGGTAATACCTTTGTCCAGCTCTTCTAAATGCACCATTGTGACATATTTAGAGAAATAAAGAAATAAGAAACTAGTATACACCATCAACCATTACCTCAACATGGGGGAGTGGACTGGTCTAAAATCATTTTCCCTTCACTTCTTGACTAAGTACTTTAATAAGCTTTGAAGTGACCATTTTAAGAAACATTGATTAACACTACAGTCAAGGACACTCAAGCAATCAACCCATCCTAATTAGTCATCCCTTAGTGGGCACCTAATTTAGTGTCCAAGGCTTCCCAAAATCCAAACCTCACAATCATAGATATACCTACAGTGAGTTCCATCTGTGATAAATCTATAGGGAGTGTCTAGAGGGTAAGAAATAAAAAATTGGAAGATAATAATGGGAGATGGGTTATCTTTTAAGATAGAAAAGAGGTATTTACCTTATCTAAAAGAAAGAACAGGAAATTGTGATAGTCCCCATACATGGAGGACTTAAAGTCATATCTTGAGACACATAAGAATGCCTTGATGGAACTACATGAGGGAATAAAAATGGCTAGGAAAGATCCCTATCATGAATTAGAGAAATTAAAATAACAAAATATTAAATATTTGGAGAAAATAAAATAACATCAATAGATAGTTGATGTTCCACATGAAATTGAAATTTAAGTCCAATATGCTACTTCTAGATTATAAAACATTCTTATATTTATTGCTGAAATGAGGGCATGGTTGGCCACTCATTTAATTAAGACTCATAAATTATTTAAATATTTCAAGTAGATTAAGAATAAGTTTAAATTAATTATTCTTTATAAAACTAATAAGGCATACAACCACCTTGAACCCATGGCACCACAAGAGGCTTCAAATACTCTCATCTTTATAGTCATCAGGACTCAAGAAGCTTAGGATTAGATTATGTAAGTTATGGTAACAATTAATAAGTATCTTAAATATGAATCTCTAATTTTGTAGATCCTAGGAGAGTTAAATATCTCATAAATAAGAGATTCAATAGGTAGGCTTATAAATAGAATAAATTTTGATCAACTTCTTCAATAGACTTCCACCAACTTCAAGCAAAGTCTTCAAGGACTTTCATTGGAGGAGATTGAGTCCAACCTAAGTTTTTTTAGGAATAAGATGACAAAGTGGAAATTTTTGGAGTATAAGGTAAGATGAAATCTATCACTTCAACTTTTACTTAAATCCTGACATCCACCTTAACGCCTCTAATAGTCAACAGAACTATGACCACATCTAGATATCCTTAAGTTGAAGGCTAATTTAATATGCATACATGTAAAAAGAGATAAATCTTGTACTTATAGTTAGATTTGAAATGTAAAAATTTCATGGACTATTTATGATCATGAACATATTGTTTTTCTTCGTACATGATGACTTATGTTAGACATAGTGATAGTGAACTATACACATGCATACATGCAGTTTTGAGAATAAAATTAGAACTGAGGTTCTAATTACAATGTAACTATGACTTTTCATGAACTTGTAAGATGAGGTGACACCTCCCCAATTATATTTACATATGTATAACCTTCATTCCAATGGGTTGGAATAGTTTTTATAAATACAGGAAGAAATCAATTTGATGGTCTTGTAACGATGTTGATGATCTTTCCTCCCATCTATGCACTTTAAGGTTTTATTTTATTATATGTGTTAACTCAATAATTTTAAATGTGAATAAGATATATATAATTTTAATTGTTGTAATTGATATACACTAATTCTAGATGTGCAAAATTTATTAAAAGTTGGTAGTTTTCATTGATAAAAATAATTGGTTAAAATCATGTTAACATTTTGATGTGTGTAAGAGAGTTTTATTTCTAATATAGTCATTTAGGTGTAAGTTATAGCTACCATATACACCTTTATCCTAGTAGATACCTTGAACATGCACATGATTTTAATTTTCTTTCAAGGTATCTCCTAGGTGATACCTTTAAGGACCTTATAATATTAGTTCAAGGGTATCCTTATGCATGTTTGAAATTTATCTCCTAGGAGATAAATTGAAGGGTCTATTAGTACCTTCAAGGGTTGTCCTATTAGATACCTTGAATATGCACATGATTTAAATTTTATTTCAAGGTATCTCCTATGAGATAACTTAAAGGGCCTTTTAATATCATCATGTTGATTGCAAATGTTAGCACAAGGGATTTGATAGAACCATGGCATGTAGGGGTTAGACAACTTATGCCTATATGAGTGAATATGTAGAGATATTCATAAAGACAAAATAAAAAAACCTTAAGTGGAAATGCAATTTATATTCATTAATGGTGAATTTATTAATTTAGGACTCATTCAAACACTGATTCTCTATTACTATAAATAAATTAGGAAATATAAAAATAAAAGTAATGGTTATAAAGGATAATTAATACTAAATCTTAGGTTTAAAGGATGAAGTATCTTCTAAATGGGTAATTTGTTAGTATCACAAGTAAGCTACTCAAGTTTAGCTCAAAACATATATAATGACATATCTCATTACATGTGTTAATAAAAATTAATTTGTAGTGATAGATTGGAAAATTTTCCACATCATCATGCCTTGTGCATAATTTAAATACACATCATCTCCAAAGATAGCTCAACAAGGCATTCAAAACGAAATCAATCTATGAAAAAACCATAAAGGAAAATCATTAAGTAGAAATTTCACATTTCACATTTCACATTTCACATTTACATAAATTCAAACAACTGAGCATCAAGTTGAGTGATAAATTTTACCAAGTATAGAGATTCAATTATCTATACTTAATATACTACTCGGTGAATCATCTAGGTCACGTGATCAAATAGATCAATCTTAACTTATCATGCCTCTATCTGATGTGCAAAAAATGAAATGGGCATTAGTCTTGTGCTTTGGAAAAAAAATTAATTATCTTGAACCATTTGAGTTTGCTTAAGATTATAATAAGAATTTTTTCCTTCTAGACCCTATTTAAGAAGTGTAACCTCTGGCTCTTACATTGCCACATTAGTTTCATAATTCATATGTTGAGTGACTAATCTTCCTATCAAATTTTAGTGATATGGGTGAGGTTTTTCAACCATTCCTCACTTGATATAATGATATAAACATCTATCTTTCCATATATGTGACTATTATGATTAATATAGTAGTAATGTCTAGAGCACTCAAGATGCCTACATGTAGGTCTCTCTCACCCTTTACAAATCAAATGCACCTCTAATAATTTAAGAAGAGTGAGACACATACACCCATATATCCTATGACATACTCATTAAAGACATTCTTGATGAACCTATGCACATTCTGGTTGAATGTATAACCTATTAGTTATGGTAGACCATTTAGTCTTTGAACCAAGCCACTAAGTGTGTTATTGACATCATGCACAAGATGATTCATCGCAATGAGCAGTTTAACTGACCTAAGTTTTTTGTCCAAGATATCATCACCAAAATTGAAAAGGTTTACATGACTTCCAATGAAACTTTCTAGTATCATTTTCTCATTTTTCACTTTGATTCACATAATGTAAGTCCCTAAAAGGAGAAATACATATAGACATAGGAAAGGGGAACCCTTTCTCTCATGAATCCAAGTTCCATCAATGGTGGGAGGAAATCTTGGAGATCATCACAAAACATATTCAAGTCCCACCTAACATCATGTAATACTTAATACAACATGTAGTTATTAACAAGCTAGTAAATGGGATCACAATTTGGATTCATGAGATATCAAAGTCAAAATTTGGATCACTACCATATTTCATCCACATGACTATGGCAAAGGAAAAGATAGAGAAACAAAAATATATTATGAATCTAGGAGAGCCACACCACTATAGATAATACCCCCCAACATAATAGTTCTATAAGAACAAAAAGTTGTGGCCTCTATGTTACAACTACATAGGGAAAGTGGAAGGTTGAAGCTGATTGATAGCTCTATCCTCCACAAATATGGAAGATACATAGTACCATGAGTTAGATTGATGATCCTAAGGTACCTTAGATATCAAGTAGTTGTGACTTGCCCCAAATTGGAACTGATGAAGAAGAAGTTTACCAGGTCATGATGGAAGACATGGCTAATGAATTATATAAAAAATAAGGTGAAAAAGAATTCTCTTTTTGGAAAGCTATACATATAATTCATGTGTGAAAGAAGGTGCCAATAAATATGTGGGTTGAAATCCTACCTTGATCTTCTTAGATCATAGTAGATACTATAGGACTAGAGGCTGAGTGCATGAAGATTATAGCTAAGCTATTTGATGATTGTTCATCTAAAACTTTAACTATTTTGGATCCTTTTGTACCATTAGCTAAGATCCCACCATAAGTACTTATCTAACAAAGGATAAATCAACTAGAGACTTAGGTGTCCTTTACTCTATAGGATGAACAAGTTTTTTATTTCACATTTTAGGTTGAGCCCTCTACATAGCCAACACAACAATCTTCTAATCTAACTTCACCATTAGCCATTGAAATATTGGTCACTATGGGAAATAAAAAGTCTTATGTTTTTAGAGACATTATCTTTCAAAGTGACACACCATCAATTGAGGAAGACCTACTCATAGATACTGTGGATTTAGTTTTAGAACAACCCACATCAATGGAATAATAGGACACACATGGAGAAATAATGAGGGATGTAGAACAATGTGATACCAAGAGCAGAAGAAATGTTCGAAAGAGGAAGCATAGTAGTAGGAAGCAACTTAATGATAACATCATGCATAATAACAAATATAGGATGAAGAAGCTGAATCTAAGAAAAATGATGAATATGTAGATTTTATTTTTAGGTAAGTTGTTGAGGATGAATATAAATCACAAAAAAGTTATGGTTTCATCCAAAAAAGCTAAGGCACAAGAGGCACATAAATAAAAAGAAGCTACAAACACTATATCTTAGTGCATGCAATCCCAAACCAATTTGATTGTTGCTCAACAACATGGTGATGAAGCTACCCAAAGGAGAAAACAAGAAGTTGAATCCCTAAATAAAAAATAAGCCCAATACTAAAAAGACATAGAGGAATAAGAATCTATAGCTATGACACAACCACAACATGATTCCCATGCAATAACTCACATAGAACAAGAAAATGTTGTTGTGCTTGGTGTTCAACTAGAGTATAAGGAAGTAAAACATCAATAATAATTAGAGAATGAATTAAAAAAGGGAGAGGATGATGTAAAACAATATCTACAAAAGGAACCACAAGAGAATGTGTAAGAGGATGTGGTAGAGTAGGTATTATAAGAATAAAATGCACTATAGGATGACTCCACCACCCAAGGGGTGCATGCTCAATGTTCTACATTTTTTTTTCTAGAAGAGCATGGTTATGGGATGTTCTCATGGTAGTTTCAAAACACACTACATTTTATCTTCCTATTATAAACATACCACTCACTAATCTAGTATCTAAAATAACCACTTTGGAAACAATCATGTTAATTTAGGAAATATCCTTGCATGTTTATTGCTTACCCTTGTCAAATAAATTGGAGGGTGGTGTCACTTTTCAATAATAAATTGCATAAAAGGTTTCATCATTAGAGTAGGAGGTTGACCAGTTCAAAGTGTAAACCATTGAGATCCAAGGCCATTTACAAGAAGATGAGAATATCATTCAAGAAACCTGCCTAACATTGGTCACACAAGTCATCAATGATCAAGTCATGTTCAACTAGTGCAGGTTAAAAACACTCATTTCTTAATTAACAATAGATTGGTGCATTACCCAAACATTTTGAGAACTTTATTCCTTAGGGTAAGGCATCAAAGAAAAAGTGGAGACACTCATACTTCTATTAGAAGAGTATTAGACTATTCTCAATGCTATTGCAATACAATCATAATAGATTGCATTAAACATGCTGGATTAGAAGCAACAGCTAGATATAACACTAGCTCATTTGAGCTCAGATTTTACCAAGGCCACTAATACTAAGGCAACAATGTTGAGCCATATGATTAAAATGGAGGAGATGGATGTTTCATTAAAATAATCTTCAAACTTTAGAGGTAATGTGAGGGAAAATCTTTTTGATTGGTAGATCCATATTGTGAAGAATTCTTTTGCTTGACTTTAGGCATAGAGACATGCAAAAAAAATGAAGAAACTTAGTATTGAGATTCAAATGCAAATCATAAATACTAAGGAATCCATTATCATCACTAAAAATTTTGATCTCATAAAACTCATAGGGTATCCAGACCCTTTTTGGAAATTATTGAGGCTAATCTAGGAAGCCATGCTATATTGAAATGACTATAAGAAAGATTTCTCACCATTCACTAGATCTATTACATAGATCATCAACACTCTAGCCTACATACCACCATAAAAAATTTATTACATCATATCCCAACTCAAGGTAGCTCAAGTATAGTTGAATGATACATCTGTAACAAATCCACCTTTGTTAATACTACCTCCATCTAGTTAAGTACTTCATAGGGCATATTTTCAAAATTTTGGGATATATTTTATCCATGTAGGGTTGGTTATCCATGCTCAAACTAAATACATTTGTTAAGTACTAGAGGAATATGTATAGGTCCTAGATTATATTATGCATTAGGCTAAGAATATAGTCCAAAGATTTTTTGATTGGAGGAAACACCTTAACAAATCCTTGGCTATTGTGAAACTAGAGTTAACAATGATAGATAAAGTTAAATATACAATGACTGATAAAATGGCTAATGGATAAGAAATCACTTGTGCACTTCAATACTTGTTAGAATATATCGATACTATGATTTGGAAGCTCTAGGTTTGATAGAATGGGACATTATGTAACACATTTTTTGGTATTCAAGACCAAATTATGACAAATAGGCTAGATGGTATTGTGTCATATATCCATCTTAATCTAGCAAATCCTAGAGACCTCCTTACCATCATAGTAAAAGAAGATGTGTAAAATATGATGTCCATTCAAATTCCACTATGAATTTTGCTTACCATGGTGTGGGAAGTACTTGATAATTGTAAAATGTTCAAGAATGATCTCTCATAGGTTGAACTAGATATCATACAAATCATAAAATAACCTAAGTTCATTCCATAATAGGAGATGAAATAAGTTTTGTAGAAGAGAAAGTTGGATACAAAGGTGCAATTTGAGCTACCACAACCTTCACATCTACCTAGACAAACTTTAGCACCACCTCCATAGTATATATGATATTTTGGATGTACTAGCCCTATAATCCAAGTGATATATATAATAATTCTAAGAGTATTACCTATTGTATTTCAAAAGGCTAGAATGTGAAGAGACTGAATCATGTAAAACTCTATATATAGTGATTTGATTTAATAACACATAGTTTCTATGTGTGATAGAGATTAATATACTAGTTATGTTATGGTATTCCTAAGATTATTTTACATATGCCTAGTGTGAAGTGTTTTCTCTATTTTTTTTTAGCTTGTTATATCTTATATTATGTAGTTTCAATCTAGAATTGTTAATGGCATGTTAGTTTATGGAATCCTTGAACATTCACACTACTATAATTTTATTTCAAGGTATCTTCTAGGAGATACCTTGAAGTTACTTGTAATACCTTCAAGGGTACCCTTATGTATGTTTGAAAGGTATCTCTTAAGATATATAATCAATGTACCCATGGTTGTAATACAATGTCCTTCAAGGTATATTCTAGGAGATACTATTGTTTGCTACCCACCTAGATCTGCACTTTTTTTTTTTTTTGAAAAACTAAGACTACTGAGCTAGTCCAAACCAAACAACACATTCCTTAAAAACTAAAACTATTGATTAAGCTATATTTGTACACAAGTGCTGAAAATACACTAAAATTATCATGCAAGAAAAATAAAATAGGGGAGAGTAGAGTATGGGGCTGATAAAATAGAAATGAATTTATTATATTGATTCTTAAAATGATTACATCAACTAAATAAACTTACATATATATATTTATAACAATTTTCATACAAAAAATAGTTTTTCCTCTTCTACTCTCTACTGTTAACAAACTACTCACCTTGTTTTATGAAAACTATTGCTGCATTTGAAGAATCTCTCTAGGATCTAGTCACTATTGGCTTCTCTCTATCTGATTAATACCACATTGAAATAACCTATACCACTTCTCTCACATGTTATTTATTGTTAATATCCTCTACCTAGTTCTCTTTCAAGAGATGGGCATTGCATTGTAAGAATCTTCAAATTATAGAGACAATGTGAGGGACAATATTTTGGATTGGCAGAATAATATTGTGTAAAATTCTTTTACAAGACTTCAGGCATATGGACACATAGAGAAAATGGAGCATCTTAATAGTGGATCATAATCATTAAGGTAATCATGATCATCACGAAGAATGTTGATCTTGCATAACTCATAGGATATCAAGCCCCATTTCACACATTAGTGAAGCTAATGTAAGAATTCATGATAGATTAAAATGCTTACAAGAAAGATTTATCACCATTCACTATTTCCATTTCACATATCATCAAAACTCCTACCTACATATCACAATAAAAACTTCAATAGATCATCTCCTGACACAAAGATACATAGATAAAACTAAAGGAAACATCTACAATGGCTCCATATTCATTAATTCCACCTTCATCCAATTAAGTACTATGTAGTGTAGATTTTTAAATTTTTGGGTTACTATTTATCTATGCAAGATAGTATATCCACATTAAAATAGAATCCATCTATGAATTACTAGATAAATGCGTACATGTCCTAGATATTGTTATGCATCAGGGTAAGTAGATAGCCCAAGGAATTCTTGATTGGAGGTATCACCTTGTAAAATCATTGGATATTACAAAACCATAGTTTATAATGGTAGATAAAGCCAAAGTTGTAATGATTGATCAAATAACTACTATAGAAGCTATGACCTGACCAATTCAATATTTGTTAGACTCTAGGGATACCACACAAAATGAGATAATTTGTAGTATATTAGTGGTTATTCTAATCCAAATGACTGCAGATAGGTTGGATGGTATTATTGCATATATCCAACTTAATTTGTCAAATTCCAAAGACTTCCTTACCATCATAGAAGAAGAAGAAGATGTGCAAAATATGATGGTCATTTAGATTCCAAAACACATTTTTCTTACCATGGTGTAAGAAGTACTTGATAATTGGAAAATTCTCAATAAGGATCTCTCTTAGGTTGAACTAGTTATAATGTAAAAGATATATGAACTTAATTTCATTCCATCACAAGATCTCCAAGAAAATGTTTAGAAGAGAAAGCTAGATACAAAGGTGTAGTCTGAGCATCGATAACTTATGCATCCACCTGGCCAAACATTGGTACCACCTCTATAGTTTATATGATCTTTTGGATGTATTCAACCTTGTAAGCAAAGTAATAGATATAATAATGCCAAGAGTATTTCATTTTCTATGATAAAAGGCTAGAATGTGAAGAGATAGAGCCATGTAAAAATATATAGTGTTATTATGTAATGGAGTATGATTCTTATGTTTGATAAAGATTAATAATCTAGTCTATTATGTTTTTTCTAAGATTATTTTATGATTTCCTAGTTTGTAGTGTTTACTCTGGTTTGTTTTATCTTGTTTATCTTATATTATGTTGTGTATGTTTCAAAATTATTAACACCATGTTATTTTATGGAATCCTTGAACATGCACATTATTGGAATTTTCTTTCAATGTATCTCCTAGGATATCCCTTGCAGTGCTTTGTAATACCTTGAAGGATACCCTTATGCATGTTTGAAAGGTATCTGCTAGGAGATACCTTTAGGGTACCCTTTATTATAATTTAATTTCATTGAAGGTATCTTGTAGGATATTTTGGTGGTTACTGCCCACCTAGGCTTGCACAATATATTCTTCTAAAAAAATGTGACTACTGACCTAGTCTAGACCAAAAAACATAGGCCTTAAAAACTATAGATATTAACATCAACTAGTTACATATAAATGCATTTATCATATTGATTCTTAAAATGATTACATCAAATGATTAAACTTATAGGTATAGGTATAATAATATATATTTCAAAAATTAGATTTTCCTCTTCTACACTCTACTATCAATAAACTACTTGTCCTATTTTTTGTAGATTTATTTTACATTGAAAGAATCTCTCGAGGATCTATTCACTCTTGGATTATCTTTCTATTACTACTAATGTGTTGAAATATCATGTGCAAATTATCTTGGGTACTATTGATGTTAGAACAAGCACAATTATGGGAAGTTTCAAGATGTGGGACTTGCAACTTGAAACAACCTCTAGATTTTTAAGAAGCTGGTCTCTTCTTTATATCAAGTGTATACTGGGAAAAGAGATAGGAATTTTAACATAAAAACAAATGCAAGAAAGAAAATCTAACTATGGAAATGTGCCTGAATGTAATTGGACCTTAATCTTGAGCACAGTGAGACTATATGTAAGATTCATTTACATTTAAGAGCAAACAAGTGCATGATCAATGTAAAATATGGAAACAATAGAAATAGAGGCTCACAACATAGACTAATTTTATAGTGATACAAAAAATGTCAACAAAGGCATAGGGTTCAATCTTATTATTTGAATTTTCTAGTCACATAAGAGGCATAGAAACATGCAAAGTTATATAAACTTTTCAACTCAAGAAAATGGGACAAAGGCAAATGACATTCCTAATCGCAACTCTAGAATGTCTAAACTCTTGACAACACAGCCTAGACTACTTTTACAATAACACAGAAAGTATCAACAAAGGCACATGATTCAATCATCTCATTAATTCTCCAATCACATAAGAGGCACAAAAACATGCACAGTTACATAAACCTTCCATCTTAAGAAGATAGAACAAAGGCAAATGATATTCCTAGTCATAGCTCTAGAAAGTCTAAACTCTTAACAATAATTATCTCAAAAAATTCTCTCTGGTCTCTGATGATAATCTAGTAACCTCTGCACCCTTATTTATAGCCTTTGATTCACTCTAGATTGTCTGCTTGTTCTCAATCTAATAGCCAAACTAAAATCTAACTGAAACTAGAAGTGTCTAATAGAAGATATTTCATAGATTCTAAAACATTTTATCTTCTAGCGGTTCATTGGCTAAAACAAATTGCCAGATACTCCCTTCTCTTAAATGAAAGATAACATTTATCCAATTCCTTGAAAACCTTCTTGTTACTTTAGGAGACACCATAGGATGACACTTGTCAAGTTTTACAACCTTACTGAGGACACATGGCGCTCTCTGCTTTACCTATACTCTTACTATATCTTTGCTCAAGAACATTCTACCTTTGACACCTATCACAATCTGCTTCTTCAAACTTTAATAGCTTAAAAGAAACTAAGACTCACAACCTTTCTTGCCCAAGCAACTTGAAAAGGAACATAGGGATAGGTGGCAATCTCTACTGCTTCATCAAAGGACATGTGGTGGTCTTTGCTTTACTTATCTGGGGTTACGTGGTGGTCTCTGCTTCTTTTAGCTACCTTTTTAGAAACCTAGAGAAGGTGACATGTGGCAATCTCTGCTTTACTCTATTTATATCATAGAAACCATTGGGTCCCATTTCATATTTACATGGACAGTGACACCTGGCAGCTTCCACTTGCTTTAGAAACAAAACATGAGACCCACCATAGTCTTTGCTATATTGGTGAAGCAAAATGAAGATAATTTGTATCTCGACACGGGGTGGATTCTGCTCTCTTCTTGTGGGATACATGGAATCTTCCATCACTTTAAAAAAAGCAAAATTGAAACCTTTTGTGATTGCCACTTGGCACTTTTTGCCTGATCCTAATACTTAGCTTGTTAAAACCTTTTGCTGAAAAGAGATGAAATGTGGGTGTTGATATGAAAGCATGGATGCTGACACTTGGCACGTTCCACCGAGTCACTATGAGATGCATGGCACATTTTGACCAACTCATAGAAAATATGAAAGGTGCCTCAGATTACGACACTTGGTAGTTTCTACTTGAGAAAGGTACCTCAGATGACAACACTTGGCAACTTCTACTTGATTTTGACACTTAGACAAAATGAATCAAAAGGATAATTAGCACCTGCACTTTGTTTTAATACTTCACCATCTCAGACCAAATTATGTGAGAGAATAATTTTGCAGCATGTGACTGAACTTAGAATGAAATGTAGAGTATTTTTTACTCTACAGTTATTGGCAACCCCAAGGAGTTTTGAGCCTACTCAAAAAGAAACCACAACTCCCGCTAGATCAAAATTTTAAAATTATAGCTTTAGCAATGTTGTTTTGTAGGTAGACCACTCATCATCAGATAATCCCTGCTTATTCTACAATTCATTGAAGGCTAAATCAAGGTTAATAATATCCTTGTGTGAAAAATTCTACAAAATTTTAATCATAGCCTTTAATTTGAATTCAAGCTGGGAAACAAGAATCAAGATAGCTTCTACTTTAGGGACTGATGAGTCATCCCTTAGATCCTAGAAAACTATCTAATCATTATGTTTATCTAATAACAAAGGTTTAATTTCATCTACCATTAGCACGGTGTTGTCATCAAGAAATGGAGAAGGAAGACCTAATTACACTAGATCTTCAATATGCTATTTCATTTCATTGATTCCTTCCTTCATGACATCTAGAAGCTCTCTGCAACTGATGGCTATGGAATTTCAATTGAGAACCTCATTTACTCGCTTAGCAGTGACCATTATATCATTGATTCCTACTACTAACAATGTTCCATCCATTTCATCATAAAACTTCTACAGTAGCATTTTAGAGTCTAAAACTCTTCATAAAACTGTAGCCAGAGTGTTTACAACTAATTTCTCCACCTTTTCACACAATTTTTGTGCATTTAGTAAAAAGGTGAGAGAAGACCTGAGCTAAATAATCTTCAAAGAGATTCTCTTCCACATGGATTCATAGAGCTCCTTTACCAGACTTAAAACTTTGACACTCTTTGGCCTATTGGCTAGCTCCAGTGTCAATTATGTTGCTCTCTATTGCTCTACTTGAAATTGGGCTTGTATAGCCACAATATTATTCTATTCACTTAGCAGATTTTATTACAATTGGGTAACTTGCAACAAGTGTTCCTCACACTTTTCTTGTAACACTACTTTTTCACACCTAAGGGTCGTCACCGCATCCTTTACCTGTGTGAGCCCTACTTTTAAAGAATCATTTTGGGCCTAGAGTGCCCAGTGAGTCTGAAGAGAAATAGTATCTTGCAACTATTTATTTAGATTATCTATCTCATTGTATTTTATATTGATCTCTGTGGTCAAACTATTATAATTTACCTTCTCCTTGGCTAAATCAGCCTCCATCTTCTGTAGCCTCCTTGATGTCTTCAAGTAGTCTTCAGTAACTATAGAAGTGGATTTGGTTAGCATCTCAATTTTGTCTTATGGCCTGAAGAGGGACATGTAAATGGCCACTGCATTCATCATGTAGTCCTTAGCTGCATTTGCTTAGTTAGTTTTATTATATTTAGTGACAAATGAGTCACTATTAATTGTTGCTGAATGGGGTCAAATTGTGACTATAGATGGGGTGTAGCCAAGGCATTATTTTCCTCTATCTTCTTTTTCTCTCTTCGGGCTTCCCTTATCTTCCTAGTAGAATCTGATTGGGTCTGGAAGGTAGAAGTAGAGGTAATGTTCCCACCCATAAAAGGATGTCCCTATGGTAAACCATATTAATAGTGAATTGTTGGCTATGGGCAATTTGAGGGGGAAGTTTCTTGGGAATAAAGGGGGAGAAATGAGGTAATGTTAAAGCTCGAGGTGGCATAGATGGGGTGAAGTGAGAAATAGGAATGGCAAAAGTGGTAGGGGATGTCATCTGGCTAGATGAAAGCATCATGCCAATAAGAGAAGAAATAAATTGAGAAGGATAAGGAGGAATAATACTTACCTGAGGAGTAATTACAGTACTCTATAATTGGTGCTGTGGGGTGTCCGTCTCCTCTTCTAAATCAAAATGAAATTGCACCCTCTTTCATTTCTTGGGTGTCTCTTCTACTGGTTGCATTTCTTCTCCTTTTAATAATGCTTATGGAGAATTGGGAATATCTATAACTAAGGCCAATGGGGAAGCTTGTGATGGTGAAGGCACCACACTCTTTTGCTTTTCCATGACACTAAGAGATTGGGGCCAAATTGATACAGTTACTGCAGCTACAGTTTGCTCTGAGGCTTGTGACTCTTGGCTTGACCAGGCCCTAACTTCCTACTTTACACTCGGTGTTAGCAAATTACTTGTCTCTAGGCTAGATACAGGGGAGAGATGGAACTCATCCCATAGTTCTTCCCATCTCTCATCTGTGTCTACGTCTCCAAAAGAATGGGTTGTTTGATAAATTTCCTACCTATATTTCCAATAGGCCTCTATTTTCTCAGCATCCCAATCTTTATTCTTTAATGTCCTTCTTAAGCCAGAAGTCATTCTAAATTTAGGATCATAATCCTTTTGTTTAACATAGAATGTTCCCTAAGGTCTATTTTGTGGAATGGGCAACTCTATTAACTCAACATAAAATCCAGGAGTGTCTTCCCTAGGATTTCTTCTATTCTCCCAAAAGGGGTGGCCTTCATGTGCAATTCTAGTTACAACATTGTTAGTCCTTATCCAAGAGGCTATGAAACCATTTGGGTCATAAACCCATTTGTATTCTACTAGAAGGAAACCTAGAAAGGCTAGCTTTCTGAGCAACACAACTTCAGTGTTTCTGGTTTCCAAAACCATGTTGGTTGTCATCCATGGGAGGTCATTTTTTTATTTTCCTCTTCTTGGAGCCATAATCATTGTCTACTATTGACACCTACTTGATGGTCTCTAAGAATGCTAACCTAAGAGTTAAAATCTTAGGTAGCATTATTGGTTCCCCACAAAAACCATGGACTCTTAATATTGTATGGTGAGACCCAAAATAGAAATCACAAGGACTATGGCAACTAGCCAGAAGGTTTGAAACACCCGGGAATAATCTGTTCATGACTAGTTTATGGCTAAGATGAAAAAAAGTAGGGGTAACAAATAATTCCCAGAATTCATATGGATCATTAGTGTTTGAAAAAATATGTGTCCATGCAGACACAGGAATGGTTCTTTAGAGATCAAAACTAGGGTCATACATATCAAGATACATATGTTGGGAAAAGAGGTCAGAATTTTGAAATAACATGAGGTGAAACAAGTAATAAGAGTACCTAAACACTCCTTTTGATTTGAAATGGGCCAATTGTTCCACCATTGAGAAAGCAATTTGTTCAAAAAAGTTGAGCCTATACTCTTGAGTTTTGTCAACGGTCTTCAGCCTGAAGAGGATAGCCATTTATTCTACATAAACTACCATATCATCTTTCATTCCAAAGATGAAAGCCATCATAGACAGTGTGTCTTGGCTAGCTTGTGAAAATTGGGCTCTTGCTTCAGGGAGTGTGGGCACCATAGTGTCATCATCACCCATTTGTAATTCATATCTCAAGAACCTCGACTAAGTATTGATGTTTGCCCACATTCTTTGAATTTTAGCAATAGTGGGAAATGTAGTTGTACTATCATGATACAGGGCTAACATATCCCTGATAGCCTGTAGTGTGATTTGCACCACGAATGGACCCCGTTGAATGGTGCATGAGGGTGCATGGAACAAATTTGCACATAATTCGACCAAGTCAAGGCATGGATGCATAGTTGGGACAATGAATTGTGCCAGTTGTGAAGTCCATATCCTCATGGTAAATGTTTCATATTGCCCTACTCTGGCCCTCTATAGACACCTTTGATGTGCCCCTTCTCTAAGAGTTTTGCTACTAGCTCTCTGAAGAATTGGGTCCATGACACCATCTGCATAATATATATTTTTTTTTGGGTCAATTGCTTAACCAACTTCAAGAATTATGGTCCTTGGATAGGTCTTCAATAGTTGCACGAGAGCTAAAGCATACGACTTACTTGCAAGAAACTTATCAAGGGGTTCATACATCCTAGCTCCTTGTTGTGAATATTATACCCCCTCCATCTCTATATCTTCTCTATGATAACTTGTATGAACTTTTGAAAAATAGAAACACATTCATTGAAGCAAGTTTACTAGGCATAGAAAATCCAAGTAGTAGGATATTTTTGCACAAATGTAGGAATGTTTGAGAACTTGTAAGCTTTAACTCTTGCTAAGAGGTATTTATTGACCTATCAAGTCTCAAAATGGCATTAAACTCAGATAACTGTTAGCAAATCCTACTCAATGTTTATGGAATAGTGAGATACACATGTTATGTAAGTGGCAGTGCAAGGTACCTTAGGGATTTCTAAAGATTTGGAAAACATTCAATGTATAGGACAATTTTTAAAAATTTGAAAATTCTGAGCTGTTGACTATGTGTTCAAAGAACACTTATTTAAAAGAAAAGTGGGAAAACAAAAATGGGAAAACAAAGCAATACAGAAATGGGAAACTACCTAACTACATTACATAGTATATTTATCTCCCTCATGGATCAAAAGAAGAATTTCTAAAATCTCTTTTATGATAAGCTAGCTTATGTTGCTAGACAAGTGTTTGAATTCAATATAGCTCTGATGACTTACTTTCTTTGTATGCCATGGTGTCTGGCCTACATTTGAGTGAGTCTGAGTCAGACCTGCTTCCAACATATATAGACTCTTCTTGTTCTATGAAGCTCATCGAATGCCAGCTCTTGATATTAGTATGTCTTATCAAGAAATTAACAACTATTGGCTCATCAACAAAAGCCTTTTGACATATATCATTTATTGACTTAACTCCTTCTACTTCAAACTCAGGTTCTATTGCATGATCATCCTATTTAATGAGTTCAAAATTAATTGAGTCTCAATGCTATCCTGTTCCTCTGCAATCGGCTCACAGCTTCCTTGAAAAATAGTATAACCTGATTCAATGATTTTAAACAAATCATATAAATCATGATCAAGGAAATGTCTATGCTCTTCCTCATCATCTTTCAAAGTAAGAAGAAAGTTAGAAATTATTTATTCTTCATCAGAGACTAAGGCATATGCTTGTGACTTCTCACTCAGAATGTTGAATTCATGTTGAGAGACCCAAGGATTGATAGAAGAGGTATCTTTTAACTTTTCTTCCTCTAGAACATTTGGGATTTTATGATCTTCATCAAGTGTAACGTAAGTGCCCAGACCAATAAAATCATAATTTCCATATGGGTCACTTAGCATCATAGCTAATAAATGATCATTTTCTTCTTCTTGATTATATCTAGTCCATTCACCTAGCTTCTCAACAAAAACCCTTTCTTCTTTATTCATCATAGCATGAGTTGCCTCTAACTTTGTAGTTGGTTCATTGGTGATATGATCCTTATATAATGGCTCAGATAATATCTTCAACTTTGAACCATATTTGGTTCTTAAGATGAGGTCAGACCAATCAAGGGACATATATCCTCCTATCTTGGTTGTAAAGTCTCTTGATAAACATAAGCCAAAAATAGGAGGTATATCTATCACTATTACATCTTGATTTACAATTATATTGGGACAAGCATATAATTGTAATTGGAGTTTTTTAATTCTCCCTATTGTTTGTAATGCTTTTCCATCTAACTATATGACTCCTTTAGTGAGTGGTTCATGCTTAATTTCTAAAGCATCAGCTATTTGCTTGGGTATTATTATAGTACTAGCCCCTGAATCAATCATTGCATTATGTAGCAGTTTCTTGCCAACTATTAAAGTTAAATAGAAGGGATCCAGTTTGGATCTTCTTACCTCTATTGCATTATTTACTAGGGTTGTCTGCAGATGAACCATATCTTTGAGCTTTTCTTTTTCAGTAGGTCCTTCTTTGATAACAATACATTTGGGCACTACTTGGCTTTGTAGAGCTTCTTGTAGTAGCATCCTCTATTCAGGAATAGCAAATATATCCCATATTGATACTTGTGTTGGAGTCTTATTCAATTGATCCACCACATTTATTGGTCCTAGAGTCTGAGTTCTTTGAGAATAAGGATATCTTGTTTTTTCTTGAATTTGTGTAGAAATCAATTGATTCTGCACCATCTGAGGCACTTCTTGTCTGACAATTGTGTTTCTCTATCCTTGAAATGGAGGATTCTCCATGACTTGACTATTTACAACCTCAGGTTGTTCCACCATCCTCTTTGATCTAGTGTAATAATCATATTGCACCACTAGTTTCTTGGAGGTAGATGCTTCATTCAAGAAAATTGATTCTTCATCTTCAACCCATGAGAACAAAACATGTTTTGATGCTATTTATTCCTCTTGTTACAAGGACATCCCTTGCATCTGAGCCATTAGGATTGAATTTTGCATACTAAAAGACTAATAGGCTTGATTTTCACTAGAACTTGTAAACTGTCCATCCATTCTCCTTTGTTCTGCCACCTTTTGTTGCAGACTACCCATAGGACAATCTTTAGGCATATGAGCATTATTTCAAGGAAAACACTAGGCATTAGTGTTATTTGCATAGTTATTTTACCCTGGAACAATCTCCCTATTTTAATTAGGAGGAATAGTCTATGAGGGTGTGGGGACTGCAACTAATTAGTTTGCTGGCTGAGGGTTATTTTATCTCAGAGGACCCTGGTATTGATTTGGTTGAGAAGAAAATCTATTTCCTTAAGAATCTTGATATGGAGACCTAGGGAAAATATTCTTCTATCTTTTTATATTAATCAACTCATTATAAAATGTCCTCAAGATATTCTTGATATCATTAAGCTTAGATGACTAAGTGGGATAACTTTCTTTAGTAGGTGGTTGAGGATATGTGTACATAGACATAGGTGGGGTTATAGATTTAGGGGCTTCTTGAGATAATGGCAAGGAAATTTTTGGGAACATGTGCATGGGAGGCCTTTGGGGTAACTTTCCAGCATCTATTAAATTATTGTTAGCTCTGACTGCATAGTCATAAGCCTCAGGCAAAGTGTGTCCTCAAAGTGACTGAATCATAATAGATATATCGAAATTCAAAGCCTTAAGATAAAACACTATGGCCATACCTGGTAATGGTCTAGCTATAGTAGGGATTCTTTCTAAGGTCTTTTGGAATCTGGAAATGAAGTCAGTCATGGCTTCTTATGGTGCCCTTTGAATAGTAATTAATTATTGTAATAAAGAAGACTTATCACCCTTCTCTTCGAATCTTTCAAAGAAAAGATCTCTCAGCTGATCCCATGTAGAGATGGTATTTGGGGTCAAAGACTGATACCATTCTAGAGCCTTCCCTTTAAAAGAAGCTGCTAATAATCTTATGGCTACATTTTTCTATGTGACAACATGTATAACACAAACATCTGATACATCCTGCAGATGTTCTTGAGGTGTTTTAAAGTCTTATCCACTGAATTTGGGTAGAGCTTTTAAGGCATTGACTGGGATAGGGTCCCAAGTGGCTAGTGGTATTGGGAGAATTAATGGACTACTAGTGTAGAAACTTGCATAATTTCTTGGGGGTATTAGGGTTCCCATATTTGCTCTTAGTATTGGTAAATACTAGTTGACTCTTCTTCTTGGACTAGTTACTAGAGGTGACAAAAGAATACCTAGATTTATAGCAGATTGTGATTTGGTTACTAGTCCATAGCTATGACTCCTTGTAGCTCTCTGGTTCATATGATATTGAAAGAAACTTCAAGATTGGTCCCATTGGGTGTGCCAAAAACTGTTGATGTTTAAAATTTCACTTGTTTTAACATCAACAATGGGAAGTTTCAAGATGTGAGACTTGTGACTTGAAACAACCTTCAAATTTTTAAAAAGCTAGTCTCTTCTTTATATCAAGTGTATACTGGGAAAAGGCATAGGAATTTTAATAGAAACACAAATGCAAGAAAGAAAATCTAACTATGGCGATGCACCTAAATGTAATTCGACCTTAATCTTGAGCACAGTGAGACTATATGTAAGATCCATTTACATTTAAGAGCAAACAAGTGCATGATCAATGTAAAAGATGGAAATAATAGAAATAGAGGCTCACAGCATACACTACTTTTGTAGTGATACAGAAAATGTCAACAAAGACACAGGGTTCAATCTTCTTATTTGAATTTTCTAGTCACATAAGAGGCACAGAAACACACACAATTATATAAACTTTTCAACTCAAGAAAATGGGACAAAGGCAAATGACATTCCTAATCACAGCTCTAGAAAGTCTAAACTCTTAACAACACAGCCTAGACTACTTTTACAATAACACAGAAAGTATCAATAAAGGCAGAGGATGCAATCTTCTAATCCTCTAGTCACATAAGAGGCACAAAAACACACATAGTTACATAAACCTTCCAACTTAAGAAGATATAACAAAGGCAATTGATATTCTTAGTCACAGCTCTAGAAAGTCTAAACTCTTAACAATAATTCTCTCAAAAAATTCTCTCTCTAGTCTCTGATGATAATCTAGTGATCTCTGTACCATTATTTATAGCCTTTAATTCACTCTGGATTGTTTGCTGTTTCTCAATCTATGGCCCAACTAAAATCTAACCAAAACTAGAAGTGTCTAACAAAGGTATTTCATAGATTCTGAAACATTTTGTCTTCTAGCAGTTCATTGGTTGAAACAAATTGCCAGATGCTCCATTCTCTTAAACAGAAGATAACACTTAGCCAATTCCTTGAAAACCTTCTTGTTACTTTAGGAGACACCAAAGGATGACACTTGTCGGGTTCCACAACCTTACTAAGGACACATGGTACTCTCCACTTTACCTATACTCTTACTATATCTTTGCTCAGGAACATTCTTCCTTTGACACCTATCACAATGCACTTCTTCAAACTTTAATAGCTTAAAATAAAAGAAGACTCACAACCTTTCTTACCTGAGCAACTTGAAAAGGAGCATAGGGATAGGTGGCAATCTTTGTTGCTTCATCAAAGGACACATGGCAGTCTCAGCTTTACTTATCTAGGATTACGTGGTGGTCTCCGCTTCTTTTAGCTACCTTTTTAGAAACCTATGGAAGGTGACATGTGGTGGTCTCTTCTTTACTCTATTTATATCATAGAAACCATTGGGTCTCATTTCATATTTACATAGACAGTGACACTTGATAGCTTCTGCTTGTTTTAGAAACAAAACCTGAGACCCAACACATTCTTTGCTATATTGGTGAAGAAAAATGAAGATAACTTAGATCTCGACACGTGGTGGATTCCACTCTCTTCTACTGGGATACATGGCATCTTCCATCACTTTTCGAAAGCAAAATTGAGACCTTCCGTGATTGCCACTTAGCACTTTCCACCTGATCTTAATAATTAGCTTGTTAAAACCTTTTACTAAAAAGAGATGAAATATGGGTGCTGATATGAAAGTGCAGATGATGACACTTGGTAGTTTTCACTTGAGAAAGGTGCCTCAGACGATGACACTTGGCAACTTCCACTTGATTTCAACACTTAGACAAAATGAATCAAAAGGATAATTAGCACCTGTTCTCTATTTCAAAACTTCACCATCTCAAACCAAAGTATGCGAGAACATAATTTTGCAGTGCATGACTAAAATCAGAATGAAAAATAGAGTATTTTTTACTCTACAGGTACTGTTGTCCATGAATATCCTATGCCTAGTTTTATTTTGGCTAATGCTACATTAACTTCTATTCTAATCCTTCCAATTTTTATTTTCTTATTTTCTCTCATTTTGTCTTTACTATATTCTAATGTTTCCACCAAATTCTTTGTTTCCCCAAAATGCCAAAAGAATCCAAAAAATTCAAATTTAAACTATTGTCCATTTAATTTGTTTGGTGGCTTAAATGCCCCTGTTGTAAAAGTCTATAGTTGGCTAGGTAGATGAGGAGGATAGGGAAGGAATAATATTTTAACACTCCCCATTATTCTTAACCTTCATAACATGATTTTTAGGACTTTCTCATCCTTCAAAACATATTTGTAACTTTCCTTTACCTTCATATATCCATTTTCAATCATTCTCTACATGTTCATAAATTCACTACTAAATTCCATTGCTTCACTATTGAAGTTTGTAGTTGGACTATTGAAGTTCATAGCTACCTTGATGAAGTTTATAGCTACCATGTTGAAGTCTATAGATATAATGTTAAATTTTGTAGCTAGATTGTTGAAGTTCATATCTAGACTATTGAAGTTTGTAGTGTTCTCTCTATTTTGTTTTAGATTGGTCTATCTTATATTATCATGTTTATGTTCTAGAATTATTAACACCATGTAAGTTCATGGAATCCTTGAACATGGAGATGAATGGAATTTTATTTCAAGGTAACTCCTAGGAGATACATTGAAGGGCCTTGTAATATCTTCAAGGGTACCTTTATTCTTTTTTGAAAGGTATCTCTTAGGAGATACCTTCAAGGTACCCTTGACTTTACTATAATATCCTTCAAGGTATCTTCTAGGAACCACCTTCAAGGGTTTTGTAGGACCTTCATATTAGTAAATTTTAGTATGAACTTTATTTGTAATGTAAATGTATGTAATTAATAAATAAAATTTGTAAGATATCTCTTGTGAAAGAGTATTATAGAGAACTTGAGAGATTTTGGGAGAGGTTGAGAGATAAAAAGATGAGGATAATGTTGACTCCTCATTTTAAGGATCAATCTCTCCTATTTATTCTACTCCCATATGTTGAATAATATATTAAATGAAATATATGCTAGTATGGATTATATCCTATAAATATGAGTTACTTATGTGTTTAGATTTGTGATTATTATTGTTAATTATATGCCAGCTGATTATCCTCTTTATCTAGTATCAGAACAAGGGGTGTCCAAATTAGAGTGTTTTTCCATTGAAAGACATTGTTTAGCTTTGTTGGAGTTTTTATGCCAATCTTTGGAGTTTTGTCGAATCTTGCATATATTTATATATGGCCTCAACATATTGATTGATGCTCTAGCTATCTATCCATCCTTGTGTCTCTTTGATTTCACTATGCACATAAAAAGCTTCGATATTTTCTATGTGTAGTAGGAATGCATTTATTTCACACTTAAATAACTTTGAATTATATAAAGTTTTGATCTGTGTTACTATTTGTATAGATTTCATCCATCATTGAAGCAAGATATGAATAAAATGGTGGAAGAGTAGGTGGTCTCAGTGGAGTAAGTAATCTAGATGGTAGTGTTTTTCAAGATTAAGGGTCTCATATCTTTCAAATTAGAGATCATATCAATGTATATGTGTGCCATGCAAAAATATTCATTACATTTCTTCAAGTACAATCAACTTAGCATGGCTTCTTAGATTACAACCTCAAAACTCCTAAAGAACATGCTCATTGTTTCAACAAAATACATGAAGTATTCATGCATTTTTAGCACAACCTTATCTCATCAAGTCAAGCGCAAATTTTTATCTAATAAGCTTTTTAAAGTTTGATGAGCATTTAAATTGGTCTTCATTTTTAATCTTTTAATTAGGTAAAGTTGATTCATGACTTAAGTTTTTAAGTCAATTTTTTTGGTCATTAGTTTTTAGTAAAGCCTTGGTTTGATATCATTATGATATATTTAAAAATGTCCATAGTCATTATTTAGTTGCATCAAAAGTGTATTTTTCACATAGAACTTATATCATTTTTACATTAATTGTAACTAATGCATATTCACTTGAATGTGATGTCTATATTGTGTGAGGTCAAAATAGATAAAGTAAATTATATTGAAAAATTTTAAGGCAAATATTTTCATACATGGAAAGTTAGAACACAATTGCATTTGATTGACAAAGACTTGTGGGAGATTACAAGTGGTAAAATACCAAAATTGACTAATGTAGATGAAGTCATAAAGTGAGAAAAAAATGATCGAATAAAAATGAAAATTATTGGTTTAGGGTTATATAATGAATACGTACATCATATAGACCTATCAAATACTTCAAATGTTATTTGGGAACATTAAACAAGATGTTTGGATCACAAACAAGAAGTGTAGTAGTGACCCTAAAGTAGAAGTTATTTGGACTCAAAATGGAAGAAAGTAACAACATAGTTCATCATATAAGTAAGTTTAAATCCATTATAAATCAACTAGTAGGAATAAAATTAGATGTGCCTGATGATGATGCAAAAGCTATATTACTAAATAGTATACAAGCTAGTTATTCAAATATGGGTTTTACCCTAAGCAAAGTAAATCCTACATTAGTAGATATAATTTATTAATTGATAGATGAAGAAAACAAGAGTATAAATCTTGAGTAAAGTGTTATGTATGTGTAAAATAAAAACAAATTCACTTCTAAGACAAAAAAATTATGTAAAAAATAGACATGAGAGCTCAAGGAAAAGGTTTCTTTGTCATCAATGTAAAAAACTCAGACACGATGTTAAATATTGTAGACAAAGAACACAAGATCTCCCTAAAAGAAAATTAAAAGAGAAGGATCTCATTTATAAATAAATAAATGAAGAAAGTGATTGGGAAGTTAAAATTACTTATTTAAATGATTCAAATGATAAAGAATCAGTTGGTCAAAATAATGATAAAGACTTTTTGTACTAGATAACTACACTAGAGGCTAGAGGAAAAATGAGGATGGAGGAAACTTGTACCTCTCATTAGCCACTCATGATGAGGTATTATTTTGTAGTAGTGGAACATTCTATTTTTAGCATGTTATTTATAGTATGCAATAAGAATAAGAGTTCTTGTATAGACTAATTACCTAATGAATACCAGATTCTTGAGTTTAATTAACATTAATTATCGACCTAGTTTATGTATGCTTTTCAAGGATGTCAATACTATATATGCATTATTGATTCATAAATCAGCTTGCTTTACTAGTTATAGTATAATGAACTTATATTAACTTCACCAGATAGTTATACTATAAAATTGTTATGATATAAATACTTCATACTTATAAATCACACATGCATCACACTTTATATAATAAGATTAATAATTAAATATAATTACACACTCTTAACTAAGGAGGTTTAGGATCTTCACTATAGCTCCTTCTGAGGGGGCCCTTCCTCATTTAGAAATGAGTTTCAATCTTTCTCTGAGAGATTTTAAAAAGCTTCTTATAGAATCAAATTTCTCATTACTCAAATTTGTAGTAATTAAAGATTACTATAGAAAATTATATTACAATGACTTATATATTTCTATTAACTATCCAATCTTCAATTTAAACTCACTAACTCCTAATCTGATTTAGGTTCTACCATCAAATATAGAATGTATTTTATTAACTTCTAATCAAAGACACCAAACTAGGAAAAATAAAAATAAAAACTTTAGACACTACCCCATTCAACCTTCAATTAATTAGTAACTAAAGTTACTTGTTTTAGGCTTGACTAGGTTAAGGATAAGGTATATTATTTTACTATTTTATTTATTTCTATCTCCTTCCGATTGTCTTTGTCTTTCTCATATTTGATAGCACATCCAAATTTATTTGCATAGAGTCTATACAAAAGCTATGGTCCTTTATAATCATCTATTTGGTTCCCAAGATATATGGATGTGTCCTTAAGATCATATGACAATAATAGATCTATTTTATATAGTGCCTATGGGAAACCTATAGGTGAAGCCTACAGTTGCTATGGGCACTTTTTAGTGTCTATGGGTAACCTATAGGTGAAGATTAAATTTACTATGGGTAACCTATAGTGGCTACGAGAATCCTATAGGTGGATCTTATAGTTATTGTAGGTAACATGTAAGTGTTGTGCTCAAATGAGATCTTATAGCCTTACGTTATCCTTCAAATGTTTGTTAAATAAAGTTACATAAGTATAATCTAATCAAGAAAAAAGCATCCATAATTCATAACACACACACACACAGATATATATATATATATATATATATATATATCAATGCACACACACAATCATAAATTCATTCATTCATTTGTATATTCATGGATGGTTATGAGTATTTACATAGGAAAATATATATATTAGGTATGGATGAGGCTTATGAAATAGATAAATTGGTGGACTCATCACACCCCCTACTTAACCTCTTTCTCATTCTTGAACAATCTTTGAATACATTTTGAAACCATAATTTTTGTTGAAATCTAGGGGCTCAGTGTAGCTTGACCCTTCAAAGATGTAGAAACATTTAGCATCATCAATGTCTTCCCGTATTTTATTCTCAACCTCTCTATTAGTTGGGACCTTTTCCTACTAGTCAATAGTTGGGTACCAAAATAAATGAGGTTAAAACATCAATCCCCAACCATTTTACTCTTTTCCTCCTAATAAGATCAATGTACATGTATACTTTATGGATGGAATGTCTAAGATTTTGAGGGGAGTAAGGTTCCTTTATTTTTAAGTCATCAGAGAGTTATGCCCATCTATGGGAACAAGAAAGAAAAAAATTCTTGCCATCTCCTTCTATAAGACTCAAATAATGATTATGAACTTCTACCTATTTTTTGATAACCCATGCTTGTGAAGTATTTGAGTTCATGAAGGAGATCCATTCTTCTATTACAACTTCTGGATTACTTGATTCACCCTTGATCATCAAGATAGCTTCTTTTTCTTTTTCTTGATACTCCTCCACTTGTTTCCTTCTTCCTATTTCATTAATAACATATGAAGAAAATTCATTCAGCTAAACATCCCCCAAGTAAATGTTTGGATTCAAATATGCATTACTAGGTACAACATATTGGTGGATGTAAAACTCACTTAACTAAGCTTGGAGGTTAAGATCATCATGTCTATATAATTTAAAGAAATATTTAGGGTAAAAAACTATGTAAGATTGATCATTATAGATCCTATCATATTTAAATTTAGGCCATCTCTCTTCTAAGTAGACATTGTACACCCCATAAGGTGGTCTACAGTCCATTAATAGTTTAGTGGTTTCATGCATTTTATTAATCTTTTCCTTTAGATACTTGATCCTAGTTTTATCTATTTCTAGTTTTTATTTCAAGTTTAATTATTTTTCTCTTATTTCAACATATACTTTAAATCTTTGTATTAACTTCTTGTAGTGATTTTCATCATCACCAAATTATTCCTTAAGAAAATGAAAGAGGTCATCAATTTTTATAGGTGTGGTTGCTAAACAATCCACATCAATAACTTCTTTTGTTGTAGGTGTTTTTGTGGCCAAAGTAGATGATGTTACTATAAGTTTTTATAGGGAAGCTACTATATGTTCCTCCAATAACCTTTTTATGTCCATAGAAGGTTGTACACATTTTGCTACCCCTATAAGTGTTTCAATGCCTCTCTTACCTTCCAATTTTGTTATCTCATTCCTTAGCCTGTATATTTATTTCATAGCTTGTTCTAATATTTGAAAATCTTGGGCATGAGGAAATATCCCTTGTTATGATTCTTTTTCTATAGTCTCTTCTTCAATTAATTCCTCTTCTATTGTAGGCCGATCTGCCATTCTCAATTCTTCTTCTATATACCCAATGTGTTTAAGGAGATCAATGTCTTTCTCAGTGAATATAAATGGATAGGGTGACTATTATTCTTCTTCCTTGACATATTTCTCATCAGTAGACTATTCTTTAATTTCAAACCCATCAGGGGTCTTCTAAAACCTAGGATTTTTCTTGGCTTTTCATCCTCACTAATGTCTATGGGTGAGGAGGTTATAGTTATATTTTGTTTCTTAATTATTTGATATCTCCTAGGATGAAGTCTCCTTATTCTTGATATAGTGGGTTTATTTTCTTCAATTTTCATCTTCCTTTCAGGAGGGGTGGCTGATCAAACTTATTCTTTTTGTGATATAGTTTTTGGAAGAGCTTCCTCTTTTCCTGAAGGAGCCTTAGTGGAAGAATAAATATGTGGTGAGGAGACTATTGGAGAAGAAATATGATATTATGGACTTCCCTCCTCTATGTTAGAAGGAGGTAAGACTAGTTTCCTTCTCTTTCTTCTACCTATAGTAGTTTCAAATGGAACCTCAATAGTTATGGGCTAGCAAGTAGCACTAGTGCCCATAACATCTTCTTGTATAATCTATTGGGCCTACTTATTATGGGATTCCTCTTCATTATTACCCTCTTCTTGCTGAGGTTTATTAAAATCTATAAGGATAAAAATTATTCCCATCTTAGATCAAGTTTGATATAGTTTATTCCATGTTTAGTTATCAACCATATTAGTCAATGATGGGATAGGGATTTTTCAATACCCTTTTCGTACTCTTTGGACATCATTTTTAGAATTTTCCATGGGTGATTTGGAACATTAATGGTTATTTTATGCCTTAAATGATTCATAAATTTATATTAAAGAGTATAAATTAGGGAATACCTTCCTTCATAGGTCATATATCTGATGATGTATGAGGCTATCTCCCTCTAGGTTGTAGGTAAGCTGAGTCTCTCCACACCATCTTTATTTTGTATTAGTCTTTCATCCCCCTAATAAAACTATTATCTGGCTTCTTGACCATTAGATTTGTCTTACCAGTTATCTCATATACTTGACAACCTAGTTGCCTAGCTCACTAGTTCTTCAATGACTAGGAATGTGATGCCACGTATAGTAGCTTGGTCTCTAGTAAAGGATTTTAAAATTTTCTTAGCAAGGAGTTTTGAGAAATGCTGCAATTTGTAAAAATAAGTCGTCCAACTAACTCTATTGAAGATAACCCAGTTGGCTTGGTCTACCTAAAGTTTCCTATGATTTGTGGGTTCTCTCTTCGCAACTGACCATCCCATTCTGCCAAGTTTAAATTTTTTATCAATCCTTTCAACCAGTAATTGGTAACACACTCTATTTGGCTTATAAAAATCTACCTATAGAAAAGTATGCTTTGTTCAATAATGGGAATTTATAGTTGTAAGGTTGCAGGTTATGTCATGGTTCAACTTTGTATGAATGGTTGTACTTGTAAGGGAAAATAATGAAATTGATTATTTTTCCTATAGGGTATTATGGATTCATTATAGCATCTAATCCAACACATATGGATCTCATAGTACATGTTTTTCTCACTTGAAGCATCTTCCCCCCCACCACATGAGCCATCACATGTCCTCAAGTGATGTGGAGTAAATAGGATGGAAGGGATAGAATGGGGTCATAATTAGGGGTATAAGTGTGGGTTGAGATGTTATCATGTGGTTTTAAGTGTGAGTTGAGTGGTATTAATGAATGACATGTTTCATGATTTAATATGATTTTTAATATCATACATGCTATATTAAAATAATGAATACTTTTTAATGATCAAAATATATGATGTACTTTTTTAATAGGTTACCTAAGGTTACACCAATGATTTCCATGTGAGTGTTTACACATGAGTGATTGATAGAATGCAATGATTATGATTGTAGTTATAATTGGACTAAAGTGGGCCCCTTTGGAGTAATTATGAGATCGCATGATGTTAGGCTCTATAGTGCCCTCAACTCACCTACATGTGATTCATGACAACCTATATGGAACTAAAATAGTGGTCTCAGACTTGGATGAGAGATTATTCATCTCCTACTACAAGGTGGTTATTGTAGAGTTGTGTGATCCAATTTAAGTGTTATTTATTTATTTTCCATTTTTATTCTTACCCCTAAATTACTAGTAAGCTAGTTTTCTATTTAGGCCTATTTTATAGTTCTGGGTAGCCAACAGCCTAGTTTCATAGCTAGATACTACCAATAATACAAAAAAATGGTTTCATTGTTGGGTTTTTTTACTCTAACTACTACCTATAGTAGAATGTTTATTTTGGGTCATTGCCAAGTCAACAGTGAGCATGATTAGTCAAGGAACAAGTGAAGGTCTCAATCTTCATGCTAGAGGAGGGATAGGATATCCTTTCCTTCTTCATCTATGTATTGGTTGGTTCTCCCTTTATTTGGTGAGACATCATGTTGATTCAACACATAGTTGTATCCATTTTGTAATTATGTGTGTATGTGATTTTAAAACTCCTCTTAAGTGAGTAGATTTTTATACAACTTTAGTCTATGGCCATTGACTAGTAGACATAATCTTACCAGATCAATACATTAGAGTTGCACTACTCCATTATCTTAAACATGCTCAATATCAAATGGACCAAGCCATTTGGTCTTGATTTTTCCCTTGTGATCCTTGTATTTTGAATAAAAAATAAGGGACCAATCTCCTATATTGAATTATCTCGTCTTAATTTACCTATCATGCCAACTAATCTACTAGTGTTGTATAAGTTCTATGGTATGCAATGCCTATTGTCTATATTCATCTAAGGTATTCAGTCACATAATCATTTCTTTTTGTGCTTTAGATATATCCATACAAAGTTATAATGTTGTCCATAAGGTCTTATGCTCAAATTATATTAGAAAAATAGGTTTATTCCCATAGACCAACTCATATGGGGTGAAACCTATATTAGTCTTCCATGTGATTCTGTAAGATTAAACATCTTTAAGAAATCAAGCCTTCCAATCCTTACAAAGAAAACTAACAATCTTGGTCAAAATATCTTATAAATCCTTATTGATGACTTTTAATTGTTCATTAGACTGTGGATGATATGGATTTGATTTCTTATACCTAATCTCATATTGTTGAACCAAAGTAGTAATTAAACTAGAAGTGAATTGGGGTCCTTGATGAATGACTATTTCTTGTGGCACACCATATCTTGTGAATAATTTTTTATAGAGAAAATATACCACTTTCTCATCATGGCATTTGTAAGAGCCTTGACTTCCACCCATTTAGTGACATAGTTAGTACATACAAGGATGTAATCTTTGTTATTGGATTTTAGATCAAAAGGTCTTACATAGTCTAGGTCCATTTTTTCAAATGATTAAAGCACCATTTGAGGCTACAAAGGCATCTCATTTGAATGTGTAGGTCTCCCCATACACTGATATTTGTCACAATGAGTAGTATACCTTATTGCATCTTTATGGAATGAGGGCCAATAATATCCTTTATTTAAGATTTTTACTATTAGACGCTTGGCTAAAAAGTGCCCTTCACAGGGTTCATCATGATAAGATTTGAGGATATCTAGAACTTCATCTTATTTGAGACATCTTATGATGATGGAGTCAAGCCCAGTATAGAAAATAAATATAGATAGCCATGAATACCTTTCACTTTTTTAAATCAAATATCTTCTTTATTTATGGAGGAAGTGTTATGGTAGTAACCCTATAGAAAGGTAGTTATAAATATAAACATACCAAGGTATGGTAAAGGTGAGGGAGAATAGGTGCTCATCTAGAAATAATTCATCCATTATGGTATCTTCTTTATAAGATTTTAAATGTGATAATAAATTAGCCACGATGTTATCCCTACCAAGCTTATCTATAATGGTGATATCAAATTCTTGTAATAAGAGTAGTCATCTTATCAATTTGGTTAGGACAACTAGTTTGTTCATGAGGTACTGAATAGCTGTATGGTCTATATAGATAAAGACTCGATACCCTATGATGTAGTGATAGAACTTGTTGATAGCATAAACTACTGCCAAGAACCCTTTTTAGTAACTATATAATTTAATTCAATTACCTATAGGTTCTTGCTTACAAAATAGAAAGCATAATTGGTGTTCCCTATTTTTTTCCTAGCACAACACTTAGGTTAGTATCTAAATTTCCTATGTGAATATGGAAGGGAAGCTTCCAATCAGGGCCACACAGAACATGGGTGGTGGTCAATAATTCTTTCAATTGTTTTAAGGTTGTATCATAGGTAGGATTCAAAATGAATTTATCATCTTTAGTTAATAGAGTGAAAAATGGTGCTTCTAATTTGATAATTTTTTAAATAAATATCTTTTAGTAACCATCATGTCCTAAAAAAATCTTGACATTTTTCTATTAATGAGGAACAAGGAGATTTTTTATGATGCTGATTTTTTCAAGGTCAACATTAATTCCTTTAGCAGACATCTACATGGTGGCCTAATAAAATGATTTATATCATAATAATATATAATTTATTATGAATTTAAGACAAATAATTCTCCTAAAATCATTGTATCACTTTTTCTAATTTTTTTAGGCACTCATCAAATGTTTCTCCATAAACAGTGAAGTCATCCATATAAATTTCTACACATTCATTTGCCATATCTACAAAGATACTCAAGATATCCCTCTAGAATGTTGTAAGAGAATTACATAACCCAAAATGTAATACACCATAATTATAATTACCCTAGGGATAAGTGAAGGTGGTTTTATCTAAGTCCTCAAGAGTAATGTTAATCTGGTTGTAACCACTGAAGCCATTCAGAAAGGCAAAATATTTCTTCCCTACTAGTGTGTCTAACACCTAATCAATGAGGGGTAGATAAAAATCATAATTTTTGGTTACTATATTAATTTCCCTATAATATATAAATAAATTCCATTCTCCATTTTTCCTTGGTGTAATTACCAAAAGTGAAACCCATTCACTGTCTGAGATGGGGTATATAAATCTAGTGGTCAGTAGTTTCTACAATTTCACTTTGACTATTTATTTAAGAGATGGATTCATCTTACATTGTGGTTGTATGATTATTTATCACTCTTATTTGATATAGATATTATGTGTGTATGTTTTTGGGATTATTCCATTCATGTCTTCATAATCCCATACAAAATCACATTGATTTGCATGCAACATGCTAACTAGGCACTTTTCCTTATTTGACTTAAAATTGCTATTAATAAGCTATGTTTTTCCTAGAGAGATTTTAATTTGACATGAGATTGATTTCATAATTTATATATTTATAATGGATCTGGTTTGGCTATAGATATGAGGTAGTAGCTGGTGAAATATTTCTTATACAGATGCATTAGATTTATTTGATTCTCAGAAGTTAGAAAATGGGCACTCAACACATTACAGGTGGTTGATATATATAGAATGAGTTTGTTAATTATTATATAGAATTTTTGAGATAATTATATCATCTTATTTATTGTATAAGATGCATTGCATGGTCTATGGTGAATAAAATAATCTAGGGAGGCTACTTTGCCTCATCTTCTTTAGCCCATAATGTACGCTCTAGTGCCAAAGTTGGTTATATTGGGGGATAGAGGACAAAATTATTAGTGTGATTTCCATTGGAGATAAAAATGTCACCTAATCTATATATGATGAAGGCATTAGATATGGAAATCCAAGGACATCCTAAGATAAGAGGATACCTACCCAAATTAGACTTAAGTTATAGCATAATGAAATCTACAGGATACTCTCAAGAATCTATAATAATGACAATATTTTCAATTATTCCTTATGGTCTAATTATAGACCTATCAAATATTTATATCATTATATATGTGGGATTAATATTATTCAACTGTAATTTATGCATGGTTTTAGTTGTCATTACATTTATTGTATCCCTTAGGTCTATCAATATATTGGACAACTACTGATCATGGATCTGGATTATTACTACTAGGCATCCTAAATCTAAATATTTCTCTAGTAGGGTATTTCCTAGCATAAGGTCTACTAGTTGACTAACCACATTTATTGTATTGGGATCCTTCTTCTTCTTTCTAGGTTTATGTATACATAAGTCTCTAACAACTTTGGAATATATGGGCACATCTTTGAAGGCCTAGAAGAGGGGTATTTTAACATAAATATTTTTTATTTATCCTATGAAATCAAATTTAGGCACAATTACATGGTTCTAAAGGGTAATACGTTATATAAATGGTGGGGTTGTTTCAATAATATCTTTATTTACTAGTTCAGAAAGTTCTTGTGGTGGTGAGGGTGGGTTAGCATGATCTTTTAGAGTTTTCTAATCTGACTCCATTATTATGGGTGAGGATAGAGGTGGTATAACTTCCTTAAATGTAGGAAAAATTCATTTATTTTCACTACATATGTTGGGTACTAGATAGGCTCAATTGAATGTTAGTTGAACTAGCTTATTTGTAAGGTTTTGTATGGGTTGGGTAGGGAGTTAACTAGGCTTGGGTGTAGCTTCTATATTGGGCATAAGAGTAGGAGGTTGTTGTTGCTACTATGGAGGGAATTATCCTTGATGGTTTCCCCAAGTCTAATTAGGTCTTCAGGGCTGCTACCATTGGTTTGTGAAGGGTGGGCCTTGGGGTGGTTACCAAGCTTATATCTAATATGGGGAATCTTGTTGTGGAGGTTGTCAGGAGGTGGCAGGATAGCTTGTTTGAGGTGGATGCCAGATGGAATTATGAGTTAGGGATGCATTTTTTATAGGTTTTTAAGAGGTGTTAGGGTATCTTATCTGAGGTGGATATCAGTTAGAATTAGGAGGTGGGACATTCATCCATGGACTAGTCTAGTTAGGAGTAGTATTTATAAATTATGAGTTAAAGGAGTTAGAATTTTGAAAAGGTGGATTTTGTCCCATCCATAGATAATATGGTCATTAAAACCATGGATTTATTTATTAACATATAAAAACTTGGTATCCATCTCCTCTTATACCATGCAACTCTACTATTTCTAGTTCTTCAGCTATGATGTTAGCCACTTTAGCCCAAACCTCGTGACACCTACAATCTAGACAATAGATGGTCAACACTTGATCCAAGGCTATTTGATTTTTCATTGAGTTTATGCTATCCATTTAGGTGGCCAATGATTAATGATATCTTATTTCTTGTCTTATAACAGGTTACTAACTTTAGATTTTGATAGGCCACTTGTAGCTACCAGTAGAAGCTTGCTACCCCTAACTTTATTTATGGTAGACCTAGAATATTTCTTGATTAATTATTTAATGTATTCAAATGGAATATGGGAGATATCTCCCACACTCATTAGGTTTAAGGCTTCTATATATTATTATCATAATATTTTTTAGAAAGATGAGTTTTAGAGGTTCTTCTCCTAGTTCACTTTGATTGAATTGTTATAGACTGAACATGAAATGTTCAACATAGTATTTAAAATATTCATCCCCTTATTGAGTCATCCTAAAGATGTCATTTATTTCTAACTTTTTTCTCATCCATATTCTTGATACTTAGTCAAAAATTTATTTTTCATATCCTCCCAAGTGAGGACTGAATTACTACCCAATCCCATGAACCATCAAAGTGCTAAGTCCTTGAGGGTGGCTGGAATTCAATTTATATGCATCCTACCTATAGTCATAGATTCTACAAAGGATATAAAATTTGAATAAAAATGTGTTTGGGTCTTTTGATAATGTCCCTCTAAAATTGGGCAAGGCTAATGGAAGGATATTTTTCATTTGTGTTATGTTTCTTGCATTTGGAATAGGAAATTCAAAAGTAACTATGATTGGAGTCCCGTTGTCATCCACAATGTATCCTTCTCCATTAATGATGAATTTTATTGTGATATGTATACCAAAATTACTCAAGATCATGTCTTCAAATTCTATATCATTCCCTTCATCAGTACCATAGTAAACATTTATCTATTACTCTGCAGTCTTTTTTCCTAATGAGAAATTTGAAGATTCTCTTGAGCTTTCTTGGATTTGTTCAAGAAATATTTAATGAAATGTTGTTCTAATGCTACTTTCTAGAGTGTTTGGTTCATTAATTCATTCTCATTCATTTCTCCTTACTAACTTGGCTAATGCTTCCTCTACTTCTGTTTCCTTTTTCAAAGCTAATAGTACTTCTTTTGTAAGCTACTTCCTTCAGTTTATAGTGCTTCCTTCTTCAAGAGTCTTCCAGCTTATGGTGTATTTTTCAAAAAGATTCTTAATTATTTTGGGTACTCTTGGTTCTTTTCCAATATCAACTTGTGGCTTTTTTGGTAGGAATCTCCTTCAAGAATATCTTTCTCTCTGCATAAACATTATGTTATATCTTTCAGCTATCTTATTCCTTCCTGCACAGGATTATTGTCTTTTTTTTTGAGTGTTCCAGGGGGTTATTTCAAAATAAACAAAAATTACAATAAAGGAGTCTAGAAATAAAAATAATTGGAATTGAAATTTTACTTATAGAAAATAGTAAAGTTATCTATTGAAAGTGAGAAAATTGCTCTAGGAAGTATAAAATGAAAGCAAAAAAATTATCCTAGAAAATAAGAAATGAAAGAAGGAAAATTATCCTATAAAATAAGAAATGAAATTATGAAAATTATCCTAGAAAATAGGAAATTAAAGAGGGAAAATTAAAGACACACTTTGTAGAAAATAAATCACTCTTGCAGGAAATAAATCCTAAAAACATGAACTAAGCAAATTCTAATATTGCAAAGAGGAATTTAAGACTATGCAATATTTACTTCCAAAAACATAGAAATATTGCATAAGACACCATAGTGCCCTCACTTGACTTGCCTGGATGGAACTATATGTCTAGAAACTTAGACATTTGGCATAGGACACCATAGTGTCCTTGCTTAACTTGTCTGGCTAGGTAGAATAGTGTATTAACCAATCTTAAAAGATAATTATTGATTTTAGAAAATGATAATTGAAACCCTCCCAAAAAATGGCACCAAAATGTTTTGTAGACTAATTACTCAATGAATACCATATTCTTGAGTCTGAGTAACATTAATTATCAATCTAGTGTGTGCATGCTTTTCAAGGATGTTAGCACTATATATGCATTATTGATTCATAAATCAGCTTGCTTTACTAGTTGAAGTACAATGAACTTATATTGAATTCATGAGATAGTTATACGATGAAACTATTATGATAAAAATACAAAAATAACTCACACTTATAAATCACACATGCATCACACTTTATATAATCAGATTAATAATTAAATATACTTACACACTCTTAACTAATGATGGTCAAGATCTTCACTAAAACACCTTCCAAGGGGGCCCTTCCTCATTCAAAATTGAGTTCTAATCCTTCTCCAAGAGATTTTCAAAAGCTTCTTATAGAATGAAATTTCTCATTACTCAAATCTATAGCAATTACAGATTACTTTAGAAGATTACAATGCTATGACTTCTATAGTTATATTAACTATCCAATATTCAATTTAAACTCACTAACTCCTAATCTGATCTAGGTTCTACCATCAAATACATAAGCTAGTTTATTAACTTCTAACCAAAGACACCAAACTAGGAAAAATACAAATACTTTAAAAACTACCCCAGTCACCCTTTGAGTGTTTAGTAACTGAAGTTACTTGTTTTAGGCTTGACTAGGTTAAGGACAAGGTATACTATTTTTTTGTTTTATTTATTTATATCTCCTTCCCATTGTCTTTGCATTTCTCATATTTGGTAGCACATCCAAATTTCCTTGCATGCAAGGAGTTTGTACAATAGTGTTGGTCCTTTATAATTATCCATTTGGTTTCCAAGGTAGTTGTATGCATCCTTATGATCTGATAAAAAAATTGCTCTATTTTGTATAGTGGCTATAAGTATCCTATAGGTGAAGCCTACATTTTCTATGGGCACTCTATAGTGGCTATAGGAAACCTATAGGTGAATCCTATATTTGTTTTGGGAAACCTTCAGTGGGTACATGTAGCTTGTAGGTAGAGCCTACAGTTTTTTTGGGCAACATGTAAGTGTTGTTCCCAAATGAGATCCTATAGCCTTATTTTATCCTTCAAAGACTTCTTAAATAAAATTACATAAGTATAATATAATAAATTAAAAAACATTAATAATTCATAACATAACATATATATATATATATCAATGCAAACACAAAATAATCAATTCATTCATTCATTTTTAGAGTCATGGATGGTTGTGAGGATTTACATAGGAAAATATATATACTAGGTATGGATGAGGATTATGAAATAGATTAATTGGTTACCTCATCAAGAGAGTATCCCTATTAATTTAATTTATAAATTTAATCCCCTAAAAGTATTATATTATAAGAGATGTAGACCATCAATACTAACGCAAAAGATATTGATAAAATTAGTTGGTAGGAATGTTCCCACTACTTTTTGAATGGTTCGATTGATGTTCCTAGATTTTATTGATGTATTTACCTTTGCATGGTTGGTGGTTGATGCATGTTATCACCATAGAATAGGTTATCCTGATTGTTTTATGGTGTTCTCATTTCCTATTTGATTAGTTCTCACAATCAAAGTGGAAGGAAGTATCACATAGGAAGAACAAGACATGTGTATGCTTCTTAGACAAAGGATGGTGATTTTCCCCTTGTTAATATTACAAGGGGGTAATATTATGAAATTTTAGTATGAACTTTATTTATAATTTAAGTATATGTAGTGAATAAATAAAATTCATAAGATATCTCTTGTGAAATATTCTTATGGAGAATTTGAGAGATTTTAGGAGAGGTTGAGAGATAAAAGGATGAGGAAATTGTTGACTCCTCATTTTGAGGATCACTCTCTCCTATTTATTATACTCACATATGTTGAATAATATACCAAATTAAATATACATTAGTGTGAATTATATCCTACAAATATTAGTTATGTTTTTAACTCTATGATTATTAGAGTTAATTGTGTGTAGACTCTAATTAACCTCTTTACTTCAAGGGTTATCCTAGTAAATACCTTGAACATTCACGTGATTGGAATGTTATTTAAAAGTATCTCTTACGAGTTAACATCAATGTCCTTGTAATACCTTCAATGTTTATTACAATGGTCATTGAAAGGGTTTTTCTATAACTATGGTATGTGGGGGATAATTTATTTATGGATATATAGAGTTAACACGTAAATATATTCATGAACAACCTACATAACCACCCATCCAAACTTCACCTTAGTTCATTGAATCCTTTAACATACACATGATTAGAATTTTATTTCAAGGTATCTCCTAGAAAATACCTTGAAGGGCCTTGTAATACCTTCAAGGGAACCCTCATACATGTTTGAAAGGTATATCCTAGGAGATAGCTTCTAGGTAACCTTGATTGTTATATAATGTCCTCCAAGGTATCTTCTAGGAAATACCTTGAACGGTTTTGTATTACCTTTAGGGGTTCTCCTAGTCGATACTTTGAACATGCACATGATTAGAATGTTCTTTCAAGGTATCTCTTAGGAGATACCTTGAAGGAATTATAATACCTTCAATGTTGTTTTCAGTGGTCATTGCAATGGTTTTGATATAAGCGTGGCATGTGGGGGACAATCTATTTATGGATATATAGATTTAACATGAAATGATATTCATCAATAACTTACACAACTGCTTTGCCAAACTTTGACACCACTTATGTTGTTTATGTTCCAAAATGTTTAATGCCATGTTAGTTTATGGAATCCTTGAATATGTACATAATTGTAATTTTATTTCAAGGTATATCTTAGGATATACCTTGAAGGGCCTTGTAATACCTTTCAGGGTACCCTTATCCATGTTTGAAAGGTATATATTATGAGATACATTCAAGGAACTCTTGATTGTACTACAATGTCCTTCAAGGTATCTTCTAGGATATAACTTGAAGGATATTGTAGTACCTTCAAGGGTTCTCCTAGTTGATAGCTTGAACATGCACATGATTGACATTTTATTTCAAGGTATATCTTAGGATATAGCCTGAAGGATCTTATAATACCTTCAATGTTGATTACAATGGTCATTATTAGTGTTTTGATATAATTGTGGTGTGTGAAAAATATCTAAGTTATGGCTATACATAGTTAAGGTGAAAATATATTCATAATGATTAAACAAATTAGTGACATTTTTCCTGTAAAAATATCATTGAGTCTAAAATTTGATGTGTACTAGATCATTATTCCTATAAATTTTAAACACATGTCAAATTTGGGCCCCTATGCATAGAAAACATGTGTCACACCACCATTTGTCCCTTGTGTATACCGTGCCTAGAAAGTGTTGTGAAAATGCACTAGAAAAACAAATTTGAGCATGAACGAGGGCACCCTAGGTCTACCCATATTAGGTAATCATAGCAGGGTTCACTATTATCCAAGCTAACCTTGAGAAACCTCCACTTAATATAATTTCCAATGAAATTTTATGGATTTGTATGCATTGAGCCCATACATAATTAATTTTGTGTTTCATGGGGAAAAAATGGGGTATTTATCGTGCCATACCACATATTAAATTGAAAACCTAGAAATATTTACTGCATCTTTTTTTAAACTAATTTTAAATCATTTTTCTGCCACTGACAATTTTAAGAGCTTGACAATCAATAATTTTCAGCCATATTATTTATTATAGTCCCTTGAACATTGAATCAATGATTCTAAAACATTATTTTCTAACCAAAATAATGCAAATAGGGAAACCATGTGTCCAAATACAAATTAAATGTGTAGTAAGTAAATAATTTTAAAAAATAGTTGAATTCAATATAATGTGGAGCCAAGGCCACTTAATAGACCAAAATTTAATATATTCACTATTAATAGAGCTCACATAGTACAAATAAAACATTATAGTATAATATAAAATAATATAGAGCCAAAATTTACATAGTAATGAATATTATTTAATGTATTCTAACCATATCTTCTCAGGCTTTAAATTTCCCATGTCAGGCTTCAAATTTCCCATGTTAGGCTTCAAAATTTGATTTTCATCATCAAAAGTTTATTGACAACATAAAATCTAGATCCAAAATGATGTCATGACTATTATCATAATTTTATCAAAATTAAGACTCTTTGATAAGTGAAAAAGTATACTTCTTGAAAGTGTAAATACTAAATATATAACATAATCACTTGGAATAAAAAACTCACCATCAATCCCATAGAGTGGAGATTCACTATAACCAATAAAATCCTACCAATATTGTATGTTTATCTACACACATAATTTGATATCGATCCCTCAATGCATTAGATTGATATCAAAGTCGTTTGTCATTTTAGTTTATATTTCAACCTTTATAATTGGATAAAAAAATAATGTCAAAACACAAACAGTCTGTAGTATTTTTATAAGTAAAAAAATAGGTAACATTATCACTCCTCATGATGACATGTCCAATCATGAATGAAACCTTTATTAAAATATTTAAAATCATACCGTAATTGAAAAATTCACACCAGATGAATCACTTGAATGCCAAAATTTTAATCTCTATCACATTAATTTAACATGATCTTCATATTTGACATTGAAACGTTAGGACAAGATTAATCACTTGAATAAAACCATATTAATCTCACATTAATATAAACTACTCATAGATTACTTAAATAAGGATTTATTTATTATGATGTGGTTAAGAGGGATTTTCTACACCAATAAGGTTACTCAAGTAAGATTTTGACATTTTATGGGATAATTAACTATATCAATTATCTGAAAGTATTAATTACTATGAACATGTATATGGTGTCAAGTGATCTCACCATATCCAATTTAATCTCACACATCAAACATATATATTTAATTATGAATCAATGTTATAATTACTCTATTAAATGATCTGGTCCTTAATCTCACCATATTCCAAGGAAAAAGAGCATTTTGTTAGAATTTGTAATTTATTCCACCACCATTAAATGTTCATAATGCATGATGTTTTTTTATGTAGTAAGTATTTAATTTTGATACTATGTCATAGTTAGTAAGTTTTATAAATATAGAAATAAGACCTAGTTAAATAGAGGCACTTGTAAACCATATATATTAAAAAGCAATCAAGAAATTGAAGTGTAACTAATAAATATCTCTATGTTTTTCTGAGTGTTATAGAATCTCAGTGTGTTGTTTTGTTGTGTGAAATTTTGTTGAAAAGAAAGATTATAACTACACTTCAAATTAAAAGGAACCACATGTTTTCTCTAAAGATGGAAATTGATCCTCTCAAGGGTAAAATAGTACTACATCAATTAGCCTTAAAGATAGTCATCAAAGACACATCTAGAATTTGGCAATTGAGGTATGGGAATTTAAGTTTTTCTAAGGAAAGTGTGGCATGATTCCCACATCAAAGAGAGAAAATTTTAACAAGGTGACTGGGAAATCTTGTTTGACTCCAAGTTTCATTAATTCAATGGAAAGTTTAAAATAAGATGTCTAAACCCATAACAAATAGAAAAAGTCTTTGATAATGGATCATTAGAACTATTAGTAATAGATGGGAATTAAAAGACTTTGGTTGTAAATGAGAATAGATTCAAACTATACCAAAATCCTATCAACAAGGAGGGATTTATTCAAAAGTTCATAAATAAAGTTGTTCTCATGGAATAACTTGGTTCTTCCATGATATCAACTCCTTGATGATCTAAATATGAAAAAAGAAGAAGGGGACCACTCCTTAGCTTCCTTATTCCATACATACATATATACATTATATATATATATATATATATATATATATATATATATATATATATATATATATTAGAATAATAATAATAGTGAACATCTTTTTTAGGACACTATTGGCAATGCTGATAAAAAAATAGTTTATTGGTTGATCATGCATCGAAGAAAGAGCCTTGAACTAAAAATTACAATGGTTGGTCAAGGGAAAAAAGATAAAACTAAAAAATAATAGAATTTAATCAATTTTTCATCAATTCATTCCAAAAAATAATTGCACTATTGTTTTCATTTATATATATTTCCTAAGACTTACCCATGTATTTTTTTCTCTATTTATAATTGGTGGTAGGTAAAGATAATTTTTTTTGAGTATGATCCGGTAACTTAAGTATTTTATTTGTCTATATTAGGTTAGTATAATTTCCTTTGATTCATGCATATTCACCACATTTAGGAGGTGGTTTGAGTAGATTCAAGTTACAAACATCCTTCAGAATGTCAACATAAAGGTCATGCCAAAAGTGATTAGTGATGTGGAAAAGTGATGAATAATAAAAAAGGTGTTATGTTAGCTTTAATCCACATGCACTAACTACCTACCTACCTAGTCTATATCACCCCAAATCATGATTACATGGAAGTCATTGCCCATGATAAAAATATGTTTGGGGATTGTTAATTAATTTTAAGAGGGTGCTACTGAGAAATTATAAGAGTGTTTTTCCTAATTTATAATCCCATATTCTTTAAAATTTTATGCAATATACGCTGCTCAAAAAAATTAAAAGTATTTTACCCAAAAAAGGTCATTCAAAAATAAATAAATAAATAAATATGATTGGATACAAAACTATAGTTGGAAACCAAAACAATTGGTGAAACCATGAAAATATGTATCCCCCTACTACTTTCTACCCCTCAAAACCTTCTTCCTAAATATTAGTTGCTATTTATTTTAAGGTGAAGATATTCTTACACTATTTTTTTACTTTTGATGATGCATGGGATCACTCTACCCAAAATTATAGAGGTAGTAACCCCCAACATGGGACCCATCTATTATATGATCTAATTCATGTGTGAAAAAATCAAATATTTTCCCAAGTTAGTTTCACTAAATTATCACATGTGTTATCATTGCTATGAATTACTAATATAATGTTAATAAATAGACCATTTTAAATATTTCCATATTTATTTTGAGTTGTGTTTCCTTCTTAATTGTTTTTCTCACCTACAAGACTAACCCTTTCCTCAATAACATCGATACATCTACCATGGGATAGAAAAAGAAGTTTGAACTAGACTTCGTAGAAGGGTTAATGAAGGATGATATCTCCATAGATATATTTGAGGAAGATATATGGATAATTTTTATACAAAAATTCTAAGTATATGAAAATTATTTGGTCAAGGAATTCATAGCACATCTAGGAGAATATTCCACCATAGTTCAATGCATTAAAATCCTAGTTTCTAGCAGAGTAATTAACAAAATCTCAAGAATTGATAAAGAAGGTAAGAGGTTATTGGGAAAAAACCCTTTTAATGAGTTGATTACATAATTTTATGGTGATAAAAAATTATTTTTAGTATGTATACAAGATTACCAAAGGAAAGTAAAAGGTATTATCAAGGAAACCCTACTATAACCTTAGAGGTTTGATTCTTTTTAAGTCATAAAATACTTTCCCTGTGAAGGACAATGTAGTGTTATATGTTATAAATCCATGAGGATCATTATTCATCTCAAATATAGAATACAATGGAACCAACACAAATTCAACTTACCATTATACCTATATGGGTCCATTCAAGTTTTTAATACCAACATGTCATCTCCAATTCACCACCATGGACTCATTCATTTGATCATAAAACATCATTTTATATAGGAAATATGAAAAAAATTGGATACATATTGGGGATATAGAACCAAAAAACATTTAACACCTCCTCTTGAATCCCTTAAATAAACACACAAGTCTAAAAAAAAAAGTAGAGGCCTCTTTTAGGTTTAGGGTTTAATCCATTGAATGGAGATGAACAGGGTTGTAGAACACAACTATGGTTAAGAATAACTCTTAGATGACACCTTAGGTCCAAAATTAGACTCAAACTAATAAAAAATTTAGGAATTTTTTTTCATAATCTCACTTTACTCTTGAGGTTATAAACATCCTTTCAACAAGTGAATCACATGCACTTGAATCATTTGGTGATCCACAATAATAGGTTATAATTCAAGAAAAAAAGGGTAATACTTTCAAGGAACCTAGTTCTCATGTGAAGACAAAAAATAGGTGAATAAATCTCATAATAACATGTGATGATGAGTAAAAAAAGGCAACTGTAACCCTTGATAGCCTACATCAAAACCCTCTTTTTCATCTACCAACAATAGTGAACACATCAGCATTACAAGAAGATCTAGTCATAATAACAATCGCTGAACCAGTAAAAGAAGTTATTATTGAAAATACATTAAGGAATAAAACATTACAATATAGTATAATATAGTGTATGAAGTAAAATCCTCTCCCTCATATCCAACTAGTGACACTAGATCTATACCAAATAAAGGAAAGGCCCTTATAATCTCTGAGGAAGAATAACCTTCTAGTTTTGTAGAAGAACCACAATTGTAACTTACTCTTACATTATATATATCTAAGACCATCACAAGATAACAAGATATATATTTTGTTGAAATATTAACCTAATTTGAATGTAAGTATCTTCTCAATTATTCCTTAACTCAAGATTTAGACAGTTTTAAGGATAGGGCTCTAAAACATACAAATGGAATTATTATGGTTGATGAAAAAGTCACTCAGTTTTATGAGCATATATTAGAATCTTTTATATACATCACTAAGTTGTAAGAATAATTTTTTTGCTTAATCATAAACCTATAGACTCTAAAAATCAAACCTTGATCCTCCATCAACAACTTTCTAAGCAAGCCTCATCTTCCTCTAAAAATTTAACTGACCAGGATTACCAAACCATTATCTCCCATTCTAATTATTGAGATAAATAGAATCAAGATTTTTTGGATTTCAAGGAAATCAAGAAACAAAATAATACTGTATAAAAATAAAATCAAACTTTAAGTGAGGACTTAGAGAAGGAAAAGTAGTAAACCCAAAAATTTGTAGTCAATCTCTAGGCTACCTATCAAATAGGAGAACATCTTTTAACTTATAGAGATCCTTCTCCTTCCTATAGTTTGTATCTATATTAAAAATTCTATAGGTGTCAATTTATTATAATATCATGCGATGTACCTTACAATATTGAGGAACCCCATATGTTTTTTCACATCTTTTAGGATTCTACACCAAAATAAAAGGATCTATTATGTGAATTCTATTTGTGCAACATGATATTAGGGGACTACAATAAATTCATGATTAATTTATACATGGGATAAGTAAAATTTATATCCCTTCTCTCCACCTATAATAATCAACTGGCATGGAAAAATAGTCATGATGAATATGTAGAGAAATCAAAGACCACAGGATTATGCATAAAACCTACTTTTGCTACTACGATAATGCTACTGGTTAACTTTACAGATAACTACATGATTCATTATAATATCAAGGATAATTTTATCCAAACTCTATATAATTGCATTATTTATTTTGATTTATTTGTTAGACAACATTTGGATGTAGTATTTATAGCTAGTACAAGACATTGGGTTACAATGATAATCCCACTAAAAATAAGTGAGGTCATGTCCCCAAATAATCTAAGATGGAGCCTCTAAAGAGCACAAAAAATAATGAACATGATTTTCACTACCCTCAACTTAAGAGGAGAATAAATTTGGGTAGGTATGAGATTTAGACCACCAATCCTCCTTATTCCTCTTGCATCCTGACAAAAATGGGTTCCTCAAGAAGATGATTAGTTTCATATTTAGAGATAGATGGTGAAAGCTTATAACAATTTCACCAGTGCATAAGATAACCATTGGAATTATGATTTCAATGTGTATGACCTCATCCAACAACTAGAAACCATAAATCATAGTTATGAAGGGACAAGAAGATGATTTTTCAAAAGGACTTACAAAAGGTAAAGTTTGGTGGAAATGATAAGTCCAAAATAGAACTCATTTTTACCATCAATTTCCTTAATATTCCTTAATTACCTCTCCTTTAGATTGAAAATTTCAAGTATATTAGGCTTATATTTAATTTTAATGTAGTAAATAGATGCTTTATATGTTTTATTACAACTAAAGTCTAAGTTATTAATTATCTCACTTTATTTTAATGCTTTACATATTTAGTTTCCTAAGATTTATACATATAGACAATACAAAAGTACATATAGAATAAATTTTTTTTTAATTATCTTCCACTTGTCATGAATAAACCCACATGAAGGATTTTTATATATTTTGTGAGTTAGGAGTCATATATTAAGATATAGACTCACCCAATCCATTCTATACATAGCTATAGACTCATCCAGTAGTTACAAACTCACCTAGTCTTGGTCAGGATCGGATTGATGAAGAATCTAGTGTTTAATGGATGAAGCAAGCATATATAGATTCACTCTTACTTCATATGCAAGTTGGTTGAATATGGTGAAATAAATTTAACATTTTACAAATCTGAATATCAACTCATAGATATCTTCATGAAGGCACTAGTGAAGGATAGATTTAAGTGCTTGAGGTAGAATTTAGAAATAATAGATATTATGATAGCTAATGGAATAAATTAAGGAGTGTTATAATTTTTAATTTTTTCCACCCACATTAAATGTTTGTAAATCATGATGTTTTATGAGTGCAATCAATCAATCAAAGTGTAATTGATATTATAATAAATATTATATATTATAAATCAATCAAACAATCAAAGTGTAATTGAGGAGAAGTATCTTTGTGTTTTTTTTAAGTGCTATAGCATCTCAAGGTGTTTTTGTGTTGTGTTTATTTTTTCTCTCACAATTAGATATAAATGGGGCCTTGTGATTTTATAAGCTCATCCTTTTATTTGGTCTAGGTGATTATATGTAATTTTTCTAATCTAAAACTATTAAATATATTGATTACTAAGATTATTTGATTATAGTTACTAAAAATGTCATATTTACCCTAGCATTCCCCATTTGGGTCCCTATTGGTTTTCCAAACATAAGGAAATAAATAAAAATCAATAGTAATAAGTGCTAAACAACCCTAATCTCCACCATTTGATGACAATAATCTAGGTAGACTATCTAAATCTCAATGATTACATAACATAAAGCACTAAATAATGAATAAAAGGGAAATTCAACACAAAAAAATCACACATTTTAGATAAAGTAAAAATTTATATTAAATACTATTATTATTAAATACCTAAAAATAAATATCTAGAGAAATGATATTAACAAATATGGTCAACACTTCAGCCACTCTGGAAACTATACTATTTTGGTTTGTCCACACTCTACATTGTATGTTAATAAAAAATTCAAAGTATGTATCTACTCAGATATGTTTGATGGGTTTTTTTCATATTAAAAATGTGTTGAAATTATATGGACCCCATTTTTCAAAGTAAATTTAAATTTCAAATTCATTGGGAATTCCCACCTATTTCAATTGAATGCAAATGCATCTCGAGAGTAATCAAGTTGAATTAAAAGGAAAGTGATATATTTAATATTGATTGATATTTATATATTATATTAAAATATATAATATTTATTTAAAATATATACTAAAAACATATATTAAATAATGTAATATAATATTATATAATATATAACATTACTAAATTTAAATATATAATTTATAATATTGATTTATAAACTATGCAATTAAACATATATATTATATAATTATTGTTTAATATATAAGAATATTATAATATATATTATACAATATTTATCTAATAAATAATATTATACACATATATTTATGTATGTATGTGTGTATCATGTATGTATGTATGTATTGGTAAAATGGGTTATGTTAAGTCAAAGAATGTAAATCGATAGTTAAACCTAACTCCAAACCCATGATAATGTCAAAATAAGTTCAAATAAATTAATTATGGGAATAACCCTGTTAAGTAAAATAATTATAATAAAATATATAATATTGATTCATAAACTATATTAACATATAATATAATTCATATAAAGGAATTATGGGTGTAAACCTATTAGGATCTGAATCAACATGCAATGATTTAGTATATGATGGCTTTCATTCTACATGTAAAGATGTTATAGCCTCATAGCAAATTCTCTCTAAGTAAAATCTACAACTCCCTTGGTTTTGATCATGGGGCTTATGTATTCACTTGATAAGGAACTCAACTATGGCTGATCAGGGTTTGTCTTGGTGATTAACATATTTAATATATAATTAATGTTTAATATATAAAAATATTATGATTTATATTATATAATAACTAATTATATATATATATATATATATATATATATATATATATATATATATACATATATATATATATATACATATATATATATATACCTACACACACACACACACACACACACACACACACACACACACACACACACACACACACATATATACACATACATACATACATATAAATATATATATATATATATATATATATATATATAATACATGATACACATATATGTGTGTATAGAGATATGTATCATGTATGTATGTATGTATGTATGTATGTGCATATTTATAAGAGGGGTTATGTAAAGTGAATGTATCATATCCCTATGGAAGGGGTTATATTAATATAATATTAATGTTTCATCTCCAAAACATGTGGATGAAACTCCACTTATTGTGCAAGAGCCTATTATTTCTAAATTATTACCATCGGTTCCAAAGTTAAAACTTCTATTTCTATATTAAATAAACTTCTATAATTTTGCATCTATTAGTGTAATTCTTATGGCCATGTTGAAAATCACAATATGCATTCTCATCATATACCTATGAAAGAGGATTACTCATATCAACCTTTGTAAAAGGTTTGGGGAATATATATTAAATAATGTAATAAAATATTATATATTATAAATTTAAAGTAATTATCTTGAGATATATAATATATAATATTAATTTATACACTATATTAACAAATAATATAGCTTATATAAATTAATTTTGGGCACACGCGCGCGCGCGTGCGCTTGCACGCACACACACACACGCGCGCGTGCACACATACACACACACACACACACACACACACACACACACACACACACACACACACTACATATATATATATATATATATATATATATATATATATATATATATATATATATATATATATATATATACACACACATATATGCATGTGAGTATATATGTATTATGTATGTATGTACTCATAAGGGTTTATGAATGTATCATATCCCATTGGAAGAGGTTTACTCATATCAACCTCTATAAGTGTAGGGAATATATATTAAATAATGTAAAATAATATTATATATTATATAATATAGATTTAAATATATTATACTAAAAATATCCTACATGTCTAAATTAGGGTTAATTTTAAATATTTTATTTTTCCACTATTTTTTCTTGCCATTATTTTCCCTCCCATTAGAAAGCTGAAAAAAATTCTTGTACAAATTGTAAGGTATACTATGGTAGTAGTGGTGGAAGCGTTGATGCCATTTTATACTATCATTTATTTAAATCCTTCTTATAAGTTATTTAATATATTTAATGTATTTTTTTATTGTATTTGAAATGTGTTATTTTTTTCTCTTGGAATGTCCTTTTTATTCATTATTTACTACCTTATGTTATGAAATTGATGAGATTAAAATAGACAAGGATTATTGTTATGAATGGCTGAGATAATGAAATGGTAGAGATTAGTATTGTTTAGCACTCACTTCTACTGATTATTATTTATTTCCTTGTGTGTGGAAAACCAATAGGAACCCAATTGGTGAATGTTAGGGTGAAGCTGACATTTTTTAATAACTATAATCAAATAATATTAATAACTAATATATTGAATAGTTTGAAATTTAAAAAATTATAGATAATATCTTAGACCAACCAAAAGGACCAGCTTATAACCTCACAAGGACCCATTTATGTCTAAATGCTTGTTTTATTTGGAACATGTTGAGATTAAGTACCACATAATTTAAACAAAGTAATTATAACATTGATTCATAATTAAATATATACGTTTAATGCATGAGATTAAACTGGATTTGGTAAGATTCACTTGACATCATTTACATGTTCATGGAAATTAATACTTTAGGATAATTATTATAGTTTATATTCCCTTCAGATGTCAAAATATTATTTGAGTAGCCTCACCAACCAATACCTACAAGGGAAGTTTTACTTTTTTAAAGATAATTATTGGAGTTCAATGGGTTTCCAATGCAAAGAATAAATTTATAAAGTATATAAAAATAAATGATCAACTCAAATATTTACAAAATACCTATCTGACATCTTGACAAGAACTAAGGCAAAGTCAACAAGCTGGTGATCCATAAGATAACTTACTGCCAAAAACTTAGATACCAAAATGGCCTATAAGGCTATGAGATATACTATCGAAGAAAATAGATAAACCAAAAAGGCAATCACTAAATACCATAACCCAAAAACCTACAAGATTAAAATATTTTATTCCTTATAATCATCTATTTCCATTGTAACAAGGGAGTCACCACCCTTTGAAGAGTCTTCACCATGTTGGAATAAAATAGAGAGAATGTGCAAGCCCAAGTAGGAAGCAAATAACAAAATATAAATTTGCACTTATAAAATGTTACAATAGAGAAGAATAAATGAGGTTAGAGATATTTTAAAACAAAAAATACATATAGATTAAATGATTCTAAAATCTGATTACATGAGCTAGTTATGTCAACAAAAACTATAGTTGTTATTAACAAAATTTTTACAAAAACTATAGTTGTTATTTATAGTTGTTATGATATCTATTTTATCCATCTTCCTTATATTTTTTTGAATTTTCTAACTCCTATCAACTTCTATTCTTCCTTCTCATTATATTATTCCCCCTTTTCTTCTTGTTTTACTTACATAATCTACTACTATTTTTATCTCTTCCATGCTACTCTATTCTATAGGCTGCTTTACTCTACCTCTGACTGATGATAGTACATCAAAAACTACTAGCTGCTACCCTATTTTTTGGCACTTCTACCTTATACTTTTACTATGCTAATTTCTATATGTTGCTTATCTATGTTTCTTCTATTCTATTACATTCTATTTTTCTCTTTATCTATTTTTATTTTTTATGATAGTTTCACCTACCACCAAATTTCTCACCAAATATAAATAGTTCTCAAATTTTCAAATTTGAAATGTTGCATTTAATTTATTTGGTGGCCACTACTGTAGAATTCCATATCACAAAGTATATGAAAATAGGGGTATGGATATAGTATTGTAATACTCCCCCTTGTCCATGACCTTCTTAGAATGATATGATGAATCTCTTTTAACCACTAAAATATCTGATTTCTTGTCATATTTAATGATACAATATGCCTATCATATCCAATCCTATCAAAGATGATGTATTCTCCATTCTCAAATATGACCTTGTACCCATTTTGGATAAGCTTCTGAATGTTAATAGGGTTGTGCTTCAACTCAAGCACATAGTAAAAATCTTGAATTTTCCTTTTATCACCTTTATAGGTGTAGATAGATATACTTCATTTTCCTATGAAGAGAACCTTCTCATTATCTCCCATATTTACCTCTAATTTTATTGTCTCATCAATGTGGTTGAACATCTCTTTTTTCCCACTCATGTGATTTCTATAACTACTATCCAAGTACCATGTCTCTTAACTAATTTTCTCTATAATCTTGCATGTTGTGAATAAGTTTCCACATTTTTCATTCCTATTAGGTTTATCCTTTATTTCATGAGATAAATTTAAATTTTGACTATTCATTTCATGCTCCTTTTTTCTACACTCACTAGCATAGTGTCTGTACTTCTTAAAATAATAGCATTGATCATTGGATTTATCATACCTTTGTGTAGATCCACCTCTATAATTTTTTCTTATTATTTTTCTTCCACTTCCATATGACTCTTAATGGTTATGCCTTCCACCTTATTAATTATTGAAAATTATTCCTCTTCTTCTATTGTTTTATCTTATCACCCTTCCTCTAACATTCACATTGGTATTGAATGTTTGTTCATGGGAGAAGGTGGCTAAAATATTCATCCTTTATTCATGGCTTTTAAAGGAACACATTAGATCATCTATTTTCATTTGCCTCAAATCCTTGAATCTTTAATTTCAAGGGTCAAATCTGATTAGGAGAGTTAAATATGGTCTTCATCTTGATGCTCCACACATCATATTTCTTTCCATCAAATGTAGGGGTTGTTTCCATGAACTAGAACTGCCTACTGCCATGTCTAAATGAGATTAACACCTATAATATTTAATACCAGTTGATGGTAGAAAATAAAATTTGTTCATGCCTAGGTGGGTAGCAATCAATCATTAGAAAAATAAAATAAAAATTTGAGATTAGAAAGGTAGTCTATAACCAATTAGAATAATGATGTAAATGAACTAAAACACATGCTAAAACCATAAAATAGAGGAGGTAGAGTATGGATGGAAATAACACAATTTTGCACATATTAAAATGATTCTATAAACTAATTACATAAACTGGATATATCAACAAAAATCTACAACTTTATCTATTATAAATTCTTGCAAAGAACTCAATTCTATCCTCGATTACTAATGGTTGATGCTCTAACTATTGTCAAGAAATAATATTCCTCTTCCTTGTGTATTCTACTCCTTCTCCTTCCTTTTTATCTACTGTAGTCTACTGCTTCTTTACTATTTTCGCTAGGGTCTATTCTGCCTATTGTTGTGCTTATATTTTGCCCCCTATCTTTTTTTTTTCAAGGCTTCTTTTCTTGTTTACTGCATCAATGCTTTCTTGCTCCTACTTTGATATATATTTTATTCTCTCTTCTATTTATCTATTGTTGTCATATTTTCTTTTTTATCTCTATTTGAGAGCTCACTTACCTCCCCTTTTGCTGCCCAACTCCAAACGGTTGTCTAAATATTGAAATTTGAAACTGCACATTTAATTTGTTTGGTGGTAGCTACTATGAAATTGTGTAACATAGGGTAGGTGAAAATAGAGGAAGGGATATAATATTTTAAAAGACCACATAGACCCCTATCCACCTACCCATGGATCTTAAGTTTTTTTATACAAATATAGACTATGGCTTGCTTTTCATCTATCCTCCCCTACATAATTGAATTCACCACCTATTAGGGAGCTTTAACTAGCCAAGGAGATATTACACCTTTGCCTTGACCCACCAACTTAGCTAAAAACTTAACATCATCCACCCACTCCTTACTTCCCCAGAGCAATGTTTATAATCCTAAAATAATAGGCTATCCAAGCTTTCCCAGGCTTTAACCAAAATATTCTCCAATTTCCAAGCTATTACTAACTTATTTTTTAGAGTAAAAATCAAGATTTGAGAATATCTTTCAATTACAATCTTCTCAATTTTTCACTACATCACCAACTCAAGACTTGTTACAAGATCCTATGATTCCTATTCATTATTCATGTCATTTTAAATATTCCTAAAGATATCTCTTATGAGAGAGTTGATCCAATCCCATACTAAACAACCTACTCTAAAAGCTCCTAGATTGCCTCTTGAGGCTCCAACAAAATTAATTTTAAACCACCCTAGAGGAGGGGGGAGATAAGAAGCTTTATCATTTCTTATACTTTTACCTAAATTTACTATTGACCCATTAATGGATGGTTAAATAATGAGCCTCCATTTGGCACACATTCTCTTTCCTCACACTGAAATATAAACATTTCTACATTTAATTTGAGAATAAATAACCTTTTAGATAACAACCTCTAGTTCTTATATAACTAATTCAAGACATCTCACCTTTCCTTAAAAAATATGATGATTTATCTCCTTCTAAATTTTCCACATCAAAATAGTTGGACTAGCTCTCTAAAGTCTAAAAAGTGAATTTTTACATTCCATAATTGGCCATGAGGAAAATTCATTAAATAATGAAGAGGGCCAAGCCAAAGACCATTCAAGCTTACAACCGCACCCAGTACCAAGTAGCAAAAGGGAAAGAATAAAGTAGGTGATTGGTAGTTTATTCATCATATTTGTAAAGACTACAATGGGAAGGGCCCTTAAAACTAATTTTATCCAATGGATCCTAAGTGAGGAAATAATTATAAATTACTAATTAAGTGAAAGCCCTTGATTTATAAAGACCTATATTATCCCAACACATGATTCTTACCCATCTTAATACATCATCTATTACCTCAACCATCTAATAACCAAGGATTACTTTAATAAATATAATTTGGGAATATATGTATCCATTTGATTTATGATTTTAATGAAATGAAATGATCTATTTCTAAACAGATGTTTTAGGCTTAGAAATTATTACATACTAAACTAGAGCCATAATGTTTTTAGATTTAATGTTGTTAAGGTCAAATTTGTCTAAAGTTTTTTTGGCATAGTCATAATCTAACTAACTAGATGATTTGAAGTCATGCTCACCATATTTATCAAGTTGTATAAATTAATCATGACACGTGTTAATTAAATTAACATTTCCAATTAGATCTTAATGAGGTCAAGTGCACAAATTCCCTTAATTATATCTATTGATTGAAATAGTAATTCAATCAATTGATATGGCTCAACTAGTCACATTCATCCATCTCAAATAGGAAATGCCTTTTTATACTAGACCTTACATTTTTTTATTTTTTTTATTTATATTAGGGTTAGAGGGACCCTTGTCCAATAAAACACACTAGATGAAAAAGAGAGGCCTAGCATAAGGATAAAAATATATAAGGCATATGAGCAAAAAATTTATAAAAAACATATTACTAGTTATATTATATTAATGTAATGAACATTTATAGAGATATCATAATAAAAACATTGATTTCTTTTACAAAAAAACATTTGAGAAACTAGACGACTTGCCATAGTAACATTCAAGTAATGGCTATTATTCCATAGCTACAACGAGTTTACCACCCAAACTTGCACACAAAATTTCACTATCTAAAATTTGATTTATTGGTGATAGTGGAAGCCCCTAAGTCTGATATGGTATTATAGATAAATTCTTGTGTAATTTTTTAAGGATGTCAATAATTAATATGGTGTGTAATAAAATATAAGCATCTCAAGGTTGATCCTCAAATAATAAGAAATCATGTAATCCTACCTAATTTATATCAACATAGTAATAAGGTGGTAATGAAAGGTTGTAGAATTCTCATATCTATAATTCTAATGATTTTCCATAAATTTGATTCCTTGAAATCACTCAATATTTGACTACAACTCAGTTATAACATTCAACTACACACTTAAGTCATAAACACTCAAATTCATAATTAGTACAATTAGTCCAATAAACAAATCACAAAGTTCAAATGAAAAATTCCACTCAAGGTTTCTCCTAGGAGATACCTTGAAGGTATTATAAGTATTTTAAATGTATCACCTAGTAGTGCCTTCAAGGTGAAGGAAAATTATACTCATGTGCATGTTGAAGGTATTTCCTAGGAGATACCTTCAACATCCCCTTGAATGTATGACAACACCCTTTAAGGTATCTCCTATGAGATGAATTTAAGGTAATTTTAATAACTTAATGGGTAACTTTAAGGTATTTACTAGGAGATACATTAAAGGATAAATCTACTCTAGTGCATATTTGAAAGGTGTCTTTTAGGAGATACCTTGAATATATTGCAATGCTTTTCAAGTTATCACCTATCAGTCCTTTCAAGTTGAAGGAAAATTATACTCATATGAGATGCATTAAAGGGAATTATAATACCTTAGTGGGTAAGATAAAGGTATCTCCTATGAGATACCTTGAAGGATAAATCCACTCTGATGCATATTTTAAAGTCATCTCTTAAGAGATATATTGAAGATATTACAAGGCCTTTTAAGTTATCACCCAATAGTGATTTCAATGTGAATGAAAATTCAAATCATATGAGATGCCTTCATGGGCCTTATAATACCTTAATGTGTAAACTTAAGGTATATCCTAGGAGATACCTTGAAGGAAACATCCATTCTGATGCATGTTTGAAATTTATCTCCTAGGAGATACCTTGAATATATTACAAGGCCTTTCAAGTTATCACCCAGTATTGGCAGAAAAATAAAATGTGAAGGCCCAAATGAACAAGGTAAAAAAACTAAAATAAACTTTAGACTAATCCTAAATCTTGAAACAAGTTCTTGAAATTCATAAAATGATCATGCAATAAGGATATAATATGGGAGGGCAGAGTATCAACATAAAAACCACTCAAAATGCATATATTAATTTATTCATAAAATTCTAATACAAAGAAATTTGATGCATAAACTTACATAGCTACTAATTTTTGTCTCATTTTTTTGTATTTTACTAAATTTCCTTCCACCTATAAATTTTTTTCCTTATAAACACTAAATGGATCCAAAACATTTGAATTAAAATTGTTGTAATAAATATAGTTGTTGACGGGGATCTCTAGAGATGAGATAGAGTTAGGTGAGGGAAAAAATAACTTATTTTAATAAAACGTATTGTTGACCTTCCTACCATGATTTATAGGACTTTTATAATCATTCAAAACATCTTTATAACTTCTATTTATCTACCCATATCCTTCTTGACTCATTGCATGCTTGTCCTGAGTTGGATTATTAAAGTCTGTAGAAGGATTGTCAAAGTCTATAGATGGATAGTCAAAGTCTATAGGTGGATTATAAAAGTCCTTACCTACCTTTCTAAATTATATATATTGACTATTGAAGTATGTAGATACCCTATTGAATTCTATATATATATATATATATATGTGTATATATATATATGTGTATGTATATATATATGTATATATATATATATATGTATATATATATATATGTATATATATGTATATATATATATATATATATATATATATAAGTATGTAGCTACCCTACTAAAGTCTGTATCTAGATTATTGAAGTTTATAGCTAGACTATCAAAGTTTATATCTACCCTATTAGAGTCTATAGATGGATTGTTAAAGTTCATAAATATCCTATTTTAGTCCATATTTGGACTATTGAAAATTCATGATCCTTACAAAAATTCATGAAATCATTAGTTATATACACTACCCTTCTATCTATCCTCAAAATCTCAATGTAGTGGTCACTTTTTTTCTCCACCATGGTCTTTAATTGATTTAAGGTCTCAAATGCAACTGATTTATTCTTAAAAAAATATACCCACATCATCTAACTAAAATTATCTATGAATGTTATGAAGTAGAAATTATTGGATAAGGAGGTGGTTTTCATTAGACCACACAAGTTTGAATGGATTAGCTCTAAAAGTAAATTGGGTGTGTGGTAATATACACATAGTATATAGAATCTAGATGATGCTATGAAATGATGTGTTAGAATATACATATACTAACATAAAATAAGGAAATGAAACATGTCATGGAGGTCCAAATCCTCATACTTATTGAGGTCAATTTTAGTAATGGATCAACCTATGAAGGTGTTATCTAAAACCATTCTCATAAAATAGTGTTTGATGAGATCTTCATCAATGGGATGGAACTTTCATCTAGGAGGTGGTTGTGTGTCACCATTTTATTCATAGTAACTAAAATTAAAGACCTCCATTACTAAATTATCTTCACTCTCACCACCAAAACCCAATATCAATGGATTATTGTTTTAGATTTCCTACAACACACACACACACACGCACGCGCGCACGCACACACACACACACACACACACACACACACACACACACACACACACACACACACACACACACACACACACACACACACACACACACACACACACACACACACACACACACACACACACACACACACACACACACACACACACACACACACACACACACACACACACACACAGGAAACATAAAATGATAGATGCCAGGTTACTCTATTGAATAACTAAATATGTGGGTTATGAAGGAATGAAGTGTGGTGTTCAATTTTTGTGTTGATATTAAGAGGGGTAGGATAATTGGATGGGATGGGAGGTATGAGAAGGTAGATCAATAGGGATGAATACTATTGCCAAACTAAAATGGATTCCCTTAGCCTAGTTGATACATGTGTAAGAAAAGTATCACCATAGATAGGCTTGCTTGGTGTCAAAAGAGTGTGTGTATTTATATTTTTATTATTAAACAATGGGTCATGTGGCCATAATCCTAAGATGATATCTCAAAAGGCTAAGAGTATGCATGTTTGTATGAATATATATGTTTTTAGTAGAGGTAGAAAGTAAGTGAATGAAAAATTAGGCTAGAGGGGAATAGAAAGGAGATTGTGGGGTTGTAGATAAGATCAATGAAATGTTTATTTAGATTTGGATTTCCTACTAATTGATCATATCATGGATGGGTTTCCCTAGTATGGGATGGGAAGTATGTGTAGGTAGATCAATATTGAAGAATCCTATTGCCAAACTAAAATGGATCACCTCAACTTAATTTGTATATGTGTAAGAAAAGCATCACCATATACAAGTTTTCTTGGTGTTAAAAGTGTGTGTGTATATATTATATATCCTTATTATTAAATAAGGGGTCTTGGGGCCCTATTCTTAAGATACTATCTCTAAAGGCTAAGACTATGCATGAATTATGAATATATGTGTTGTCAATATGGGTAAAAAGTAAATGAATGGAAAATTAGTCTAGAGGGGAACATAAAGGAGTTTTTGGAGTTATCACTAAGATCAATGAAGGATTATTTGGATTTGGATTTCCTACTACATGATCATATCATGTATGGGTTACCCTAGGCCTATTATTTATGATCATACTATGGACTCTACTCTCTAAAACTATAGTGTTATGTACATGAATATAAACCTAGATAGGTAAGTGCACATAAAATTAGGTAAGCCATTTAGGCCTACATGCATTTTAACACCTCTTACACACATGTATTTCAACCTTCGATATAGCTGAATCCCCTATCCCTAATACCTTACACTATTTACTTTTCTCATAGTCAAAAAATGTTAGAAATTTGTCAAAATGTCATTAGAGAGATGTGATCCAAAGATGGGCTTGGGTAACGGTACTTGTTGCCTACCGATATGCATATAACTACACTCATTTGTGCCCTCAAGATCACTTAGGGGTGGTTTTCAGATGCATGTGTTTAACATATGATATTCCTTCAAGGGCCTTGAAATATCTTAATGGGTAACTTGAAGGTATCTCTTAGGATATACCTTAAAGGAGTAATCCACTCTTATTCATGTCTGAAAGGTATATCCGAAGATAAAATTTAGTTGTCACCCAATAGTGCCTTCAAGGTGAAGGAAAATTTCTTGATGTGTAAATAAAAAATTCCCAATTTGGATTGCCAAAGTGCATAATGTGGATGTAGAAAATTTGAATTGTCAAATTTTCTATAACACACCAACAATAAAATATCATGTACTTAGACATGCCAAGTCAAAGGTTTCCCAATTGTTAGATAACTATTGCACATCTTCAAGAGGGATTATGATTAACATGTAAAAGATATTTAAATTAGCTAAATCATAAAATGAATATCTATATTTAAAATGGATACCTCATACACAAATCTAAGCACTAAGTTATCAAAATAATAAAATGTATCAAGTAATCTACATAATTGGAGAAAAATCAAGATTTGCACATAAATACACAGTCAAGAAAAACTCCTTAGAATTAATTATTAGACTAAACAACAAAAATTATCCACTCTTTAGGAGTGAGAGGTTACATGTATTTATAATTTTGGGATGGGAAGGACTCATCTCTTCAATCTTCACCTAAAATTACAAGTTCAAAAATAGATCCATAGGATCAAGATCATGTAAAATATGCATTTACAATGGAAGTGTCTAAACTTAGTCTCTCTATAAAAAAAAATATGTAAAATAAATATATTAAGAATTATAGTTCTACCTTAAATATGCATGAACATATACAATCATTTAAAATCATGGTGTTGATGTGGCACCGATAGGTAGAGGAGTTGAAGAAGAACCTAAAGTTACCATAAGAGAAACTACAGGTGAAATGAACACTAGACCTATTGGAGTTTACATTATTGTAAAACTAGAAGACTGAGAGTCCTAAGATATTTTATAAACACTTCTAGCTAGTTGAGTAACCAAAATTGAATATGAAGATTTCTCTTTTTCTTTAAGTTGATCTAATAATACACCCCCTACCTCAACTTCTTTATTTACAATATTAAAATTGAGCAAGGAAGGATTAAGAATTATATGTGATTCAACCATTAACCTACCTTTATCTTCCTCTAGGCTCTCAATATAGATTTTGAAACTTTACCCTTATTTATTCTATTCTTAGCAAAATTGACCAGGTGTAAAACCTCTTCAGTGGTTCTGCAGATGGTTTCCTCTACCTCCTTAAAATTGTTTATTGATGTATTAAGGAAGCTTCCAAATTAATCCTATTTACAAATATCTAGTATGATTAATCACCTAGGAAACCCTCATATCTTATAAAATTTCCAAGGCCTCAATCTCAAATCTGGTAAGAAGTCCCAATAATGCCTTTAACTGATTAAGTTAATCAAGAGAGGAATCTCTTTTCATAATGACATAATTCAAGCACCACACCACATCCATGCTAGATAGTAAATTTAAATGGTTTAAATAAAATTCCTTGAACACAAAATCAATAAATTCAACCTCTTTTCTAATTCTTTCATCTGGTCCCATAGCTTGGTGATGTTTACCCGATTAGGATGGGTAATTGCTCTAGAGGCCTAAATACTATGTAAAATATTATATAGCTTATTAGATACACTATGCAGATTAGTAATAATTTATTGATGGGCCTAGGTGGTTTGATTTTATTTCCACCTTCTCAAATCCTCCTTAGTATTATGGCACATTTATTTCAAGGATGCTCTTATGGAATCAATGAAATAATTGAAGTTCTCGATATATTCTATAGGGTCCCCTAGGTTCTTCTTTGGTTTATTTGCAAGATGAAAAATATGTTCTCTCTAATCAAACTCCATCTAGTAACATATACCGAGGTGAAATTACTTCCTCTTCTTTACCCTCTAAACTATTCCACTCTTTTTATCAATCCTAGTGGAGGTTATGCGCAATTCAGTTATAAATAAATTTTGTCTTTCATCTTTGGTTTCCTGCATCTCTTTCACCCCTTGAGGAAATACAAGAACACATTTTTATTCAAATAGAGTTAGGATTTATGATTAATAAGTTGGAGGAGTAAGAGGATGAGGTTTAATTAATGGAGGAACTATGGAAGTATTAATTAAAATGGGAAATAGAAGAGACTAGTGGAAAATATTCTCCCATAGAGAAGGCTCTCTTCTTGGTAAGACCTATACTATATACATGACCAAAATAGGGGTTCTCTCCATGGAAATTATGGATTAGGATACTGGTGAGGCCTATGGAATGGGAAATCCTATTTTTTCTAACATTTATTTTTTAAATGGTTGGGCTTTAAAGATCAAAAATAGACACAATTACCTAGTCTTAAAAATGGCCCTCTTCTTTGGGATCTTAATTGATTGAGGGGAAAGAACTGATGAATCCTTAAGATGAATAAATATAAAATATTGAGAAATAATAAAATTAATACTTAAATATGGTATTTTAATATTTATATATGAAAAAATAGTAGAAGAGACTATTTCAAAAATCCTTTGTCTTGGTTATTCTATGAGGACTTGTTACTCTCCCAAACTCAAGGCTTTGTATTTCTAAAACTCTGCCTCTTCATCACCTGGGTGAGTCTCTTCAATATTTCATTGCTTTTATTATTATGTTTCCTTAGAAAAATCTTATTCATTTTCATCATTTGGGTAATTAACTAATGATACTAGTTATATTTTTTATTTTATAAGTAACCCTGCTTGAGTTACTCCTTCATTTTCCTCTACCTTTTCCCTCTTAGGAGACTTATCAATAATATATAGAGTAATAGATGGTATTTATTCCAAAGAGACACTCTCAATAATATTAGGAGAATCCTTTGTATTCCTCTCATAGGTGATGATGGGGGGGAGTGGAAGGTGGAATGAAAGGTGACACAGCTAAAGGAATAACAACAAAAGGAGGAATCATAGGAGATGGTGTTAAAGGCATGATAATATTTATTCTAGAGTTGGGATGAAAGGTGTTTGGAGGTGAAATGGTATACATACCATGATTAAATGTATCCTCACCATTGGATGTAAGTGATGAATGGATATCCATAGTAAATTTGGGAAAATTAGGAATAGTTAGAATAAAAGAGAAATAAGCTTGTAGGAAATCTAGAAATCTCCCTTGGGTCACATTTATTATGGGAGAAAAAAGACATCATAAAACTACTATTCATTTTTTGACTTGGAGAAGCTTCCAACCTATCTCTTGTAGTTGTTTTTCCCAAAACTCAGGTGTGATGAGATGTTATAGATGAAGGGACTTGGGGACTTAGAATACTACTTAAAATATTCATTTTGAGTTAATGATTAGATTCTATTTGGACACCAAATTTAGTTAGTTGCTCATATGTAGTCTATTATAGAGTAGGAGGTTAATCATGTGGCCTAAAGACATGAGGTTGGGATGGTGGCCATTGGTTATTCAATAACCTCTCAAATTGTTCTTCAATATCTTGATGATTATATTGTAATTATTAAGCCTAGATCATGGACATTAACTTATCCTTCATATTATTTCATTTAGTTGAATCACCAGGTACATTCCAAAAAATGGGATCATGGTCATACTCCACATGCCCATAAGAAACATGCACCTTTCTCTTCTCTTAAAGCTATTTAAGATATCCTCTAACCCTTTTTATTAGATCCCATTCTCTAAATGGTGCCATTTTAATATTATAATTGGTCATGATTTTACTATCCTAGTTAAAATTTGATCTAACCCCATACTACATTTGGTTGATGCTTATGAGAGTCTTAAAATAATAACCCATATACCTATGACCTAGTTCCTCATCAATACTATTATAAACCCAAAAAATTATTTCTTTTTCAACAATCTTATCTGGAACATGGTGTGGTAGCAATAAGGGAGAATTTCTAATGCCTTCAATCTAAATGAAAGTAGCATTTGGATAGAATCAATAGTCTACCATTTGTGGAATGTCCTCATAATGTTCTTATACAACCTAGGCATATTTTTCCCATGGATTTCATGATATATTTGAGGTTAAACTTCATTTTATATTTTTTCAATCTCATACCTATATCTATGAATGAACATAAATGAATAATCTTTCTTGATTATGTTAGCCACATGTTCTTCTGAGGGTTGCCACAACTTACCATAGCTTTTGTAAATAGTTACCATAATAGCATCCAATAAATAAGACATCATGTAAAATCTATCATCTGATGGAGTTTGTTTTAGAGATAACATTTGGGAATTCATTTTTTCACATATTATTTCTCCTAGTGTAACTAGTTGATCAGAAGTCAACAAAATGTCCAACAATAAAACCCATTAAACCTAAACATACACAATACTCAGAAAGCCATACAGTTTATTCAATAGATCCATTATTATCCTAACTCTAGGCCTAAATTTAAGGATGAAATTAGATGTAATTCCCACTTTAAAATTCAATTTCTATCCTTGAAAAGCCACTCTTTCAATTTCCCCTTTATAGTGTTTTTTTGAAGCCAAACATTAGCCAAGTTTTGATTGTATGATATTTCATGTGAAGGTACCCTAAGATACCTCTAGAAATACCTACCCAAAATGTATGAAATCAATTTCTTATTTTTTCTATTATATAAGAAATCACCATAAAAATTATAATTAAAAAAATATCTAAGAAGGTATATGCATGGCATTACCTCTAGTTTTATAGCTACCTAATGAAGACCCTATGCTTGGATGGGAAAAAAATCATCAATGTACTAATTTTTGGATGGTGTAATTCTCCCTTAAGTTTAGTATGACATTAATAATCCTACCTCATCCCATAGCACAAAATAATGGTAGAATTTAAAATTTAAATCACTTTTATTGAACATTGTATCAATGAACTTAGTCATGCTAGCAAAAGCATAGAAAGAAGGAAAATTTGATTATTTGAAGTTGATGTCATTAATGATATGGATGTATGTGTTTGGTTCTATCAAAAATACTAGTTAGAATTCACAAATATAAATGAAAAATTAGGGCTTCTGAATGTATGAGAGCTTGAATATGTATTGTTCACTTGAGAGAAATGGCTCTGTGAATTCCCCTTAGCCATAAATTTTTCATATATCATTCACATGATTTGAATATTTATTTTATTCATGCAACATTAATATATATGTGAAATTTTCATTTAAATTCTTGTTTAATTATGAATATTCCAATCAAATTTAGTGGGTTCAATTACCTACCATATGGTAAACCATCATTAACTCTAAATGTTTAGTCATCAACTTTGAGACATATGCCAATGATGATTACCACATACTCAGGGTCAATTCCTTTGGATGATTATAGTTTTCAACTTATCATTAATACATAAATTCATACCATTTAATGTACTTGAACCTTTCATGGTGATAATCTGTTGAGATCACACCATGTGTTGAGATCTCAGAAGCCTAGAGATAACAAAAGTCCAAGGCATTAAACCATAGACCCAAAAACTATTTAATATTATGTGAGCCTAATTTAAATTAAGGGATGCTAATTTTCATATGTTTGGGCATACATGAGTACCAAAATATGAGTTTTAAAGCCTTTTAACTTTAAAATTTGTCAAATAACTAATAAATTTTCATGTATTCAATTTGTGCATGTTTGAAAGGTATCTCATATGAGACACCTTGAAGGTAAACTTGAACATATTACAAGGTGATTCAAGGTATCAACCATTAGTTCCTTCAAAGTGAAGGAAAATTCCACTCTTGTGTATGTTGAAGGTATCTCTTAGGAGATACCTTCAACATCCCATGGAATGTATGATAATTCCCTTCAAGGTATCTTTTGTTATCTCATATTAATGAAGGGATGCCAAGTGTCATACTTTCAGGTATCTAAGAGAGTCGAAATATGATGTGCAAAGACTTTTAATGTTATAAAATAATTTTTTAAACCTTTTTAATACCTTCATTGGTAACTAGAACGTGTCTCCTAGGAGATACCTTGAATATACCATTGAAGGCATTACAAAGCCATTAAAATATTGCCTTTAAGGTGAAATATAGTTCAAATTTCTCTTGATATGGGTGTTATGCACTAAATAAAGTTTAAATGAGGAAGCCTCACACCACATGTTGATATATCCACTAGGATATAACATTTTTAATATTATAGGAGACTATTGTATCTAACTCCAAATGGCATGGCTACTCTATTCAAATTCAATTCATGTCACAAAAAGCCTTTGTTAGAGTATAAGCACTAATAAATGAGTAGTAACTAAATTTATTATTTTTAAATCAATCACATCAATAAAAAAATATGTTGTCACATATGTTATAAATGTCACTTCATATGTTGTAATATCATAACTTCATAAATGAATAAGATCGCTAATGCATTGGCAAATATTGTAATCAACGAATCAATAGATCTTATCAGTGATAATCATAATTATGATTTAATGACAAGATTGGGAATTGATATTTGAAATAATTTTCATGTATTTATTTTATTCTACTACCACCATATTTTGGCTATGGATGTCTTGTATTTATTTATTTTCTTTTAGGCATGGTTTTTTTCATAACTTGGCTTTGAAGTCTTTGCTCTAGTCGTCTATTTCTACTCAAAGTTTAATGGATCCTTATATGCAAGAATATTTAGCTCATACTTTATTTATTTTCTCATTCTATGAACCATAAATGTATTTAATTGGTAGATTATCACCTCATTGTCTATACAACATCTTATATATTCCTTTTGAACAAGTTTTCAATGATATTCTTTCTATCAAGGAAGAATTCTTTTTTGATATTAGCATGATCAAAGTTTGTTCAAAGGATGAATTTATATTTAATACTAACATAATGTTACTTATATGTGATAAGGATAAGGTAAAATATTTAGTTGGATTCTTCATTAATCTATACTTCAGGGTTGGCCTAGATGAAGCTATAATAACCCTTGATGGTGATCAGGGAGAATATTTGCCCTTCTCTAGGAAAGAAAAGTTTAGATTCATAACAATGTCCATGTTCAAGGACTTGGAAAGGATATTATCTATTTTCCATTATTACATTTAGTCCCTTATTTTTATGTTGAATTAAAATATATTATATGGTTTATTGTTGCCCCTACTAACTTTAAACAATCCTTTGTCACCTCTACCTATTCTAGAACACATGAAAGTTTTTTTCCATTCCCACCCAAGGATTGAATCGGTCAAATTCTTGGCCAAGATAGTGTTTTGTATAATTTCCCCTTATCCTCCATGAGTGGTCAAATAGACTCTATAAATGATTTCCATGGCTTTGGACAAAAAATTGGCTGTAGACTAATGTAAGCCCAAGTAGTTGGACACTTTTTTTGCCTCAATGGTTTCTAGTTTCAATGTGGTCGATGTTGATTTATCTTTTGAAGAGCATATTTTTATATCTATCTATTATTCTATACCTATATCTACTTTCAAATTTATTTAAATCATACAAATTGACTATATTTATGAATTTTTTCTACTTTTTTTATACCCTATTAATTTATTTTAAATTTTTTTGTATCTCAGCCTATGTTATGCAAAGGAAATGAAAATATTTTGATTATTAGTTTTTTCTATATATTATTATATTTTATTAGGAATGGGTATTATAAACCAATTATCTATTAAAAAATTAAAAAATAAAACATAAATTGATCGATTATTCCAAATTTAGCAACTAGGGAAATATAAACATCGAGACTGCTATAATAATATAGAAATATAGAGTTTAATTAATGATGTGGCCAATTATTTTTCTCTATTTTTTTACTAGGACTAGGAAATAATAATACCAACATACTTTATACAAATATAACTTTATGAACTTTTGAAAGGACAAAGGAAAACAAAAAGTCTTATGAAATATTCATTACATCTAGAAAATAAAATTACATGAAATACTCCTACACACCTCAAATTATCATCTCAATCTTCATTGACTACTTAAACCAATGAAATTTAGAAACCCTTAATATTTTTAGCACATCTAAGATCAATATTCATCTATTGAAATAACCAAATGATAAATAAACCTTGGGTATTCTTTAAAAAAATGAGTCCCCTCTTACAAGGTGGGCTGTGTTGGATACAGCACTATGCCTATTGAATGTATCTCTTAGGATATAACTTCAAAATACCCTAGAATGTATGGTGAAACCCTTTTAAATATATTTTTCTATCCTATTTTAATGAGGGGATGCTAAGTGTCATAATTTCAAGGATTTAAGAGAATCAAAATATGGGGTACAAATCCTTTCAACTTTATCAAAGAATATTTGAACCTCTATTATACCTTTGTGATTATCTTGATGGATTCTCCTAGGAGATACCTTGAAGGTATTACAAATCCATTCAAATATTATCTTAAAGGTTAATGAAAATTCCACTTAGGTAACTATTTGGAGATATATTTAACATCCCCTTGAAATTATGACCATTGACAATGCCTTTCAAGGTATGTCTTGGGAGTTTCCTTAAAGCACTTATTGGCCAAATTTGTCCCACATAAGAATATTTTGCTTAGAAATGGTTTAGAAAGATGAAAAAAATTATGGATGGAATGAGTGGACCAAAATTATAATAAGAAAATCACATATTACTTGTAAAGCTTTTGAAACACTTTAAGCAAGCTTAAAGTGTAATTTGTTGATCTTTAGAAAATAGGGTTGGAAGTAGGTCTAGGATTGAAAATTAAAAATACCATTAGGTTTTCATGGTGTTTCAAGAATTCAAGGGTATGAATTAGGTTGTACATAGCCTTAGAATTTAATTAAATCCTTCTAAAGAGACAATATTTTCTTTCACAAGTCTAAAAGAGCTAGACTATCACAAGCATGTCATGCATAAATGGACATATCAACTTTATTATGAATTTAATGTATACACTTGGGAAAGCCTCTTAGGCTAAAAGATCATATAGACATGAATTTATTCATTCCAATATCAGTCTCTATAAATTTAGTATCTTGATGAGCTTGTTATCTCTAGATATAAATATTCAAATTTAGACTTGTAGATTTAAATGTCTGCAGGGCAATCAAGTTAAAGTTATGGTAATTAACCCTTTGAATTTAACAATACTTAAACATGCATGTAGATGTCAAATTTGAGACTCATAAAATATTTGTTTGAATTCAAATTATTAAATATCAATGGTCGATGTTTAATCATACCAAATATATAATGGTTAATGGTAACCTGATAGTGTCAGTAGGGCCCAATGATCTAACAAAGTGTATTTGATCATACACCCAAGATCAATGGTGAGCATCAAGTCAAAAGGTTAGCATAATCATAAATCAAACAAGTGGAAAGATATTTGGTACCTAAATAGAGATCCAATAGTGCATGGTGACAGATAGAGCTAATAGGCCCAAGTAGATTGATGGTGCACATTTCATCTTGAAAAGGCATATCAATGGTGAGCAATGGGTCAAAGGGTCAATGAATCTTGAAGATAAATGCATGGGTGATAAGTGTCTCAACTACTCTCAACTGATAGAAGAAATATGGCTCATGTTAATTTATACAAAGTAAGATCAATGGTGCATGATAATCAAGATATAATGGTGCTCATCCAATTCAAATCATAGATCGATGACCAATAATGAAGGTCAAGTGTCATAATTTCCAAGCCAAGATCAAGATTGATGGTCAGTATTAAAATTCAAAGATATGAGACTTTGACAGGAGGTTGAAACATAATCAAATTTAAACCAGAGTAAACATTTAAAGATCAAACATCATCATTAAATCTTAGTATAGGTATAATAACTGTCTTATGTCCTAGTACGAAGATCAAATATGGACTAGTAGTCATCTATAATGAAGCTATGCAATCTATGGATCTTCATAGATATAATGACTATATGAAAACCAATAAAGGATAGAGGTTTTAAATATATATAAAAGACATATTATTAAATATTTTAGTAAGGTCAAACATGCATAAGATATAGAATAATGTCTTATCTTCCATATAATTCATGGATCTGACAAGATACCACTCGAAGAAAACATGAAGATGGCTCTATTAGGGTCAAAGACATGAGGACTTTGTCCTTATAGTAAATTAAGTGGGAAGATGGCATAAAAGATCAAATCAAAGTAGTTTTGGGGATTGGAAAAATAAATTAGAGCATTCAATTCTTCTATACATCCTTTAAGATTTTCTACAAATAGCATAAGTCATGGCTCAACACCTCCAACATGTTCTTGTCTTCTAGTATGTCTTTTAAAGCCAATAAGGGGCTTGAAGTTATTTGGAGATAATGAATGGATAGTTGAGAGGAAAAATTAATGACAATAGATAAAAAGTGGTGGGGACCCCATCCAAGTGATTGGACCTCATTTAATGATCTTGGTTGACGTGTTCCTCTCTCCCCTTTCTAATATATCTCCCATTCTTTCCCATTTGTAAGCTCTCTCTTAATTTTTAGAAGGAATACTCTATCACTTTTGATAATGATTCTCTCTCAATTATATAAATGCAAAGACTCTCATTGATAAGGCTATACCCTATAAAAATTTATATGAAATACCTCTTAAATAAATGAAGGCTTTCATTACCTATACATCCCCTTTGAACTATGTGTAGAAAAGCTTGTGCATGATGAAATTATGAATGAGAATCTTCCATGCCCATTGTCCTTCTTTATTGATCATTTATAATTATTTTTAAAGTTATTTTTAGGTCTAGATTATTTTTATTTCTACCATTTTATGTAAGATCTCATTGAATCTTAAAATTCCTATTGGTTTTCATTCATTGGTTCCTAAACCTAGTCTATGAAAGACTTATGTAATTATCTATTTTTGTGAGATTGTGTGAGCTAGCATTGTCTTATGATTCTTTAGTTTTTACTTCATGATTATGTGAGTTCTCATTTGATTTGGTGCATCACCTTGTTAACTTTATTAGGATCCCTTTCCCCCTTTCTAAGCATTTTCATAGTGTAAACATTAGTATAGGTGATCCATCAAGAGGAAGTCATCTTCTCTAGAAGTTCAACCCCACCGTAGGTGACCCAAAGTTTCATGTTGTTCCCATAGTGTATCTCAATTGGAGGGAACCTAAATAACTCTCCCCAAGGGTGTAAATTGATGCTATCATAGTTTTTGGCTTGCCTAGTGAGACAAAGAGTTAAAATAAGATTGGTCAAAGTTTGTTGATGGTTTGATCATTTTGTAATAGTTATATCCTCCAAGAAATAACATTTAGAGACTCCAAAAGAAGATTCAACATTTTAGTAATAGAGTAGTGACTACATCTCATGCCAAAGGTGACTAAAAGGTCAGCTTATAGAGGTATTCCCTTTGAATTTGTTGAATTGCATTTAAATTCAACAAAAAGATTAGGATTTCCTACTACACACCCTTATAAAGGAAAATTTATTCCTAAGTCATTTCTAAGGCCTACCCCTATAATGAGATCTTTATTAAACACTATCATTGCCATGTCAACCCCTAGAGTTTTCCCATTTATGGATTTTAATGGCCAAATTCCTTTAGACCTCTAGCAATATGATCCTATTCCAGTAACGACTCTCAAAAGTGTCCCCTATTTAATAAGAGACCAATCCACAAGTCCTTATGAATATCTCATTGATATAGACAAGTTCTACAACATTCATGATATTACTGAGGAAAATGTAGTAATTAGGTTATTAGACATCTCTTTCAAAGGTAAAGCCCTAGACTAGTAAATAAACCTTGATGCTAAATATATATCATGGGACTAATTAGGAAATGCATCATGTAAAAAATTTGAAGATAAAAGTGACCGTTTGTCACTTATACAACAATTGATTACAATAAAAAGAGCGCCTCATAAGGTCATGCAAGACTTCAACATAAGGTTACAAAAGACTTGGGATAGAATCATAGTCTTTGTTAGGCCTACCCCTAACTTTGTCTTTCTTTACTTATTTAAAGACATAAATATTGACATTGTAGTAATGATCTAGTCTATGGGAGGAAACACATTGCCAAATTTATATGAGGTGGCAATCAAGGTAGAAAATTGTCTAGTTTAGTCTAACAAGCTTACACTTAGACCACTAATGCCTTTTTCCCCTAAGATTAGACCACCCTCTATATCTATTCCTCCCTTTTATGTCATTCCTCTTTTACCTACAATTTTTACTATACCCTCACCAAAGCAATAAAATGCTTCAACTAGTCAATCTAGTGATTCTTAAGAACATACAAACTTTCAATAGCTTAAGAGCATGTTTCAATCCTTGTGAAATGAACTAGTAAATGTTAAGAGGTATAAATATTTCAATAGGCCTTACCAAGCTTCATATAAACCTCAAAAATAATCTTACAAGAGAGTAGGCCACCCTATAAAGGAAATTTCCAAATCCAAGTCTAAGGTCAAAGCCAAGGACAAGGGAAACATACCTATAATAGAAAAAGTAACTATAATCCAAATAATAAAAATCACTTATAATACTTTGGTTTGAGTTTAAAATAATGTTACTCAATAAGCTAAGGGGACCATGCCTTGGACTCAATCTTTTGGCCAATTCATTATCCCAAATACTGACTTTAACCAAGCTTTCAATGATCAATGACAGTAGGTTATGAATTATGGGTACAGTGAAACTCTTATGGCTTAAAACACATAGGTAACCATGATGAAAAAAATAGAAGAGCTCAAATAAAGTCAAAGGCCTAATCAAGGACCAATATAGTTGGGTGTTACAATGGTTAACTATGAGTAAGAAGAGTGTTATGTACTCAATCAATAGGCTAGTTATAACCAAGCATACATCCCAATGGCACCTAATACAAGGTTCAAAATAAGGAACATGGATGGTAATCAGGGAGAATTCAAAGATCCTCCTACCATTACTCCTTCAATGTCAAATCCAAATGGACCTATTACTATTCTAAAGGCTCCAATAGCTCCAAAGAATCAAAATCAAGGGAATACTTTTGTTCCCCAAAACTCACAAACTCAAGGTGTTGTTGTGGCTCCCTAAACACAACCAAAGGTTTGTGTTGCACCCATCAACATTGTGGAATAAATGAAAAGATCCAATGTGAGTGTTCTAATGTGGGATATGTTCCCCATGCCTAGTCAGGTAGACATCATCCAAGAAGGGTTGTAAGTAATCAAGGTTCCTAAGAAGTAACCAATCAAAGATAATATGCTTCTTACCAATGCAACCAAAGGTCTTAATGAAATTCAATCAAGAAAGGTGGTCAACCCTCCTCCCTTATATATTTTATTAATAATTTGTGACTCTTTAGTGCACAATTACTTGGTAGAAAGTGAGGCTAGCACCTTACTAATGCCAAAGTCCATAGCTGATTAGCTTGTTCTAAAATATGAGCCCTAGTCTTAAGGAGTTATATAAATTGATGGTTCTTACCCCAAGTCATCTGGTATCATTAGAGACCTCAACTTGACCCTGCATGCTTGTCCTAGTGTATTAGTGTTTTAATATGTATTAATCCTTGATGTTCCTCTTTGTTTTGCACTATGATTATCTAAAGAATTTACTACAAAGATTGGAGGTTATCTTATAGTAGATTGGTCATACATGGAAATCAGAATGAGATATGGGACCAAAGTGTCAATCAAAGTTGATCCCATTTCATAATTCCTCATAGAGCCTTATAGGCCAGATAGCATAAATCTCAATTACATTATCTTTGATGAGGATGAAAATTTGGTTGTTTAAGAATTAAAAACTATCCTTAAAGAGATACCAGACATGTTCTTCGATGAACTATGAAATGACAATCATTTGGTTGATCCCTTGAAAAGAGTTAAAGAGAGGTACATGGGTGTATACTACTTACATGAAGATAATTAGTCTATGTCATGCCTCATTAGACCTTAAGAGGATCCTAGTGGCTTATGAATTTTTTAATTTGATGGTTTAAGGAGAAAATATGGAACAAGTTTAAGGAAAATGCTAGTATCCCCTTCTAATGACAAGTATTTATCTTCTTATAGGTTCCAATTTAGTTGCTCTTATAATGTAGCAAAATATGAATGCTTTATCTATGGCATTCAATGGGCTAATAAGAGAGGGATCATGAAGTTTTAAGTTTATGGGGGTAGTGATTTGATAGTACACCAAGTTAGAGGCCATAATCACCAAGAATCCCTTGATGAAGTCTTAAAAACATAGGGTGTGGGACCTAATTGAGGATTCTGAGGCCTTTAACATCTAAGCAATATGAAAAATCCAAAATGGGAATGTTGATAGGTTAGATGTTATGGGAGCTTAATTTGATATCACAAATGAGTTAAAAAAGACTAAGGTGTTGCCACATGTCAAAGTGGCGGCAAGACCACCAATGCCAAAAAATGAATCTCATTGGTATGTCTTTGAGAATGACAAGTAAATTTATTGTTTCTTGCATCAAGAAGTAGAGTTCTCCTCCATAAACCAGGAAAAGTTTTAACATCAATATGAGGATCAAATTGTTCAGCTAAGATATAACAAGCTTCCTACAAGGCTAGTCACCCTTGAAGGACTTTTCCATGAGGGAGATGATATGAGAAAATACAAGGTAAAAATGTCAATATGTGAAGAGAAATATGAAAGCATCCTTACCTTCAAAAACAGGCTCCTCAAGATTGGAAAGGTAAGTATTAAAGCTAAAAGGCATGCTTTCATAGAACTTTTTAAAGAATATGAAAACATCTTTTCTTGGGAATATAGTGACCTAAGAAGCTTTGATCCCAAGCTGGCTTAGCATACTATATAATTAGAGTCTAATACCAATCTTGTCAGGTAGAAGTAGCAGACTATAAACCCCAAAATTGAAGAGCTTATGAAGAAAGAATTGACCAAGCTGATTGAATATAAGATCATCTTTCCCATTAAGTACTCCACATGGGTATCCAATTTGGTACATGTGAGGAAGAAGAGTGGGGAGATTAGATTATGTGTTGACTTCAAGGATTTTAATAGGGTCTCCTTTAAGGATCACTATCCTTTGCCATCTATGAAGTAATTACTTAATATAGTTATTGGTTTAGAATGCTTCTCCCTCCTAGATGGGTATTCAAGATACAACCAAGTGTTGGTGAGAGAAGAAGATAAATATAAGACTACCTTCACCATAAATTAGGGCACATATGCTTACCAAAATATACCTTTTGGGTTGTTAAATGTAAGGGAAACTTTCCAAAGAGCCATGGACATGGATTTCTAAGGGTTGTTAAATTAGATGCTACTAGTTTAGTTGGATGACATCACAATTTTATACAAGAAGGCTAGTGAGCACATAGACCATCTAAGGTTGATCTTCCAAAGATGTAGAGAGTATGAGATCTCTTTAAATCCCAATAAATGCCTATTTTCTATTCACAAAGAAAAACTTTTGGGTCACATTGTTTAAAAGGAAGGATTATTCATTGACCCTGATAGAATAAATAACATCCTAACACTCTCTTTACCTAATCATAGGAAAGGAATTCAGAGCTTATTTGGGAAAATAAACTTTATGAGAAGGTTTATACATAGTTTTGCAAACTTGGTCAAACCCATCACCACCATGCTAAAGAAGATTGAAGTGTTTGCTTGGTCAAATAAAGGTAAAGCAACATTTGAGGCCATCAAGAAAGCCATTTCCCAAGAACCCTCGCTCATGAATCTTGATTTCTTAAAGGATTTCATATTTTACACATTTTCTAATATTGACAATATATCAGCTCTGTTGATGTAAAATAATGGTGAAGGACTTGAGCATATAATTGCCTTTTTTAGTTAAGGGTTAGAAGGATATGAGGTAAAGTATATTTATATAAAAATTAAGGTTTTTATATCTCTAAGAAGCCTTAAAAATTCTAGGCCAATGATTTTCAATAGTAAGGTATATATTATGGTGTCTCATCCTAGAGTTAGGGACTTCTTCCTCAACAAAGATTTGAATGAGAAAATATTAGGTTGGATTATCAAGGTCATGGAATATTATGTGGAGATAAAAGTCACTAATTTGGTAAGAGGCAAAGCCCTATGTGAGCATATGGTATATGATCTCTAGAAAGATAAAGAAGTTGTTTTGGTGACACAAGATAACTCACATATAGATGCACCTCCACCCCACAACATTTGGTTCCAAGACATGACACACTTCTTGATGATAAGATAATGCCACAAAGGTTTGGATAGAACAAAAATAAGGTATTTCAAACCTCAATCTATGTTTAATGAATTATTTAATGGTGTTTTTTTAGAAGGGACCTCAATGGGGTACTTATTATGTGTATTGATAACAATCAAGTGACAAAGCTCTTAGAGTAGTTTCATGATGGACATGTAGGATGCCATTTTGTTCCAAGAACAATAGAAATAAAGGTAATAAGAGTTGGTTATTACTAGCCCAACCTTTTCAAGGATGCTTATGCATGGGTCAGGAAATATCATAAGTGTGCTCTAATTGTAGGTAAACAAATATTAGTAGCTTTTCCACTGAACCCAATATAGGTGGAACAACCCTTCATGTAATGGTTGTTGGATTTCATAGGAATGATAAATTCACTTTCAAGTGTAGGGCATAAATGGGTTTTCATTTCAACTGTCTACTTCACTAGGTGGGTGGAATCAATTACCTTGAAAGAATCAAATGATATAGTAGTATTAGACTTCTATGACAACGTAGTAACTAGGTTCGGTGTCCCATCTACTATAATTTTAGGTAATGCATTATCATTTGTTGGTACAAAGATAAATTAATTTGCATTCAAGTTGGGCATTTACCTCAGCAGATCTTCCAATTACTACCACTAAGGCAATAGACTAGTAGAGTCCAAAAATAAGAACCTAATAAATATTATCAAGATGGCTATGGATTAGAATAGAAGAGTGTGGCATACAAATCTAAGGACAACCTTATGGGTTGACAAAATGACTTAAAAATCTACCATTAGAAATTCTCCATATGTCCTCGTATATATAAGGGAAGCCAAATTTCCATTTTATATTGAATCGGCTACATTGGAGTTATCTCATCAAATTTGTTTGATGGAGAGTGAGCCCATGAATGTGAGGATAATAGAGCTCATAAAACTTGAAGAAACTAGTAACCTTACAGTGAAGACATTAGAGTCATATGAAGCTCAAATCAAGAAAGCCTTTGACAAGAGAGCCATAATAAGGGAATTCAAAGAATGGGACTAGTCCTTAGGTGGGACTCAAATAAGGCCAAGATAGTAAACCACATGAAGTTTGATAGCTTATGGAGTGGTCTAAATTTGATCCATGGATGTAAAAAACATAATGCTTTTTAGCTTGCATAATTGGATGAAGAGGTATTACCCATCCCAGTCAATGGCATTAATTTAAAGATTTTTTATTATAATAATTTACATCTATTGTATGATATTTTAAAAAAATAGATTAGTTTTCCATGCATTCTTCTAAGTTATTTGAGCACATTTATTTTAGTTGTGTGTTTCCCTTTCAATAAGTTCCTGTGGCACAATTGTTTTTTTGCTCTTTTATTCCTTTTTGATTGAAAAAGACAATTTCATAAATAGTTAGCTTTCTATCAAAATCACAAAAAAATTAGTTGGGAATAAATATTAAGACTCTATGCCCAATGTATTAGTTCAAGGCTACTAATCTCTTACATAGCATGCATGAAACACTAGGATGTCACCAAAAATGTTGGCCAAATTTGGCCCACATAAGAATATTTTTCTTAGAAATGGTTTAGATAAATGAGTAAAGTTCTAGATGGAATGAGTGGACCAAAAGTAGAAGAATAAGATCACATATCTATTTAAAATCTTTTGAAACATTTTGAATAAGCTGAAAGTGTAATTTTTTGATCTTTAGAAAATAGGATTAGAAGAAAGTCTAGGATTGCAAAGTAAAAAGACCATCAGGTTCTCATGGTGTTTCAATAATTTAGGGGTATGAATCAGGTTTCACATATATTTATAATTTAATTATAGCCTTCTAAAGAGATAACAATTTCTTGCACAAGTTTAAAAAAACTACACCATCACAATCACATCATGCAAAAATGGATAGATCAACTTGATTGTGCATTTAATAAATACACTAGGGAAAACCTCTTAGGTTAAAAGACCACATAGACATGAATTTATTCATGCCAAGATCATTCTTTATAAATTTTTTATCTTGATGAGATTTTTATCTCTAGATATAAAGCTTCAAAGTTATACTTATAGATTGAAACTTCAATGGGGGCATCAGGTTAAAGTTATGATAATTAACCATTCATATTTAAAAAGCCTTAAACATGCACGTAAACATCAAATTTTAGCCTCATAGAATAGCCATTTGAATTAAAATTATCAAAGATCAACGGTTAGTGTTCAATCATACCAAATATCCAATGGTGAATGGTAACCTGACATGTCAGTGGGTCCCAAAAATCTAAAATATCACATTTGATCATGAACCTAAGATAAATGGTGAGCATCAAGTTAAAAAGTTAACATAAGTATAAAGTGGACAAGTGGCAAGATATCAATTACCTAAATAGATATCTAATAGTACATGGTGACCGACAAAGTTAGTGGGCCTAATAATATTAATGGTGTGCATTTCATCATTTAATGGTAGATCAATGGCAATCGATGGGTCAAAGGGTCAATGAATCTCAGAGAGTAATACTTGGGTGATATGTGTCTCAACCATGTTCAACTTATAGAACATCTATGGATCACATTCATTTGTATAGAGGAAGATTGATAGTGCATGATAATTAATATCCAATGGTGCTAATCTAATGTAGATTATAGATTTATGACCAATAATAAAGGTTAAATGTGTCATAATTTTCAAACCTAAATCAAGATTGATGGTCAACATTAAAATTTGAAGATATGAGACTTTGACTGGAGGTCAAAACATAATCCAAGTTGAAATAAAGTAGACATTCTAGGATCAAACATCACCATTAAGTCTTAATAGAGATATAATATGTATCTTAGGGCCTATTACATAGATCAAAGATGGACTAGTAGTCATCTAGAATAAAGCTATGTGATATGTGGATCTTCATGGATATAATGACTATATGAAAACTAATTAAGGATATTGGTTTTCAATGTATATAAAATACCTATGCTCATATATTTTGTTAGGGGAAAATATGCATAAAAATGGAAGAGTTTCTTATCTTCCATAGCATTCATGGCTCTCACAAGCTATAACACAAAGCATAAATGGAGATGGATCTATCAAGATCAAAGACATGAGGACTTTGTCCTTACATTGAATCAAGTTGGAAGATGTCATAGAAGATCAAAACAAAGTAGTTTTGGGCATTTTAGAAAGTAGTTAGAGCATTCAATTATACTATAGAGCCTTTAATATTTTATCCAAACAACATAGATCATGGTTCATCACTCCCAACAAGTTCTTTTCTTATAGTATGTCTTCTAAAGCCAATAGGAGGATTGAAGTTATTTGAAGCTAATGAATGGATAGTTGGGAGGAAAAAATAATATTAATAGATTAAAAGTGGTGGGGACCCCATCCAAGTGATTGGAACTCATATAATGATCTTGGTTGATTTGTTCCTCTCTCTCCCCTTTCTCATATATCTCCTATTCTTTCCAATTTGTAAGCTCTTTCTCACTTTTTAGAGGGGAGATTCTCTCACTTTTGATAATAATTCTCTCTCAATTATATAAGAGTAGAGATTATCATTTGATAAGGATAGACCTTTTCAAAAAATTTATGAAAGAACTCTTGAAGTAATAAAGGCTTTCTTTACCTATCTCTCCCCTCTAAAATATGTGTAAAAAATCTTGTGCATGATGACATTGTGAAGGAGAATCTTCCATGCCCATTATCCTTCTATCTTTCTCATTTCTAAGTTTTTTTCATGTTAGTTACAAGTATAGGTTAGTATTATTTCTGGCATTTGATGTAAGCTCTCAATGAGTCTTAGAACTATTCTTGGTTTTCATCCATTGCTTCTTGAACCTATTCTATGAAACACTTATTAAATTAGATAGTTTTATGAGATTATGTGAGCTAGCATTATTTTATGCTTCTTTCATGTTTACTTCATGTTTATGTGAGTTTTCATTTGATTTGGTGCATCACCTGTTTAACTTTCTTAGGAGCCATTTACCCCTTTATAACCATTTTCTAAGTGCAAACATTAGTATAGGTGATCCATCAAGAGTAAGATGAACTTCTCTAGAGGTTCAACCCCACCATAGGTAACCCACAGTCTAGGGTTATTCCCATAGTGTAGCTAAATTAGAGGGAGCTTGAAGAACTCCCCCCAAGGGTGCAAATTGATTATACAATAGGACCTTAAAATAAAATTTTAATACCTTCACATGTAACTTTAAGGTATCTCCTATGAGATACCTTGATATAAAAATTCATTCTTTGTGAATTTTTGAAATTTATCTCCTAGGAGATACATTTAAGGTACATATTGATGGGAAATTTGACACAACAATCAATAGTAGGCTAGGTCTCACAATTTTAGAACATTTCAAGACTCTCCTAAAATAAATATTTCCCACACACTCCTCAAAGAATGGGTGAAAGCACTTCCCAAATTATTATTTCACCTATTCTAGGTACACTAAACCTCACTCAATGTCTTGTTGAGATGATTTTATCTAAAATTATGATACTAACTACTTAAATCAATGAATTTTACCAACTCTCAATAAATTTAGCACATCTGAGATCAATATCAATTAAATAAAATAACTAAATTCATCTAAAGCATTATCACATTATTAATACTTCTAGATGTACCACACATGATATTAGTGTTATAAGGGAACTTCTCATTTTAGAAGTAAGGGAATTAAAAATATGAGTATAAATTTATGGTAATTTGGTTACCTCTAGGGAAATAGTTGTAGAGCAATAAACTATCCCATAATATTTGTATTGATTGGTGGTTGGGAGCTACCATGGCCAAACTTAGTGAAATATAAGAGATCTATGATATTATCAGTGAATTTATGATCAAGTTATAAACTAAAGATTAATATAAATGAATATTTACATTGGAGTTTAAACTAGAGTGATTTGCTAAAAAAAAGAAAAAGGAAGGGTTAGGTAGGAAGAAGATGTTATGATTTTTAGTCCAAATATTATGACAAAGTTTAGATTTAATCAAGACATATATTCAAACCAATAAATGACATGAAATAACTTTAGCATAGATCTTACAATGTACCAAACAAATATTTAAGGAAGGGATGGAACAATGTAAATAAAAAAATAGATTTAGTTTATAGATTTACTTGACAAGTAAATTGCATTAGCACATCTACAAGGGAAACAAGAGAAACAGAATGAACTTAAGATATTTCATTTAACCTAGCATAATCACAAGTTATTAGCTTTGTATTCACATATACACATCAATAATAAATCAAAACCATTAAAATTTAGACATCCAAATAGATAAGTGAGATAGAATCCATATAAAAATTGACACAAACAAATTTGGATAAACTTCATAGTATTCCTTGCTTGTATTAATTGCTCTGAGTTTATAAAATATTTTTTTACTCTAAAAACTCTCTCCCTTTACAAATTATTATACTAACTTTTATAGAAGACTCTGGTAGTACACGGGTCAATCATGAGATAAGGATAGATGTTCCTTTTACAAAGTTATAGAATACATTTATTTTTTCCAAAATGGATTGACCTATAAGCAAATGTACTAACAAAATAGTGCATGCCTTTAGAAAATAATATTCTAATTTTGAATATTACGGAGTTTATAACAAATTATAATATCACTAGTTACTCAGTGAGCCCTGATGTTCATGAAGACTCTTCATGGAGTTTTTATGTTGCTCATCAACTAGCCTAGTGTTAACAATTGGGTCCAATAGACATTCATCCTCCTAGTCTACCAAGTCATCAAAATGACTATCATTCCTAGCCATTTCCTCCTTGATACTTCTTGATTTAGTTATTTTGTCCTCTATAATTAGGATCATGCCCATGATCCTACTGTTGTCATTCCCAAATTGGTCCTATCTTTTCCTCTTGACATCTTACATAACTAGGGTGACCTTATGCTTATACTCATCATCTCCAATGATGCCCAAGGAGCTAAGTATGGTAGGATTAGTCATCATTATACCTAGAAGTTATTTGATCCTACATATCAACTCTCCATCATCTCTTATGAGCTTCTCCAAGTATTTTAACCATAGACTCAAACCTTAGATTTTTTCCATAATTATTCCCATAACTAAATTTAGATGGGCTAGGCTAGTGGTCTTAAACCCATGAATATTTTCCTTAACTAGTATGTTGATGAATTAATTGATTTTGTCTTTTAAATTCTACCTTTGGATATTAAGCCCTTAGATACTTCATCTAGGTAAGCTAGAGGACTCTATTGTGTCAGCATGTCCTTTAAAGAGTTAAAAATATCAAGGAAAGATATGTCAAACATATTTATCATCTATTTTATAACTAACAAGATATCTTGTTTTTTAAGCTTCTCCTTCTACTTCTATAAGTTTTCTATTTTTTGACATAGGCCTTTGATGCCTGATTTTAGTTGGGTTGAGTGGGCATCAACTAGTCCAACTATGTCTTCTTTATAAATTGGGTTCTCATCAAGTCCTTCATCTCCTAATGGAGTTAAGCCGATAAAAGGTTCAAATATTTGAAAGGTGAACTCCTCACTCCCAGCCATAGTCTTCTTGGTTGTCACCCTCTCTAGGCCTACTATCTCTGGATTGAACTACACACTTACTATTAGCATTATGATCTTTGGAGGGTCTAGGACCTCTATCTATGTGCTACCTAAGGCTCTAGGGATGTCTATCTAAATGCCACTTGACCCTCTTGTGATAGTCATCCTATTTTCCTCTTCTTCCTCAATTAAAGCCATAGTCCATGGCCTAACCTCATCATGTATAATGATGTTAATGAGCTGGGTCATGACCCATGAATGTTGTAATGTTGAAATATTTTGAATCATCCCATAAATGAGCCATTTAGGGATGATTATACCATGGATGGAATTATCATCACTAAATAGGTTAACCTCACTCAAAGGATGAGTAAAGGTTAAATTTGTCTTCTTCTTTGTGACTGGGACTAATTCCAACTCATCCTTCCTTTTGAGGGTTGTAACTAGATCCATGTCCATTGTAATTTCATTCCCCTTTTCTTGCCCTACTTCTTTGGCTTGGGCATAAAGTTCCTCATCTTTTTCTTCTTACTTTGAATGATATGCCTTAGTAAGCACCTTAAGAATATCTTCTATTGTCTCATTAAGAGCTAGTGCAATCTTGTCAATATACTCTATTGGGGATTCTAGTCTATTAGGATAAGATGAGGATGATGGTCCTTTTCAAGGTCTCTCTTCTAATTTATCTTTCCCATGTCCTTGTGCCAATCATGTTTGGGGTTATTGTAGTGGTTTCTCTAGAGGGGGCCTAAAATAGGGTCTAGGCAATAAGTGGTACTACATGGTTCTCATCTAATAAAATATCACTAGGAGGCTTCTCATCTCTAGCTAGCCTAGCCTCAATCTTAATGTTATGCTTCTTTAACTTGGCCAACACCTCTATGAAATTGGTGGCCCTAATGTACTTCATGTCATAAACACAAATCATGTGTTCATAAGGGTAATTCATGATTTTTTACTTCAAATGTTTAGTGACCCTATTATGAGGGTCCCATTGCCTCATCTTATCTAATTGTAATTTGAAGGAGTCTCTATGATTGGAGATGGCATTCACATGCTCCCAATTCTATAGCACAATTTTTTTGATGGTCAAAGGGAAGTGGTGGAGGAATCATTTCCTTTTCTACTTGCCCACACCATCTATACAATTAAAAATATGGTATGAAACTTCTTATTCTACCAGTTTGGTTGGCACATTTATTGGTAGTTTGAAGGTTTAAACTAGGGTCACTTCGATTCTTATCACTATGCATTCTAGATACAACCAAATGTCCCAAATTAAGTCTACATGTTTTTTAACCAAAGGGTTGACCCTACCAATCAAGATCCTTGAAATATCTTCTACCAAAAATGGATATACACAATCATAAATGAATTGTATGTTGTGTCTATACTTGAATATGTGTAAATTGGAATAATTATGGGAGATAGTGTGTCTCCCATCAGGTGACCAATTATTTACGTCAGGGATCTTAGTGGTGGCCAAGAGGGAATATAAGATATATGACATCATGAAAAAATGGTTATTGGTTTTATTTTTAATTTATATGAATTATTGTTTCAAACAAATGTTAATCATCTAACCAATTGGGAGTGTTAGTCCCTTTTCTACCGTGAAGTATACATAGGGCACCTAGATCTTATTAACATGTGTGGTGGAAGGGGCTCTAGATAACCTATTCATCAAGGTCATGATTATTTTTATCCCTTCCTTAAATTGGGAAATTAAGATCTTTCTCAGTACGGTCTTGGATTACATAAGTTTTAGTAAGAAGCCAGTGGGTAAGTATAGTGTTCAAGACATTCTTACTAGTCCACTCTCTAATTGTAGGAAAGTCTATCTGGGGTTTACCTAACTTGTAGTAGCCTTCAAATATGAGGGGGAAAATATATGCTACCTTTTTGAAAGTACATTCACGAACTATCCAATCTTGTTCAAATTTATAATCAAATAAAATGGGGGCAATAACATTGATGAAGTGCAATAATTCATCCTTTACAATACCATAGTGGAGAGTGGTCATCTAGATAAAGACTAGGTTGTTGTATCTCTAGTGGATCATATCATTCTTATACTCCTCTTATAATGGCTTGCATCTCCTCAATTGTCTAGAAAATCTCAGACTCATTTTTATTCCTTGTGTTAAATGTCATAGCATCAAAGTCAGTATCCTTGAAGATTTTTCCCTTGTTTTATGAAGCTAAATATAAATTTACGTCATCCCTTTATTGCTACCTCTAAGCTGCCATGAATGTGAAGCTTAAAAATTTCTCACTAATGCTCTTCAATTATCCTCTGGATTAGTTTGCTTTTGCTTAGATAACAATTGAACTATTTTCATCTTGATTATGATTGATTTGAGTTCAAATTAGGGATTTGTATGGAGGCTATGGCTAGTTTATAGCTTTAATGGCAATGGTAACTTAGACTTAGGTGAATTTATGCCTTAGATTTGATTTATACCCTTACCTTTATAATTTTTCATTTTTTTGCTTATAAAATATTCAATTTTTTCACTTTGTGCTTACACAGTGTAGAGATTGCATTTATTTGGTAGACTGCATGATGTTTTTCATAAATTCTTCAAAGGGACTAGTCATTGTATTTTAAATCCTCTTTTTCATTCACACTATAAAATCCTTGTCTATAGATCAACATGGACCATTGATCATGATACTAGGGCTTGCACATCATTGGTTATTTTAAGTCAAGCCTCATGGTCATGATAATTGGCACCCTCATCGGCCTCCTAGGCTTTGCATTTTGTTAGTGAATATGTGTTCTCTATGTATCAATATCATGGGCCCTTAAGGTTTCATTAAATAGTCTCTATCGATTACACTCCATTTGATCATTCTTTATGATGAAGCATGAACCATCAATCATTATCTGAGTTGGTGCATTCCATTGGTCTGATACGTTAGAGGCTTTGGATCCATTAGGTTTTTTCATTCCATTTGATCACCTTTTGAGATGAAGTAAGAACCATCAATCCTACAAGGTGGACACACTTCAATTAATAATGGGATATAGGAAGGGACTTAGGTTAAATAATTTAGGCTAAAGTGTATTCATGTTACTAAACACATCATAAACTTTAGGCTAAAATATTTTAAGCTATGTTTTTAGAGCACATATAAAGGGGGACCTGAACTAATAAGTGGACTTAGTGTAAATCATTTAACCTAGGGTTTTATAGTGTTGATAAACATGATAAAACATTATGTTAATAATTTAAGCAAAGTTTTAAGGCATAGGGACTTCTTGTTGAATTAAAACATAATGCAAGTCTTTAGCTTAAGGTTTATTGTGTTAAAAAATAAAATTGGAACCTTAGGATAAAGACTTCGATTAAGTCTATTACTACAAATATTAAACCATAAGATCATTTTATCATTAGAATTCGAAGACACTAAGTATTTTATTTCCTAAAAAAATGGGGTCCCATTGAATTGCAACATAAGTAATAACATTTACAAACATTTCAAAGCATATCCTTATGTCTAAACAAAATAATCGATAAGCTTAAACTTGATGGCCTTGTGGACATCAATGACAACCTTTTGGGTGTTAAATGGTATTCATAATAATGTCAAATTTAAGTTCATGAATTTCATAGGTCCATAGATCATGGATTTAACATGCCCCATCTAATCATTTGGTCTTGAACAAATGTAGACCATTCATTAAGATTTGATCACATGCATACCATTGGTCCTTATAATCATGAAGAGGATCAGGTTATCTCATAGATCAATGCATATGAAAATTAGATTAATTTAAAGGCCTAAGTCTAAAATTCATAATAAAATGGTTACCTTTGCATATTAGAATCATAACCTAAGGTTTTAGCCTAAGGTTTCATTATATTAATAAAATACAATAAACCTTAGGATAAAAACTTAGGTTAAGTCTAAGTATTAGTGCATAGGGACCTTTTAAGACTAATCTCAGACATGAGAGTGCCATATGGTGAGTCTATGGGACTCTTGAATGTTTTAATTTATTTGACCTTAGGGAGGGTCTATGGACTATTGATCTAGATCAAGGTTCTCGAGAATATGACACTTGTCATCCTTGTAGGGTTTTTAGGCCTATAACATTTCAACACCATGTACACTCTATCATATTGGTTTGTGTGAGTAGTCATGGGTCATTGATCATGATCCTAGATACTTTCACACGATTGGATTTTTTATGAATATTAAAGCCATAGCATAAGTTTTATCCTAAGGTTTCATTATATTAATAAATACAATGAGACCTTACGGTAAAACTGAGGCTAAGTCTATATTTGATAAAAGGGGGCCTTTTAAAATTAATGATGATCACATATTTTTTGATCTTTGGTCCTAATTAAGCATGGATTATTGATTAAGATTTGGGGGCTCATGCAAGATTGGTTTGATAGATTGAAGGTTTTAGATCCATCGAGTCTCCTTCACTTTTTCTGATCATCATCTATAATGAAATGAGAGTTATTAATCTTTCAAAGAGGTAAGATGCTTAAGTTAGGGCTTAGGTCAACATAATAATCTATGCTAAAGTTTTAAGACTAAGGTCTTGTTCATGTTAATAAACATGAATAGGGCCTTAGGACTAAGACTTTTAGGCTAAGTATGTAACAAATATGACTACATGACACAACATGTCCGAGTTAGGAAAAAAAAGGGACCTATAAATGTGAACATTAGACTTTGCTAAAATAAAGAGAATGAAAGGCAAAAACATAAAGGGACAACACATGATTTTAGGCTAAGGTTCATTCATGATAAAAAACATGATTGAGCCTTAGCATAAAATTAAACTTAAGTCTAAAGTCAATTTAAAAAATATTCCCACCAAATTTTCTCCTGCCAAATTTGAATTTGAACTCAAGGTCTAAGATATGTTTTTTTGAAGGAGGGTTTTAGAATATGAATCCAACTATGGGAAATTATAAACCAAAGGATAGTAAAAGATTTAATGAAGATAGGATTTTGAAAATCCTAGTATGATCCATTAATAAGAGATTCATGAAACATGTAACTTAAAACATGAAGGCCAATTGTTAGCAACATTTGGCAAGTTTAAAGTAAAAACATGAATAAATGGGCCAATTTCATAAGGTGTAGATGATTTATAATAAAGTGTATAATATAAATATTTTAGTGTTAAGTTTCATAGTAATCACAAGGGTCCATATATTTTAGAAATCAAGGTATGTTGACCTCAATAAATGGAGACTTTTGGGGGAAATATAAAAATATGTTAGAGCTTAGAGACTCTAGTTTAAAAAAATAACTAGGTCATTCATTCCACTTGATCAATGCCATTATCAAGATCAGTTCATAGTTCAAAAAAACCTTGTATGTGAAAAATTGGGATCAAACATTAAGACATAGCCATGTTATGGGTGTGATTTGATTCTACTTACTATTTTATATGGTATTTAGGGGATGACTTCCATGTTTCATGCCTGTAATCATTAGCATTGACTTGGAACATGTTTATATATTTATTAGAAACCATGCTTCTAGTTTAAGGAAGGATTGGGCATTGCTTTACAATCAACTAAGCATCCATATCCCCAATAGAGATGCCTTTGGCTCTATTCACAAACTATTTACACTATTAGATGGGCATCCATAACCCTACTAGATATTACCAGAATCACCTTTACTTGTAAATATTTTTTTGAAATAAGTTCTTATTTTTTGTATTTTTATGTCTTAGACTTTCAACAAAGGTTGGGAACTGAGGTAACTAGGTTTTAATGATTTAGTCATGTTTGATACTTAGATAATCACCTATGGCTACAAACTTTATCCCATGTAAGGATTTTTACTAAGTACAATCATGATTATAGCTTAATAAATTAAGATTTCATTTTTTATGTGAAATTCTTCTTAAAACTAGGTTCATGTCAAGATAAATGTTCAAGGTCTTACGGAATGGATAACCTATCCATGGGTCCTTAATAGTTTATTCAAATTATAACATCAAGCTAATATATCAAATCCATGGTTAAGATATGTATGAGGTTCATACTAGCATTCTTGAACTTCTGGAGTTTTAAGAAAACTAAGGAACTTTTGAGTTGAGGGTTATCCAAAAGGACTTATTGGAAGCCAGGAACAAAGCAAAAAAAATCAAACACATAATAGAAATTAGAAAAGTAGGAAGAAAAAGTGAAGAAAACAAATATATACATACTTATGTACAAATAAGGGACATGAATAAAAGTTCTAAAGGAAACTAACTAGCCTACCTACATTAACCCTAACCATCTTACATAGTTATTACATGAAAACCCCAAGAGGAGAAGTGGATAAGTAATGCTTTAGATACTACCCATTGGGGGTAGTGTGAATTTTTCTCCTTGTAGATATTTTAGTTTGAAGGTGATATATCCAAGTGTATGTGCAATCTGATAGGAGCCAATCCATAGATGTGTGAACTTTCCATGTTTCCTCATTAGGTTTAGATGCTTTATCCCAAACAAGAACCAAGTCTCCTTATTTAAACACCTTGATCTTTGACCTCTTGTCAAACCACCTTTATATTATAGTTTGGTGCCTACTAAAGTTAGAAAAATATTATTCTCAAGTATCTTCCATCTAAATGATGTCTAACAACCTTAAGTTTGCAAATTCTTTTTCTTCCTTCATATACTTTTTCATAAACTTGTAAGTTAGAATATTTAGTTTGATGGGGAATATAGGCTCCTAGCCATATACTAGCAAGAAGGTCAATGATTTAATAACCCATTTAACTCTTATTATATCTACCCAAAGGGCATACTTGAGTAGCTTATGCCATGTTCTAGGTTTGTCGATAGCATATTTATTAATGAATTTCATAAATATTTTATTCATTGACTTAGAAACTCCATTACTTTGAGGATAATAGCTAGATGAAAAATTGATAATAATTTTGTTATCATATGCCCATTCTATCTTATTTATGTATGTGAATATTGACCCATTATCACATACCAAAGAGACTAGAGTCCCAAATCTAGTGCAATTCTAAAAACTTGATCACTTCTTTTATCTTGCATTATTTGGTGGCTATTGTTTTAGTCCACCTAGTGCAATAATCGATACTTATCAAAACAGACTTGTGACTTCTAATGAGTTGGGTTTAATTACCCCTAAAAGTACCAATCCCCATTGGGTAAAGGGTTTGTTAATCATTATAATTTTTAAGGGCATTATTGCTTTTGGTTCTTTTATGCTAAAGATCTAGCATGAGTGGCATTCCCTCACATGCTTTTGAGCATATTTGAATATGGTGGGCATATAATAGATAGCCCTAAGGATATTTTGAGCTATAGTTCTCCTAAATGGATACCCACTTCACAAATTCTCATGGAAAGTGATCATTATATTAGTAGCTTCTTTGTGAAAAACACATCTCAGGTACACACCTTCAAATTTTTTTCAGTATAGGACCCAATTTTTGATGAGGTAGTGAGCTGACTTTATCCTTAGAGCTCTTCTCTATTCCTTGGTTAGTTTTGTAGGGCAAGTTCCATTGAATATTAAGTGTATAATGGATTCAAACCACTCATTAGGTTGAAAATTATAGTGATCAACTTGCATGATACTTAACTAGGAGTTGGTATTGGCAATCATATGAATCAGACCTTAACATTGTACCAATTTTGTATTTTTCATCTCCATGTCATATTATTGAAGAAAATACATTAAATTAACTCTTTTATCTTCAAGTTCACATTGGCTTAGCATTATTCTAGTCATATATTTTTAAAGAATGGAATGCACTTCGTTCCTAAAAATGCAGTGCCTAAATTTCTTAATGGCCTTAACTAATACAAAAGCTTGTTTATCAATTAGAGGTTAGTTTAAATCAACATATTTCAAATTACTGCTCATAAAAATAATTGGGTTGTCAAATACTTCTATTTATCAAGTTAAAACTAAAACAATAGTATGGTCAAAGGAAAAAAGAGTATCGCTAAAAATATTTTGAAAAGTCATGACTTATCAAGACTAAAGCTTTGTTGATTACCTTTTCAATATAATTGAATGATTTCATGGAATCCTCATTCTATGAAGCTTTAACATCCTTCTTCAGCATATCATTTAATGGCTTGAAAATTTCTAAAAAACTATAAATGAATTTTTTCACAAAGTTTACCTTACCAAAAAATGATTTTAATTAGTTTTTTACTATTGGGAGTCTTTATCTTAGATATAGCTTCCACTCGCTTAGGATCAATAGATATCCCATCTTTAGTGATAACATGGCCTAATAATTTACCCTCAATGACACACAAAATGCTTTTCTTAGGGTTAAGGTAAATTCCATACCTTTTGCACCTTTCAAATTCCTACTATAGATGCATGAAATGGTCCTCCCTATTCTTTAGAAAATTAGTTTGATCATTCATGTAAATTATAATGAACTTACCAATCAAGCCTTGGAAGGCATGGTCCATGGACCTTTAAAAAGTGGATCCTATATTTATGAATCCAAAGGGAATTCTTTTATAAGAAAAGGTTCCCCACTTGGTTGTAAATGATATCTCCATTTTGTCTTCTTTGTCTACTAGCACTTGATTAAACCCTAAAAATCCTTCAATAAAATACATCATGGTTGAACCAAAAACAATTTGGATTACTTGGTCAAGAGAGGGAAAAGGATAATTACCCTTTTTAGATGCTCTATTCATATTTATAAAGTCAATACATAGTCTAATCTTACCATTCTTATTCCTAATTGGTACCAAATTGGTAACCTACATAGAGTGCCTAATGGGAAACACAATTCTATCATCTAATAGCCTCTTGACTTCTTTGAAAATCATGGATTCTAAGACAAGATTTATAGGTCTCTATTTTTTCCTAAAAATCTTATGATTATTTTTGAGATGTATAGCATTGGTGATGACTCTTGGATCAAAGATATTCAAGTCATCATATGGCTAAGCTATCACTTCTTTGTATTTTTTTAACTATGCTTTGGCTCTCTTATTTTTAGAACTTGTACAAGCTTTCCGAATGTTGACCAATTAATGTTGATCTTGAGGCCCAAGATTAACTACATTTTAATATTTTCCACTTACTTTGGGGATCTTAGAAGCTTCATCTAGCTTATCCTTATCAAACAACCTCTCTAAGGAAATCATCCCCTTGGGTATCTTTTTATCATTTAGATGAATGACTTTTCCATCAAACTTGTTCTCAAGGGTGGTTTCATCACTTCATCAATGATTTGAGCCTCAAATTCTCTTGAACTAGTCATGAAGTTCAATATTTGTTAGTCATCACTAAAGACCTATAGATGGTTCACATTGTTTGGGATATAAGGGCAAGGTATCATCTCATTGCTAAAGTTTGGTGAATCTTGGTCAGGCATGAGATTTATTGTAGCAGAGGCTAGCTCATCAATAACTTTATTTTCCTTTCTAGGGATAGAAATAATGTCAAAAGCATCAAAATATTTGACTAGATTCCAAACTCTAAATTTGTACCCTTGAGGTATGCTAGTTTGCACTGATACTTTATTCTTACCTAATTCGCTACTAGTTTTGAGTCACCATAAACTAGTTCTTTGACTTTGTTTTTGATGGAAAATTGTATACCTAAGATGAGAGCCTCATATTCTATAAGGTTATTGGTGCAAGGAAACTATAGTCTATAAGAAGCATGATATTTATTACCAATAGGGTCAGTTAGAATAATGCCTAACCTAGATCCAGCTTTACACCTAGCCCCATCAAAACACAACTTCCATAACCGAAGAACAACATGAGAAGCTTTAGGATCACATACTTTGGTAGTTTCTAAGGTGAAAACTCCTAAATCAAAATCAATTATGTTAACCCTTTCATTGATATTATTATACTTAGTAATCATATGTTTCATTCTTATCTCCCTTTTAACTCTGATCTGATTGGGAACTCCCTTCCAAGGCAACCACATGTGTGAACAATATATGGACATATATCCATTTAAAACATTTTTCCATTCCCTAATTCAAAGTAATCCATATGCATTAGGTATATCTACTACATGGAAATCTATAAATTGTAGGACTCTTGGCTCAAAATCCAATTGCATGTGGGTATTTAACAATTCTTCAACTACCTTAACCCTACACTTATCTAATTGGGTGAAAACCCTATCAAAATTAATGGGGGTGAAACCAAGTTACTTATAAACACCTACATGCATAATATTTATAGAGGCACTAGAATCTAACAAATAAGTTTGAAATTTATTACCAAACATTCTAACTATAAGAAAGAATTGTGGTGACTCTATTTTAGCTTTTTACATAGCTACATTTGCATTATTAGTCTTGGACATCTTGTTAGGCATCTTAGAAAAGGATTCCAGTAATAAATCTCTTTATTATATGATTTATGTCAATTCATGTAAGGTAATATCAGCTTTATTTTCTTTATGTCCTCTATAATATTATAACCTATCCTATTGGAATGATTAGAATTATCAGTGCTAGGATTATAATAACTTCCCTTTGGAGGCTCTATATTATTGTCTAAAATGGTATCTAGAGGAGTACCAAAGTTGTTTGGAGGAGTATAAGTAGTAAAAGGCTACCTTTGTTCTTTATTCATTAGAGGATATGCCTTCTTTAAGAACTCCTGGAATGAATTAACTTCTTTAGGAACATCATCAAGTTCATTGTCTTCTTATAAGGGGAAATTAAATATTTTTACCATGAAGGTCTGGTTAGCAAGCTTAGATCCTAAAGTACCTCCACTATTGTCTTTGTTAGGTACTATCTTAAAAGTTTACAACTCTTCTTAAAATGCTTCAAAGGGTTTGAAAAATTCAATACAATCAATCTAACCATTCTTAGTAGTATAAGGGAATCTATAGTAATTAGGCAAAGCAATCTCAATAAGATTATTATCCATAGTCTTATTTTTAGAATATGGTTTGCTATTATTATTATTGTGGAAAGTATCATTATTAAACTTGTTATTGGGACTATTAAATATTTGGAAAGAGAAGTTCCTACTAGAATTTTCTCTAAGTATTACCAACTTATTTTTGTAGATGAAGGAAGTTAATGCTCAATTTTTGAGCCATTTTCAGAGTGGACTCATTCTCATTCTTAGGGGTTTATGAATTATGAACCTAGTTGTTATTGGTCCTAGTGGTTGGTACCAAGTCCCTTTGATCATTTTCATTAAATCCATTATTATTAGGTTAATTTAATAACCCCAAATTATGATAAGGAGTAGCATGTCTTAGAGGCAATTGGTTTATATTTGGGAATTTGTTGAGAGCATGCACATTCTGGTTGTTATTACGAAAGACATTCAAGGTACATATATACAAATTGACATTAGGAATAGAGTAGGACATCTTACCTTGAGGTTACATCTATTGATTAATGATCATAGCCTCAACATAAGATAAATATAGTGTGTTCATAGGACCTACAACTCTCTTTATGAATATTGAAGTGATGGGGTCAAGAGCATCTTCTTATATTTCCAAGGCTAACACCTGATTAGGTTTATATGGGTCAATGGTTTGACTATACATATTATAGAACATAGAATTAAAATCTCTTATAGGCTCATTTTAATCCCTTTTTAGTGTGGTAAACTATTGGTATAGGACACAAGGGCTGATGATTTTGGCAAACTATTCAATGACAATGTTATTAAATTTATCCTAGGTGGTAATGCAATTGTCAGGTAGGTTTAGGAGCCATTATTATGTGGAATATTTAAAAATGAAAGGAGAAAACCTACATGTTACATCTTCATGAGTGATATTTATCAATATTAATGAACCTTTGAAAGATTTAACATGTTCTTATGTTATCACAATACTTCTAGGACTAAAAGTTTGCAAATATTTTTTTGGATTATGGGGAAGGTCATGAACCACACATTGGATGTTAATAGGATAGATTCCTAACCAAGCCATACATTTAAAAAGGTTTAATATAAGATTAAATTGGATTGGTTAAGTCAGTAAAGACTTTGAATTCCTATGTCTACCTTTGGCTCTCTTGGCTTTCCTATCAATGTCTAGTTCTAGCAGCAGTTCTCTTGTTTCTGAATGTGATCTTGTCTAGATTCTTGGCAATTTTATCTTAAGGAATTTAGATCATCTTAGAAATATGATGTGTCAAATCAACCTTTACAAATAATAGGGATCAAACCTACACATTATGAAAATTTTGTAAATATTTATGTAAATAATACTGAATGACATCAATCTTTGACTAAGTTAGCTCAAAGATGCATCCAATTATGTAACTATGATCAATACATATAGTTCTAAGCTCAAATAAACTAATATTTGTAAAATATCCACCAAGATCTGATAAAAACAAGCTATTATAACCTCAAATACATTTAATCTTCTAATCTCAAGCTATCTTTACTAGAATTATGTATCTATCCTCAAAGACTCTTGATCTTTGTCTAAAGTAAGCACAAAGATGGGTCATTAACCAAGAATACCTATGATATTTAAAATTTTGAGAAAATAATTTTACAAACATGTAAGGATAAAAACAATATTTAATCAAAGCACAACAAAATTATTAAATACCTTGTAAATTCTCAAACATGGCCCTCCTTCTAGAGCCAACAGAAGCCTTGTCCAGATTCTTAGCATTTACAGCTTGAGGATTTTGGATCCTATTCGAAATACAATGTGTCAAGTAAACCTTTATGAGAAATAGGGATTAGACCTACACATTAATAAATTTTTGTAAATATTCTTGTAAATAATGTCAAACTTTAACTAAGTTAGCTAAAATATGTGTCCAATTCTTTAACTATGATCAATCTTTCTAGTTTTAAGCTTAAATAAACTTAGATTTGTAAAATATCCACCAATATTTGATCAAATCAAGCTATTATAGCCTCAAATACTTTGGATCTTTATATTTCAAGCTATCTTTACCAAAATTACACATCTATCCTCAAAGAATCTTGATCTTTGTCTAAAGGAAGCATAAATATGGGTCGAAGACCATGAAGATTGATGATCTCTACACTTTTGAGTAAAGAATTGTGAAAATATGTAAGGATAACACTAATATTTGATCAAACCACACCAAAATTAATAAATATCTTATAAATTCTCAAAGATGGCCCTCCTAGCACTAGCAAAAGCCTTACCCTATTGATCCATCTAGATGTACCATAGGAGATCATAGTGTCAAAATCACACTTCTCATTTTATAGTTTAGGGAATTCAAAGCATTAGTAACAAGTTATGGTAATCTTGTTTCCTATGGTAAAATAGTGGTATAGCAATAAACTATTCCATAATATTTATATTGATTGGTGGTTGGGAGCCACTGTGGTAAAGCTTAGAGAAATATGATAGATCTATGCTATTATCAATAAATATATGATCAAGTTCTAAAATAAAGCTTAATCTAAATGAATATTTACAATAGAGATTAAACTAGAGTGATTTGGTCAAAAAGAAGAAAAAGGAAGGGTAGGGTAGGAAGAAGATGTTCTAATTTTTAGTCCAAATATTATGACAAGGTTTATATTTCATCAAGACATACATTCAAACCAATACATGACATGAAATAGCTTTAACATAGATATTACCATGTACTAGGAAACTATCTAAGGAAAATATGGAATAATGCAAATAATAAACTAGATTCAATTTAAATATTTGCTCCATAATCAAATTGCATTAGCACATCTACAAGGGAAGCAAGAGAAATGAAATGAACTTAAGATATTTTAGTTAACCTAGCATAAGCACAAGTTAAAATCTCTACATTCACATATGCATATCAAGAATCAATGAAAACCATTCAAATTTAGACATCCAAATAGATAAGTTAGAGAGAAGCCATACAATGATTGAGAAAAATAAATTTGGACAAAGTTCATAGTATTCCTTGCTTATATTAGTTACTTTGAGTATACAAAATAATTTTTTACTCTAAAAACTCTCTCCCTTTACAAATGGTGATACTACCTTTTATAGAAGACTTTAGCAGTACACCATTTAGTCATGAGATTATAAATGTACAAGAGATAAGGATAGCTATCCCTTTTACAAAGTTCTATAATAGATTTATTTTTCCAAAATGGACTGATCTATAGGCAAATGTGCTAACAAACTAGTGCATGCCTTTACAAAAGAATATTCTAATTTTGAATATTACAAAGTTTCTAATAAAGTATAATATTACTAGCTACTTGGTGGACCATGATGTTCATGAAGAATCTTCATGTCTTTTTGATGTTTCTCATCAATAATCCTTAAGCTGATAGCTGGCTCTAATAAGCATTTGCCCTCCTAGTCTACCAAGTCATCAAAATCTATATCATTCCTCACTATTGCTTCCTTGATACTTCTTACTTCAAAAAAATTATCCTCTATAATTAGGATCATGGCCATGATCCTATTGTTTTCATTCCTATATTGGCCTTGACTTTTGTTCCTACCCTCTTGCATAACTAGGGTGACCCTATGATTATACTCATCATCTCTAATTATGCCCAAGGAGCTAAGTGTGGTAGGATTAGTAATCATTTTACCCAAAAGTTATTATATCCTACCTATCAACTCTCTATCATCCCTCAAGAACCTATCCAAGTATTTAAACCATGCAATCAAACATTGGATTTTGTTCACAATTATTTCCATAATTGAATTTAGATGGGCTAGGCTAATGGTCTTGAACCTAGGAATCCTATCCTCAACTAGTATGATGATGAGTTCTTTGATTTTATCTTTTGAATTCTACCATTGGGATATCAAGCCCTTGGTTACTTCATCCAGGTGAGCTAAAGGACTCTATTATGTCTTCATGTCCTTCAATGAATTGAACATATCATGGAAAGATTCCTCAAACATCTTATCATCTCTTTTAAAACTGATAAGATAGCCTATGTTTCAAGGTTCTCCTTCTGCTTCTACAAGTTTTATATTTTATGATATAGGCCTTTGATGCTTAATATTAGTTGGGCTATGTGGGCATCAAATAGTCTAACAATGTATTCTTCATGATTTGGGTGCTCACCAGGCCCTTGACCTCTTACTAGAGTTAATTCCAAAAAAGGTTCAACTCTTTAAAAAATTAACTCCTCACTCCCAACCATGGTCTTCTTGATTTTCACCCTCTCTAGGCCTACTGTCTCTAGATTGAACTACACAATTACTATTGACATTATGATATTTGGAAGTAATGGGACCTCCATCTATGTGCTTCTTAAATATCTAGGGGTGTCTATCTAAATTTAACTTGACACTCTTGTAGTGGTCCTCCTATTTTCATCTTCTTTCTTCATTATATACATAATCCATGGCTTGACCTCATCATGTATAGTGATATTAACTATCTGGGTCATGGCCCATGAATGTTGCAATGTTGGAATATTTTGCATCTTCCCATAAATGAGCCATTTAAGGATGTTTAGACCATGGATGGGATTCTCATCACTAAATAGGTTAACCTCACTCAAAGGATGAGTGAAGATCAAATTTTTCTTCTCCTTTGTGACTCGGACTAATGCCAAATCAACCTTCCTTTTGAGGGCTTCAACTAGAACTAGGTCTATTACAATTTCCTTTCCCTTTCCTATCCTAATTCCTTAGCTTGGGCCTAAAGTTCCTTGTCTTATTTTTATTCCTTTGATCCATATGCCTCAGTAATCACCTTAAGTGCATCTTCCATTATTTCATCAAGATCCATTACAATCATGTCAATATACTCTATCAAGCTAAGTTGAGGATGATGGTCCTTTTTTAGGTTTCTCTTCTAATTTTTATTTCCCAAGTCCTTGTTCCAGTCATGCTTAGGGTTTCTATAGTGATTTCTATAGAGGGGGATTATAAGAGGGTCTAGGAAATAAGTGGTATTGCAAGGGTCCCATCTACCAAATATCACTAGGAGGCTTCTCATCTCTAGTTAGCCTAGACTCAAGCTTAATATTATGCTTATTTAACCTAACCAACACCTCTATGAAATCAGTGGCCCTAATGTACATCATGTCATAAACACCGATCCTATGTTTATAGGGATAATTCATGGTTTTTTACTTCAAATGCTTAGTGACCCTATTATGAGGGTCTCATTACCTCAGTTCATCTAATTGTAAGTTTTAGGAGTCTCTATGCTTGGATATGACATTCACATGCTCCTAATTCTATAAAATAATCCTATTGATGGTCAAAGGGAAGGGGTGGATGAGTCCCTTCCTATTATAATTTCACGCACCATCTATACCATTAAAAAGATGGTATGCAATTTCTTGTTCTACCAATTTGGTTTGCACATGGACTAGTAGTTTGAGGGGTTGAACTAGGGTCCCTTTTATTCTTATCACTATGTAATTGGATACAACCAGATGTCCCCCATTCACTATACATACTTTTTGACTAGAGGTTTAATCCTACCCATGGGGATCCCTATAATAGCTTCTATAAAATATAGATATACATAATCACAAATGGTTTATATGTTGTGTCTATATTTGAATATGTGTAACTTGAAATAGTGATGGGAGACAATGTGTCTCCCATTAGATGACCAATTATTTATGTCAGGGATGTTGGTGGTGACTAAGAGGACATCTAGGAGATAGGGAATCATGAAAAAATTGTTTATGGTTTTCTTATTAATGTTTATGAACTATTAATTCAATAAACTATTAATCATCTCACTAATTGGGGGTGTGAGTCCATTTTCTACCATGAAGTATACATAGGGCACCAAGATCTCATTAACATGTGTGGTGGAAGGTGATCTAGATAACCTATTTAGTAAGTTCATGATTATTCCAATCCCTTCCCTAAATTAGGAAATTAGGATCTTCCTAGTAGGGTCTTAGATTACATGGGTTCCAGTAAGCATCCATGTCATAAGGATAATGTTCAAGTCATTCTTAGTAGTCTATTCTCTAATTGTAGGCAAGTTTATTTAGGGCTTGCCTAGCTTGTATTAGATTTCAAACATGAGGGGGGAAATATATGATACGTTTCTAAAATTACATTCATAAACTATTCAATCTTGATAAACTTTAAAATCATTGAAAATGGTAGAAATAACATTGATGCAGTGCAATACCTCAGGCTTTATAGCAACATAGTGGAGACTAGTCATTTAGATAAAGACTAGGTCATTGTATCTTTGGAAGATCATAACATTATTCTACTCCTCTCTTGTAATGCCTTGTATCTCCTCAATTATATAGAAAATCTTAGACAAAATTATATTCCCTATGTTTAATTCCATAGCATCAAAGTCAATATCCTTGAATATTCTTCTCTCATTGTTTAAAGCTAAATATAACTCTATATCATCCATCTATTTCTACCTCTAAGTTGTCATGACTGTGAAGCTTGAAAATTTCTCACTCATGGTATTAAAGTAGCCTCTATATTATTTATCTCTTACTTAGATACTAATTTAACCCTTCTTAACTTGACTATGATTGATTTGAGTTCAAATTAGCATTATTTACAGAGGCTACGACTAGTTTGTACCTTTAATGGTGATGGTAGCTCAGATTTAAGTGAATTCATGCCTTAGATGTGATTTAGACCTTTACATTTATACTTTTGCCTTTTCATGCTTACAAAATCTTCAATTTTTTTCTTTGTGCTTGCATGGTGCCTAACGGGTATCTCTTTTGTAGCTTTCACGACAATTTTCATAAATGATTTAAAGGGAATAACCATTGTCTTTTAAATCCTTCTTTTCCTTCACACCATCATATCATTATTTATGGATCAATGTAAACCATTGATCATGATACTTGGGTTTGCACATCATTGTTTATTTTATGTCAAGCCTCATGGTTGTGCCACTCGATACCCTCATGGGCCTTCTAGGCCTTTTATTTTGTCAATGAATTTGCATTCACCATGTGTCAATCCTACATGCCTTCAAGGTCTCATTGAATAGTCTTTATTGATTTCACTCTATCTGATCATTCTTCACAATGAAGTATAAACTATCAATCAATCTTTTATTAGATGCATGCCATTGGTCTGATAGGCTAGAAGCTTTAGATTCATTGGGTATTTTTTCTCCATCTAATCCCCTTTCATGATGAAGATAGAGTAATCGATCCTACAAGGTAAATGCAGTTTAATTAGAAATGGGATATGGGAAGGGACTTAGGTTAAATAGTTTAGGCTAAATTTTATTTAGTATTAATAAACACATCATAAACTTTAGGCTAAAATATTTTAAGCTAAGTTTTTAGAGTACATATAAAGGAGGACCCAAATAATAAGTGGAATTAGTGTAAATATTTAACCAAGGGTTTTATAGTGTTGATAAACATGATAAAAATTTAGGTTAAAACTTTAAGCTAAGTTTCAAGGCATACGAACTTGTTGTTGAATTAACACATAATGAAAGTCTTTAGCCTAACATTTATTATGTTAATAAATATAATTGAAACCTCAAGATAAAGACATAGATTAAGTCTATTACTACAAATGTTAGACCACAAGATAATTTTATCATTAGATTTCAAAGACCCCAAGAATTTTATTTCCCAAAAAAAGGGGGGTCCCATTGAATTGAAAAATAAGTAATAAGCTTTAACAATGTTTTGAAGCATATCGTTATGTTTAAGAGAAATAAATGATGAGCTTAAATTTGATGACCTCTCGGGTGTCAAATTACATTCATAAGAATGTCAAATTTATGTTCATGAAGCTCATAGGTCCATAGATAATGGATTTAACATGCCCTATCTAATCATTTGGTCCCAACTAAATATAGACCATTGATTAAGATTTGATCACATGTATACTATTGGTCCTTGCAATCACAAAGAAGATCAAGTTAGCTCATATATCAATGCATATTAAAAATAGATTAAGTTAAAGGCCTAAGTTTGAAAGGCATAATAAAATGCGTTCCTTCACATATTATAACCATAACCTAAGGTTTTAGCCTGAGGATTCATTGTATTAAGAAAATAAAATAAAAATTAGGATAAAAACTTAGGTTAAGTCTAAGTATTAGTGCATGGGGTGCTTTTAACACTAAAATCAAATTCAAGAGTGCCATATGGTGAGTTTGTGGGACTCTTGAGATTTTGACTTTGTTTGACCCTAAGAAGGGCCTGTGGACTGTCAATCTAGATCTGGGTTCTTGAGATAGCAACACCTATCATCCTCACATGGTTTCTTAGTCCTCTAACATTTCAACATCGTATACACTCCATCAAATCAATTTACATGAGTAACCATGGGACATTGATCATGATCTTGGATACTTGCACATGATTGGCTCTTTTTGGGATATTAAAATCATAACATAAGTTTTATCTTAAGGTTTCATTGCATTAATAAATTTAATGAGACCTGAGGTAAAACTTAGGCTAAGTCTATGTTTGATAAAAAGGGGCATTTTAACCTTAATTATGATCACATGTCATTGAATATTTAGTCCCAATTAAGCATAAATCATTTATTAAGATCTAGGGGCTCACATAAGATTGGTTTGATAGATTAAAGGATTTGGATATGTCAGGTCTCCTTCACTCCATCTGATCATCCTCCATGATGAAGTGAGAGCAATTAATCCTACAAAGAGGCAAGATGCTTAAGTTAGGGCTCAGGTCAACATAATAACTTAGGCTAAAGTTTTAAGACTAAGGTCTCACTCATGTTAATAAACATGAATGATGACCTAAGACTAAGACTTTTAGGCTAAGTATGTAACAAAGAGGACCACATGACATGATGGGGCCAAGTTAGGAAAATAAAAGACCCTAAAAACATGAATGTTAGACTTTGATAAAATAAATATAATAAAAGGGGGTAACATAAAGGTACTATGCATGATTTTAGGCTAAGGTTTGGTCATGATAAAAAACATGATCAAGTTAAACATAAAAGTAGGCTTAAGTCTAAAGCTAATTTTTAAAATATTTTTTCCAAATTTTCTCCTGCCAAATTTGAATTCAAACATAGGTTATAATCTAGGGATTTATAAAGGAGGGTTTCAAACATGAATCCAACTATGAGAACTCATAAACCAAAGACTAGTAAAATCCTTAATGAATATAGGATTATGAAAATACCAGTACAATCCATTAATAAAAGTTCCATGAAACTTGCAACTTAAGACTTGAAGGCCAATTATTAACAACATTAGGCAAGGTTAAATCAAAACCATGAATATATGGGCTAATTTCATTAAGTGTGGATGATCTTCAAATTTTAATAAAGTGAAAAATATCAAGCTTTTAGTGTTAATGCTCAAAGTAATCACAAGGGTCCCTATTTTTTAGAAATGGGGGCATGTTGACCTCAACACACACTTCAAAATTATTGAACTAATTTGGATAGAGAAACTAAAATTTCAATAACATATATAAGGAATAATAAAGAACAAACATAATTTCATGATGATAAAGAAACTAAAATTTTAATAACATAAATAAGGAAGAAGAAAGAACAAAAATAGTTCATGACAATCAATTACTTGATTTCTTTATGTATGTTGATTAAAACATAAACCTTTAAAATAGATTTTTACATGTATTAAAGGACTTGGGGAAGGGGTCACCTCATCCTCTAAGTATATAAAAACTTTTTATTATATCAAAATAACTAGAACATAAGTTATAGTTTGGTACAAAAGTACATGTTATACTTTAGAGATTACATCAGTCATGTAGCATGTGCATGCTCGAAAAACATTTATTTTAATTATAAAAAAAATGTAACAAGACTAAACTAACCATGAATAATAATTACTATTGGAATAACTACCAGTAAGAGGGGGGGGGGAATTAGTGGCTTGAGATAATATTTCAAATTCACTTATCATTCATGAAGCAATCATTCAAACACATACATCAACCAATGCATAAACAAGCATCCACATTGGCATATAACATGTAAACATAAGAAATATATAGTAATCCATGATGGGGGATAAAATACATTGAAACACAACTTGGACTATAACTCTATAATCTATAGATTAGTATTTAATGAATCACCAACCCCATAAGGAACACCAACCCCTCACTAGTCAAACACCAACTCAACTAGTCCTTTATCAAGATCCAAATTATAAGGAAGCACCAAACCCCTAAGTGACTTAGCACCCACTCATCCACTTAAATAAAACTTATTGAACCACCAAATTTCAAGGTAACTGTCACTCCTTTAATAATCACCAACTCAACCAAGACCAACTTGATCACCTCAAGACACCTTGTTGCTCAACGAATAGATGGTGACCTCTTCTTTGGATATATATATTCTATATATAAATTAAAATAAATATTTTTCTCTAATTCAGATATGATAGTCTCTCAAAATATTATAAACTCATTCATCTCTTCTCAACTTTATATCCCTCTCAAAATAGCCTTCTAGGCTTCCTTATCCATACCTCTTATTAAGCTTATTAGGTCAACTGACATTATCATCATAATAAAAAAATATATTAGATATTCATTACTAATATTATAATCCCATATAATGGTCTACATTACATCCTTCATCTCCTTAAGGTGTTCTTTTATTTGCTTGGACTCTCATTCCTCTTATATGGACAAATAGACCTATTTGGCCTTCTTTTTATACTTTTCATTAGTTTACTCACTCTTTCTATAAACCACAACACTAATCCATTAGGTTCAGACCCAAAACATTTCTTAAGACACATTACACATAATAATCAATAAAAATAAGATCACCGTTAGGTTGACCAAACTCACTTAGACCTCTTTCTTCTTTTAGGCCTACTAGAGACCTAATTGCAATTAGGTCTATCCTTTCCATGAAACAACTTAAAATTATATGTCCTAGATGGCTCTCACCAAAGAAATCAAACCTTTCAAAAACTTATCTGGAAACCTTCACTAAACTCCTCTATTCTCAATAAGTCACAAATACTTTGATCACACCTTTAAATCACCATTAGGCCTTAAAGACCTATTAGGCCTAATTACCTCAACAACACTATCTACAGAGATGAAGCTCATTCAACCTATATAAACACATTATAGACATAAAAAACATATTTATGGAAACTTAATGAACTCAAGTTCATCATCAATCTCATTATACTCCATCATTCAGGCTCTAAAAACTCATGAACACCTAATCAGAAAGCTCACTCTGATTTACCAAAAAGCTCCAAAACATAGTGAAGAACCTTTGACTACCAGTATATATAAAATAGATTTAAAACACTAAAAATTCATGTATATTATCTCATATCATATATATAACATAATCACATGCTTGGTATACTTCCAAACTCAACATAATGAGTCATAAACATCAATCTTACAAACACATAGAAAACTATCATAATCCATGGAAACACAGTCCTGATGAATGTTGTTTTAAACTCATCAAAGTATACATACAATAATTATAAATAACATTAATTGTTCCTATGTGATCTATATAACATACTACAATAGATATATCACAAGTTATAGTTTCAAACATTGATCTTATAGACCAATTTCTTAAGCTTATCTTTCAAAGTTTTTACATAGCCAGACAAGACATTTTGGCTTCCATTTTTCAACTTATTAAACTAAATATAAATATTATATAAATAATTTATATGATTAATATATAAAAAAAACCATCAACATGTTCACTAGACAATTTTAATCAAGATATAACATCTCAAACTCATCAGTTCATTATGCATACCCAAAATTGTCATTATGTCTAGAGAACCAATTATGGTTACCTTGAATTATAACACATGTGTATACGTAATAAATAAGTCATAATTAATTAATATTATCCTAATATGTCTTTATAACATATCCAAACACAAATATATATAGGTATAATGGAAAATATTTTATATATAGACAAATCTCTAAACCTTATACCTTCACTGTCTCATCTTCACTAGACAGGTCATCTTATGAACAAAATTTTAAATATTTTCAATGACCTCCAAAAAATATAACCAATAATTAAATATTTTATAGGTATTTTAAAATAACTCCATGTAATTTGATCCATTTCCAATCCATGGAAACATATCCCTAAACCAATTGCCACTTATGTCTAGTTTTGTTCATTATCTTCACTATTGGATTTTTTACCAATAAGCCAACTTCCATGATCAGTTCAGTATATTTTAAATATTTAAATTTATCATAAACAACCATGGTCATAAATTTAAAGTCACAATATTCAACCTCCATCCATTATGTAACTTTGACTCAGTCAACCCTTTTTGCTATACCAAATTTCTAAGAAATAAGGGTTTTTCTATATCTTCCACTCACTCTTTTGATAGACCAATACCACATGGAGGAACTTTTGAGAGTCCTCTACCTAATCTAAACATCAAATAAGCTCATCCAATCCATTTTGATCCATTTAAAATAAGATATTCCATATCAAGTCATTAGGAGGGTTTTAGATCAAATTCCATTATTAAAGTTTGTTCATAAAACTCTACCCATAAAACTTAATCATAATTATTGGAAAAAAATTAGGACCCTTTTCCATCTCTCCTCAAGAGCTCATCTTCCCATGAAATAGTCACACTTTTAAATAAGCATCATAAAATCTTTCTCAAGTTTGCAATGCTTCATTCTAGCACTCAATAGACCTAAATATCCACTGTTCATGCTTTATTATTCAACTTAATAACTAAAAATTAAACATCATAAGTTTAACATAATTTCATACCTAAAACCATGCTCACATGATCTCACAATCCTCCAAACTTAAACATAATGCATCATTCTTCCACTTAGGGTCTTAAGACTAGGTCCATGAGAAGACCACTAAATAAGAGCATACCCATTTGGCTCATTTTGAGAGTCATGTAACTAAATCAACACCCTTCTCACATGATCTAACATTTCATTTCACAACTTCAAGATCATACACATCCATATCATCACCATCATGCTTCTACAAGCTATATCCATACTTAAGAACTAGTCTAATAAATAGACTTACAAGGCACTATACCACTTTGAGATCATTAGGACACCTATTGTAGCTCACTACTCACATATATAAATATAATATAATATCCACAACATCTCCCATCATTCTCTTTTGACCAAGAATCCTTAAAACATATATATCACTACCCAAGATTAAACTAGCCTTATTGAACACACAAGACATGAATACAATCTCTCCCTAAACTTATTAAGCTCTAAATACATCAATCAAATACAAGAGACTTACACTACCTCAAATAGATAAATATACCCATATTCACTCATTTCACCATATCTCATTATGCTTCACAAGACACTCCATTGGATCACTCAAATCCATACTGGCAAGGCCAAACACTCAACCTCATGCCAATGACCATAACCACCTTCTTTTGGACCAATACTTGACTTAAAGATTTATTTGGCATCAATGAATTCAAAAATATGTCATCAAATAAAAATATAATCTTACTGATCCTTCTTGACATCAATGACAATACATAAATACATGACATTAATTACAACTTTCAGTAATTTCTCACTTTGTCATTGATGTCAAACTATATTGATGGCAAACTATAAATAAACTAATAATTCTCAAACTACACTAATCTTAATGAGATACTTTTATCTCAAGATAAATAATTTCATCAAGAACATTCTCCCACAATAACTTTGACCATCAAGAAGTTTTTTCCCATTTGACATTAATGATAATGGGTCATATACACTCTCATAAGGTCATTCACACATAGTCCACTGATCCTTGGACTTGAACACTCATAGAACTATAAATATCCCCCTTTTTCCATAAATACTTATCTTCAAGCTTATCAATCCATAATGTCTTAGATCTCTTCATAGCATTTTCATGGAAACATATGGTCAAATAGGTCTATGAGAATAAGCTACTCTTTGTCAAACTTTTGATATATTTTCTTTCCTTCAAGAAACTCAATACATTTTAAACAAAAAACTTCAACCCATGAAACATGACCTTTAAGTCATATTAAAACTCATATACCATTGAAATATTTAATATACTCCTCATATTGACTCAATGAATCAACTCAATATACATAGTCAAGACCCTGTTTATGAAAACTTAGAGCATTTATCATTCTTAGATCATTAAACTTATTCAAGATATTTACATTATACCAACTTAATATTTAGATCATATCCAGTCCTTAAATCTCATGGATAATACCTCTACTAAAAATGGTATTGGTCTTATAGACCAATCAACAACTCTCATGAGTCTTTTTTCTGATCTTTCATTTTTCAACATTAACTAGAGTTCAAACATACATTACAAGTATGATACTTTCTAAAGAAAAATTCTCACTCAAACCCTATAACACTTACTAAACCCTATAGATCATATAGGATACATTGGAATCAGAACCACTTTAGACCATAAAACCTCAAATCATGACCACATAATCAATAAATAAGTGCTCCTTCACTCTTTACTCATAAGAGACCTAAGTTACCTCCCCCTAGCTCCATGATTCACCTCTACTATATACCTTTATAATTAATAAACTATCATCTATATCAAAAAAATTATACCTTGCCTAACTTCATATTTTCTAAAACAAATTGTGCCAATCTTTAAAATAATCATGTTTACACAACTACCCATCATGCTTCAATGGACCTAGCAGGATCTAGGACTACATCTAGGTGTGTGCTTAAACCAATCAACACCTTCCTTCTACCATACTAGATATCCATGTAAACCACCTTGGAATGACACTAGTGACCTTAGAAACACTTTTAAACATATTAGATACTTTAACCTATCTTCCCATTGTCTCATCATGGAATCGTCTATGCAAACCTCAACCATGACATAGATCATGCAAATAACTAGACTTATTAGTTGTCATCAAATTCTCTCTTTCTATATTGAGACTGATGTAAACACATTCTTTTCATGAAACATCTACCAAGACTCAACAAGAATTAACCAAGCTTTCTTCTTCTACAGGCTAATAAACATACTAATCTTGCAACTCACCTTCATGATCTTAACCATCTTATAATTATCATATCACCTTTAAGCTATCAAACCTTCTCTAAAGGACCTTATCTGATACCAATTATTTGAAAAACTACCACTAAGAGGTGGATTGAATCAATATCTTAAAATAATATTTAAAATTCACTTATCATTCATGAAGCAATCATTTAAACACATACATTGACTAATGCATAAACAATAATCTACATTAGAATAAAATGTATGAACACAAGATATATGTGAGAAACCCTCATGGAGTATAAAACCCACTAAAATATAACTTGGACTAAATTTATATAAGAAATGGATCAATTTATAGTGAGGCACCAACCCCACAAGAAGCACCAAACCCTCACTAATAAAGAACCAACTCAACTAGTCCTTTAGGAAGCTCCAAATTTTAAGGAGGCACCAACCCCCTATGTGAATTAGCACCAACTTAGTTAATATTAACTTGATCATCTCAAGAAACCTTGTTGTTCAGCCAACAAATGGTGACCTCTTCTTCAACTTTATATATTCTCTATCTGAATTCTACCTACTATCATACATTAGGAACATGTCCCTAATACATCTCTAATATTATCTCAAAATATAATCAATTCATTCAACTCTTCTTAACCTTTTATCCCTCTCAAAATAGCCTTTTAGGCTTCCTTTCTTGATATGCCTCTTACTAGGCTTATTAGGTCAACTGACCTTGTCATCATACTTATAACTTATATTATATATTCATGATCAATCCTATACTAATATATGATGGTCTCCATGACCTATTTCTTCTCCTTAAGGTGATATTTTATTCACTTGCACTCTCATTCCTCTTACTTGCACAAATAAGCCTCTTTGACCTTTTTCTTATACTTGTAATTAGTTCACTCTCTCTCTCTATCAACCAAAGAACTAATACATTAGGGTAAAGACTAAAAAATGTATTAATAAAAAATTCACACAATAATTAATCAAAATAATTTCACCACTAGGTCTACCAAACTCATTTAGACCTCTTTCTTCTTTTAGGCCTATTAGAGACCTAATTGCAATTAGGTCTATCATTTCCATGGAACAAATTAAAATTATATGGCTCATATGGCCCCCATCAAAGAATTTAAAACTTTAAAAAAATTATATATAAACCTAAAATAGCCTCCTCCATGTTTAATAAGTCACAAATCCTTTGCTCACACCTTGAAATCACCATTAGGCCTTAAAGACCTATTAGGCCTAATTACCTCAAAAACACTCTCTACAAAGATGAAGCTCATACAACCTATTAAAACACACTATATGAATGAAAAACATATGTATGAAAAATTTATGACCTTAGAGTCATCAATAAACTAATTATAATCCATCACTTAGGATCCAAAGAGTTAGGAACACCTCATCAAAAAACTCACTCTGATGTGCCATAAAGCTCCAAAACATAGTCAATAAACTTTAACCATCAATATATTTATAGGCACTTTTAAACACCATAAATTCATGTATAATATATTATATCATATATATAACATAATCACATTTTTTTATACTTCAAAAATAGGCATAATGACTTAAAAACATCAATCTTACAAACACATAGAAAATTGTCATAATCCCTAGAAATATAGTCTTAATGAATGTTATTTTCAACTCTAGTAAGGACACTTCCAAGACATATAACATATACTAATATTTATTACATGATATATATAACATCCTCTAATATATATATATATATATATATATATATATATATATATATATATATATATATATATATATATATATATATATATCGCAAGTTATAGTGTCAACCATTGGTCTTGCAAACTAATTTTTGAAACTTCTCTTTCACAATTCTTACACAGCCAGACAAGCCATTTTAGATTCCATGTTTCAACTTATTAAAATGACTCTCAATATTATATAGATAATTTATATGTGATATATATCCCAAAAAAAAAAGTGTACTAAATACATTAACTCAATATATAGTGTCTCAATCTCATCAATCCATCTTACATACCCATAACTGTCATTCTATCTTGAGGACTAGTTATGGTGACCTTGCATTCCAACACCTATGTAGAAATAATAAATAATTCGTGATGCATGAATATATCATTATAGATGTTTATAAAATATCCGAACACAAATATATATAGGTCTATGTAAAATATGTAATATATAGACTAATATTTAAACCTTACACCTTCATTATCTTATATTCACTAGATAGGTCATCTTGTGAACAAAGATTTCAATGACCTAAAAAAAATATGACCAATATGTAAATGTGTTATAGGTATTTATAAACAATCCCACACAATCAGATCCATTCCTAATCTATGAAAACATGTCCCTAAACTCATTCCCACTTCTATCTAGTTTTTCTCATTGTCTTCACTATTGGCTTTTTCAGAGATAAGCAAACTTCCATGACTGGTTTAGTATATAACTTGATAAAAAAACCACCATTTTAATGAATAAAAATTCAAAATATTCAATCTCCATCAATTGTGTAAATTTTACTTAGTCAACACTACATGTTATACCAAATTTTTGAGAAATAAGGGTTTTCCTATATAACTTCCACTCACTCTTCTGATAGACCAATACCACCTAGAGTAACCTAAGAAGGTAATATACATTATTTAAACATAAAAAAATATCATATAATCCATTATAATCCATTTTCAACAAGATCTTCTATATAGGGTCACTATGATGTTTTTAGTAGGGTTTTAAACTAGTTTCTATTCTTAACATTTGTTCATAAAGTTATACCAATAAAACCAACTCCTAATAATTTTAAAAAATATTTATGACATTTTAAATCTCTCTTAAATATATCATATTACCATGCAATATCACACATGCCAACAAGCATCATAAAATCTTTCTCAGGTCTGCAATATTTCATTCTAGCACTTGAGAGACCTAAGGATCCACTTTTCATTATTTATTTTTATAATCAAGACCTAAAATTTCATAATAACACTTTAAATAACATTTTAGACCTCAAAACATGCTCCCATGAGATCACAATCCTCCAAACTTGATCATAATGCATCATTTTGCCACTTAGGGTCTTAAGACTAGGTCTATGAGAAGACCACTAAAGAAGAGCATACCCCCTTTGACTCATTTTGAGAGTCATGTGACTAAATCAACACCTTTATCACATGATATAACACTATATTACACAAATTAAATATCATACACATCCATATCACCACCATCATGCCTCTACAAGCTATATCCATACTTAAGAACTAGTCTCACAATTAGATCTATTGGGCACCATACCAAATTTGAGATATTTAAGACACCTATTGTATCTCACTACTCACATATAGACATATAAGATAGGATCCACAACATTTCCCATAATTATCCTTTGACCAAGTCATCTTAAACCATATATATAACTACCCAAGAGTGAACTAGCCTTATCGAACATGTAAGACACGAATACAATATCTCTCTCTAAACTTATGAAGCTCTAAATATATTCATCAAAGACATGAAACTTACATTTCCTAAAATAACTCCATATACCTATATTCAATAATTTCACCATATCTCACTATGCTTCACAAGATACTCCATTGGATCACTCAAAGCCACACTAGTAAGCTCAAATATTCAACTTCATACCAATGACCATATCCACCTTCTTGTGGACCAACACTTAAAATAAAGCTTTCATTGGCATCAATGACCTAAATAATATGTCATCAAAGACAACTCTAATCTTACCTATCCCTCTTGACATCAATGATAGTATAAAAATACATGACATCAATGATAAAATTCAATAATTACATGAAAAATTATACAAAATAAGGTTTCAACTAAGGCTAACTTGCCTCATGCTTGATACTTATTAAGATTATTATTAGAATTGATGTTTTAACTAGAGATAAGGTGGTGACTAGAGTTGTAATAGTAGTTGTAGTAGATGTGGTAACTAAAGCTATAGCCAAAGATAGACTGGTAGCTTTAACTTAAGTTATGACTAATCTATATTGAGAGGAAAGTTGAAACACTTGTTGAGGTGGGAAGGACTAAATTTTTTATTAGGGTCATAACTATAAAATTGGGTGGAGTATGAGCTACATAACTAGTAGTTGGTGTTGAATCTCCCTTCTTCTTGGCCTCTCGATAATATTTATATCATTTAGCATATTATGCTTGTATTAAGCTCATATCAAGAAGAGGAAGTTTGTTCACCGTATCTACTTTTTATATTATCCTTAAATGTTTAATATTGGTAGTTAAAAATCATACCTAAAAGACATCCACTTTAGTTTTCATCTTCCTTACTAAGCTTATATTTGCTTCAATATTATTTAAAGTTAGTCCTTGTAAACTTTTATTGTAATTATCTAAATATTTTTTTATCATTTGGTCAAAAATAACCTATATTACTAGATTATTAGTGTTATCTCATGCTCATCTCAATTTTATCGCATCTAAAATTTTTACTATGCACTTCTCTTATTCAATGATCTTAGTAACTAGATCATCAACAATACTAACCCATTCTTAGGCTTCTTGAGTCATTATGATTGCTATATTCAATGAATTGGTTGATTCTAAGGGATTATCAAATTTAAATGTATAAATGCCTTATTAGGATTATAAAAAGCTAATAAATTCAATTTGTTTTCATTTTCCTTGAAAATTTTAAATAATTCTTTTGTTGTGGTTACATGTGGAGCCAATTGTGCTCTCAAAGAATGAATGTTATCCAAAAATATCAAATAATCTTAATGCCATACTTTATACATCTTGCTCTATCCCAAAGGGAACATATATTTCCTATTGTTTTTCTCTAATAATCTTTAGCTCTTACTCTAATTCTTTTCTCACCTACTTTATTCCCTCATGAATGGCTAGTATTGCTTCAGTGTGATTCTCTATGTAGTGGGACTAACACCTCTTTCTATCTTATCTTTTTGAAAGAGAGTAAATCTCTTATCTTTATTCCAAAATTAGGCCTCTCCTACTAATATCTTATATCTTCCTCTTCCTTATCTTTTGTACTAATCCAGTTGATTTGTCAAAGAGTGTGCTCATAGTGGGAAGCTCATTGATATTAAAGTTGGGAATCTTAATAGATGATTTCCTAACTATTTAGAAAATTTTGTAAGAGTCTATTTTAATATATGTAGTGGTTGTGCCTCTATTTTTGTGTGTTTTTTGGGCTTAGGCTCAGTGGCTAGCTTAGGCATTAAAGGCCAAATTATTTTAGACTAGTCTACATTCCCTAAGTGTGGCACATGATACACGTTGTATATTGGATTATTCTTGTAAATTCTCTTTGTTTCCACCATTATTTTGGTATGCACTACTCCTAATGAGGGTAGTGGTTAATCAAACTAAGTATAATAAGTTGATACATGGGTGATGGGTTGGTTAGTGGTTGTGGAAGAAGAGGTGGAGAAGGAGTGGTTGGTATAATGAAATTAGGTCAAATAGGGAATGATAACATAGGATTAAAAGTAAAAATAACTATCAGTTACAAAGATGAAATAATTGGAATTGACATAATAGGAGAAAACCTAGGTGAGAAGTAAATAGAGTACCCCTACCTGATTGGTTATCATTAATATGTGCCTTTACTTTAAATACTTGCAAGCTTAGTACTTTAGATTATTTTATCTCCTCTTCATCCATGTCTTTTCTTGGATCACCTTAAATTAAAGGTGGTTTATGTCTACTTGTCACCTCTATGAATGAAGTATGTGGCTTCTCTACCCTAGTTTTTATCTTGTAATAAACTATTGTCCTCTTAGCCTAAGGAATAGTTACTTATTGGGTAGGAGAGGGAAGAGTTATAATAGATGTTGTGATTAATAAATCCATCATATTAGGTGTAGTATCTTCCTCATAAGAGCAGTCTAAGTATATGATTCCATCTTCCATCCCTATATTGATCACCTTCATATTAATTCACTCTTCACATAGTTCTTACTTTACCTCCCTTAGTTTAGTAGTAGACATTTGAACTTGAGGGGTCTCTTCTTCCTCTTATAATGCATCATGTGATGTTTACCCTACCACTTGATCTTGATCATGTTGATCAATATCTAATGTCTCCCCTTCACCTTTCTCTTGGTCTTGTTGTAGAGCTATCATCATAGTAAATAGAAGTTGGGGGTCTTGGATTTGGTCTTGTAGCTACTGGTAAGGTTTAACACTATAGAAATTGGATCATGTCCATCCCCCTAGTGGTGGGATCCTAAATTTATATTGATCAAGTGTAAGGGAGGAGTATGTTTGTATCACCCATAGAAATTCTTCACTCAGACCAATAGTTTTTTCCCTTTCCTTGACTTCTTCATCATATTTTATGTTGAGGAAAAAAATTCATGATCAAAAGGTTCATGTTTTTAAGGGATGACTAGATTATGGATCTTTTGTTTCACTCTCTCATGGGGTTCCCAATCCCTATGGGGAAGAGTAGCCTAGGCATAAGCCTTACTTGCATTAATAGTCTTTATGAAATGTAATTTGTACATGTATTGTATTTTCCTAATTTTGATATGCAAGCTATGGAATGTACTCTTCTTACTCTTGGTCAAGTCCTCATTTATCACATTCCATAATTGTAAAATAATCTTTCTCTGCAACTTTTTTACGGAGATAAAGAGGGTCTACCTTATATCCAAAAACCATGATAATTATATAATATGGATATAACCAATAATTAGTTAAATTAATGAGCATATTGGTGATGCTCTTGAATACCTTGGCTATAGGCTAGCCATGAATTTCCATCCAAACATGAGGATATAGATCCTCTACATTCTAGCAATGTTCCTCAGATATGCATAAATGTGGATAAAAGAGTATAAGTCATATTATATTCTTGAAGTAGTTGGGGTTGGGATTATATAGATTTATATTATTTCTATAGATATCTTTGATGACTACATCCAAGAGATATAACATCATGTAGAAGTTACCACCTTGCGGCCTCTTATCTTTATACAATATTTGTTCTTATAGGTGGGTACTGATAACCTCCCCCAATGCATAGGTGTGCTCTGAAGTGATGATTAGGTCAAGTAGGGTTACCCATTATAGATGAAGGAAATGAATGCCTTTGGGGCAAAATAGTTGATTTAATAATTCTATGCCAATATATATTCCTATTTAGAACTAGGTGATGGGAACATGGTTCGTGGTTGTTTCCTTGAATGTAAAAGTCTCCACCAAAAGAACCCATTTCATTAATGTTTGATCCACAATATTATTTTTATTATAAGTAACCACATTATGAAAATAAAATGTAGTGTCTATAATGGGAAAGCATAAATACTTCATGAATGCATCATTTGATATGTATGCAATGACTATGTTATTATTGACATAGTGGAGCTAACCATCATCTATAATTTTTCCTTTGAAGAATAATTCCTATAATAACTCAATGCATGGCATGAATTAGGGATTAGAACATACATAGTGGAGTGCCTAGTATTTGAATGGAAGTAAGTCATCTAGAAATTATTTTTATTATATGGAGGCATCTTCCTCATATGCAAATAAGTTGACATTCTCTATGAACTCCCAAGAGCTAAGTAATTGACATAGAGACTATTGAACACTATTGCATCAAAAATTATGTCTAATTATATTTTGGAATCTTTAATGGAGAACTTAGATGGTGGTGGATCTCCCTTATATTCCATGGATGAAGACATCATTATTATTTCTTAATGTTGGTATGATTTTATCTTTTGAAAATGGTGTCCTGGAACTCTATTGCATAAATTGCAAGTTATTTTAGATGAAATTAGGGATTTTGAAATCATATAAATATATTTACACTCGATCTCAAAGAAAATAAAATGAGGTGATCTCAATTAGGGGCTTGATGTTATATCTTCCTATATTCACTCTAGTTCATGCACCATTAATCACCAATGTCATGCACTCATCACCTTAATTTAATTTTAAATTTACCACCTAAGCCTGGTGGATATGCCATGTAGGATGATTATTCATTCAGGGTTCCATGGTGTCACTTCTTATTTTAACACTTTTAACTATATGGTTTAGTTCATAGGTTTACCTTTACATTCAACTTGAATGATGTGATATGGTGAGCCTAAGGTTCCAAACAAAAGATCCACAAAACCAAACTACTATTCCTAGAGATTATTTTGGGAATATTTTTTAGGGAAATTCACCAAAAATAAAGTTCCCAACAAAAAGGATCTAAATAAAATTCACCAAAGATCCTAAAAACCAAGTGTTCTTTGGGGAGATTATTGTTTGAGAATATGTTGTTGAGGAGAATGTTCCCAACTAAAACCTTTGGAATGAAATATGCTAAAGAGAAAGTTATCAAATGCCAAAACCTTTTGAAGACCAAATTTTTTTAAGTAATGTTGTCATAAAGGAAGGTGATGAAAAAAATATCTAAAGGAAATTTGATGACATAGAAAGATACTAAAGAAAAAGTTCCCAAAGACCAAACTGATAAAGACCAAATTTTTTTCAGAGATTGAAAGTTTCCAAAGACTAAAAAATGTTGATAATGTTGAATAATCAAATCCAAATTAAATAACCCAAATAAATAAACCTAAATACCTATCATATATGGAAAAATTCTAAAATTTCCATTAATATATTAGTCCCAATAAGTTATTATAATGAAAATAGTGGTATAATTAGAGGTCAGTTGGAACCAAAGTGTGATTTAATCTAAAAAATGTTCAACTTCTATGGATACACATACATAGCCCAAATGATGAATAAACCTTGGATTTTATTTAAAAAATGGGTCCCCTCTTATAAGGTGGGGTGTGTTGGATACAAAATTGTGCATGTTGGAGGTATATCCTAGGGTATACCTTCAATCTCCCCTACAATATATGATAACATTATTTGAGGTATCTTTTGTGATCCCATTTTAATGAAGGGATACCAAGTTTCATACTTTAAGAGATCTAAGAGAATAAAAATATGGGGTGTAAAGCATTTTAACTTTATCAAAGAATGTTTTAAACTTATATAATACCTTTATGGGTTACTTGAAGGTATCTCTTAGGGGATACCTTGAAGTTATTATAGAGACATTAAAATATTACCTTCAAGGTGAAGGAAAATTCCACTCAGGTAACTATTGAGATATACATTAAACATCCCCTTGAGATTATGACCATTCACAATTCTCTTCCATGTATCTATTGGGATATTCCTTTAAGTGCCTTCAAATACCCTTTTAATACCTTCATGTTTAACTTTAAGGTATCTCCTAGGAGATACCTTAATATAAAAATTCACTCTTGTGAATGTTTGAAAGGTATCTCCTAGGAGATACCTTGAAGGTACATGTTGATGGGTGTTTTGACACAATAATCAAATATAGGCTAGGTCTGATAACTTTAGTCCATTACAATCCTCTCCTTAAAGAAATATATCCCACCCACTCCTAAAAATAATGGGTGAGGTCACTTCCCCAAGGTTTATTTCACCTATTCTACATACACTGAACCTCACTTAGTTGCTCATTGAGACCATTTTCTCTAAAATTATGATACAAGAATAATTGTAAGGTTTTTTTATGTTTTGGTGTTTGTCTTCTTAGGTCTTCATAGTGGCTATGATAGTTTTTATAAACTTATCCAAGTTAGTAAAAATTATAATTCATTTAGACTTTTAGCTCTTGTCATTGAATGTTGGGAATTTATTAAATGAAATGGTGTGGAGATTCCCATAGTTTGTAACATGTGTAATAATTTAGTGTTGATTGATATGTATCATACTTTGGGATCTATACATGATATAATCAATCATGATGAGTGTTTATGCCTCATCTCACACATATAGGTTGGCTTATCTTTTTGAAATAATGATAAATCCTCACACTACAGATTGTCCACATTTGTCTAATGTTTTAACACCTTACCTCAGACCCTTTAATTTTAATATTTGAAACATACTTCTCTTTAGTTTCAATTTAAAATAAATTCTTGTAGATTCTTTTGCCTCTCAGTTTATATTAGCTGGTGTTATTATTTAGTTATAATTTTTGATACACATAATGCTTATATTTAAAATGACCTCAACTTTCCTATACTTATTCCTAATTTGGATATGATATTCCTTCATGAGCCTTATCATAAATTGAATGGGATGTTGAAGGTATATCGTAGAAGATACCTTTAACATGCTTATTGTTTGTTTGGTCATACATTTTAAGTTTATGTCTGAGTTAATTTATATATTAGAAATATTTAATATGTATTTTATATTAGAATTCACATTTGTTAATATATAATTAATTTCTAGTTAATCATAAATAAGCTTGTAAGTGATATAATATGCAACTTAAATTTTATCAATGGATTTGCAGAATGTCTTTACATGATAAAGAAATTACTGCACTTAAAATATAGAATAAGGCTTCAGTCGAAGAAAATTTGAAAATAGTACCATTTAAAATACTAAAACTAAAATTGCTTCCACATCACCATCTTCCATTTTATGGTGGTGATAAAATTCCTCTTATTGATTGATATTTTGATTTGTTTAGTCTGATAAATATGCATGCAAATATTTATTTGCTTAGCACTATATATGGATAAAAATCATCTTCGATTAGAATAATCCTTACTTGTGTTTTATGCCCTTAACCTATAGTACATATAGGGATATTTGTGGCTAACTTGTGGCTTATACATCCTCATATTAGCTTGTTGCATTTCTCGATGTTCTTAGTATGGTCATCCTATGAAATAACTATGGCTAAGTAGAGTATATATAGGAGGTAGTGGTTAGTATTTGATCATCATATTTTGAAATATGTTCTGATTACATTATTATGTAGGTTTCCCCCTTGAAGTGGAATAGACATAATATTCAAGTATTCTACTCTTTTACTAAGTGTTATTTTGGATCTACTTATTATTCTCTTAACTATACCATATATAATTATAATATTTCTAATCATCTATGTAATTTACTTAAAAGTGGTATTAGAGCATCAATTTGGGAAAGTTTTTGTAATGCATTTTTTTTGGATTTAGTGTCTTGAGAACTAAAAGGCTAAAAAAACATAACTTGTGATCCAAGAGGATTTGATTTTTTTCATCACTAAAGTTTTGTTTATGAGTTTTTTATAAAAAAAGAAAAAAATATTTTTTTGGGAAAGAAAATAAGTCTAAAATCATTTTTTACCTTTTGTAAATTAGTAGTCATTGGATTCACCTATAAGACATGATCACAACAGTATATTCTATTGGTACACTTTTTTGGGTTGAAATTTTTCACCCTTGTACATAATAATAGTCATTAGATTCATCTTTGTGAGATGATTGCAGTAGTGTATTCTACCAGTACATTTTTTTGTTGAAACCCTCCTAGGGTTTGTGCATGGTTGTTCTAAACACTCATATACATGGGAAAGGGTAGTAAAATACAAAAATTATTCACAAGGATGACATGTAATCTAAAACTTCTAATTCATCTATTTTAGATGTAGTTTAACAACTTAAGTAAATTTATAGGGCATGGTTAAAAAATATGATTTTGATATGGTTCAAGGGGACATTACAGGTTTGAGATGTGACTTAGCTAGTGTGAAGGATCAATTATAAAAAATATCTAGGAAATTATCCAACTTGTCAACTCAGCCACTACAAAATAATCCACCACTTCAATTTGGTTCTCCTACTCTAAACAATACCAATACAAATTATGACCCTAAGTTGATGTTGCCAAAAGTGTAACTATGCAAGTTTGATGGTAATGATCCACTCACTTGGCTCACTAAAATTGAAAATTTATTTATTCTACATCAAACTCCATGTTTAAAAAAACTAGTTATGGCATCTCTATATCTGTAACCTAAGCCATTCATTTGGTATCATTAGTTGTGTGCTCAAAAGAATAAGAAGGATGTCCCAGTTTCATGATCAATATTTTTTTAAGAGTTTTAGATATAATATCATAATAATCTATCTAAAAATTACTTTATTCAACTATCCAAGTTACACCAAACTTGGATTGACAAGGAATACATTCATCAATTTCAAAATCTCTCTTTATGTGTGGTAGAAATCACTGAGGAAAATCTAACTGACCTATTTTTGGGTGGCCTCAAATATAGTATCCAATTGGAGGTTTACAATTTTCATCTTAGTATTGTAGCTGAGGCCATACTAAATGCATACATGGTTGAGAAAAAAGAATTGATCAAATAAAGACCTTTGACCAATGTTTATGAATGCACCTTTCCAACACCATGATTTCATTAGACTACTAGATTGACACCTCAACAAGTTGAATAAAACTAGGAAAAAGGTTTTCTTGGTTGTGATAGAAAATAGAGCAAAGGGCATTGCTATGTTTAAATTTAGTTCTTTTACATTTTTTATACCAATGATAAGGAAGAAGATGAGGAGGCTTCAAGGAAAGGGTTAGAAGAACCTAAGGATGAATCTAAATATTCTCAACCTACTATTTCTTATCATGTACTTTTAGGCATTATTAATCATTAAACTATTAAAGTGGTGGAGTTCTTGAAAAAATAAAAGGTGACTATGTTAATTGATTCTAGGATTACACATAACTTCATCAATAGTAAGTTGGTTACTCATTTAAATTGTTTTATTTACCCAACTCTAGACTTTTAGGTAATGATTATAGATGGTGTTACAGTCAATTGTTCTATAAAGTGTCATAATATTAAGTTTATTATGGGAGACTATCTATTAGATTCCCCTATGTTTTTTATTCCCATGGGAGGAACTAATATTGTTTTGGGAATGCAATGGCTCACCACTTTTGGCACTATTGAGATGAATTTTCAAGAATTATTCATGAGATTCCATTCAGAATGAAGGAATTTTGAATTACAAAGATTATGAATTAAATCTCCATAATTATTTAGTTCCCACTAGATGATGAAGATTGTCAAAAAAGGTGTAGAAGGTTTTTCGGTATGCTTATTTTCCTTGGAGTTTCAACCAACCAAGGAGTCTACACATCCTAATTTGTAAAATTTGTTCAATGACCATTATATTGGTTTTAGTGACATGCCAAAAGGACTTCCTCAAAGTTGTGCACATAATCATGTCGTCAAATTCATTTCAATAAGAACACCACCCAATATCAGACCCTACAGGTATCACTATGCCCAAAAGAGTGAAATTGAAAATATGGTAAAAGAGATGCTAGAGGTAGAAATCATTTGACACAATCAAAGTGAATATTTCTCTCTAGTCATCATGGTGCAAAAGAAGGATGATAGTTGGAGGATGTCCCCAAATTACATATAACTAAATAAATACACCATCAAAGATGGGTTTCTTATTCTAGTAAGTGATGATTTACTAGATTAATTACATGGTGTTATTAAGTTTACCAAGTTAGATATTCACTTTGGATATCATAAAATTTGCATTTGTAAAGAGGACATACCTAAAATAACTTTCAAAACTCGTGAAGGCCATTATGAATTTATGGTCATGCCTTTTGGCCTCACAAATGCACCATCTACATTTTAGAGTTTGATGAATACTATTTTTATGCCATTTTTGAGAAAGTTTGTATTAGGTTTTTTTCATGATATCCTCATCTATAATAAAAATTTGGAAGACCATTTGAAAAATGTAAAACAAGTGCTTTGAAATTTAAAACAATACCATCTTTATCCAAACCTTCCAAATGTGATTTTAGTGTCCAATAAGTGGATTATTTAGGTTATATTTTTTCACATGAAGGAGAAGAAATTTGATCATAAGAAAATCCAAGAAATGATGGATTGGAAGGTTCCTAAGACTCTCAATAACCTCAATGGATTTCTGGGGATAACTGGTTACTATTGCAAGTTTGTCAAAAATTATGGTAGCATTATAACCCCACTCACCTATTTTCTAAATAAATACTCTTTCCATTCAACTGATTCAGGTACCAAGGCATTTGAATAATAAAAAATGGTTATGTGCACAACTCCAATTTTTGCTACTCCTAATTTTTCAAAAAAAAATGTTATGGAGTGTGATGCATCAAAATATAGCATGGGGGTCATACTCATACAAGAAAGAAAACCAATGGCATTTAAAATTTAGAAACTTAAGGGGGAAAATATGCTCAAACCAATATATGAGAAAGAGATGATGGTTATTCTACATTTAGTGAAGTAATGGAGACCATATTTGATGGGTCATAACTTTTAGGTAAAGACTAATCATGATAGACTCAAATGTTTTTTTGAATAATGCTTGTCATCTAAATAACAACAAAAATGGGTGACTCAAATGTTAGGATATGATTTTGAAATAGTGTATAAGAAAGGAAAGGAGAGTTTGGTGGTAGATTCCCTCTCTCAATTGAGGCATTTTTATGTTCTATGACCATGTGGCAGGTAGATTGGCTAGAGGAAGTAAAATCAAAATGGGAGAATGACAATTATATAAAGGATTTTATTCAGAATATTTAGTATGATTCCAATTAATTTAAAAAAATTACATGGAAGAACACATTATAGTATAAAGATATATTATACCTTTGTAATAATTCTCTCCTTAAACATAAAATTCTTCAGGAACTTCATGCCTCTTCACTTGGAGGACACTCAGGATTTTTGAAAACATATCATAAAATAAAGAAAGATTTATTTTAAGGACTCAAAATGGATGTTCAAAAATATGTGGTTGAATGCATAGTATGCCAACAAAATAAAGGTGAAAAAATTAATAACCTAGGTATTTTAGAGCCTTTATCCATCTCTAACCAACATTAGGAAGAGGTTTCCATAGATTTCATTATGAGGCTACCAAGGTTTGAGGGTAAAAATGTTATCATGGTAGTTATGGATCGACTCACCAAGTATTCTCATTTTTACTCCTTATCATAGCCATTTATTACATGTATAGTAGCTTCTAATTTTTTCAATACAATTAAAAATTACATGGCACTCCAAAGATAATTTTAAATGATAGAGATCCCATATTTACCAGTAATTTTTAGACTAAATTATTTTCATGTTTGGGTACCTAGTTGGTTCATAGCTCATCTTATCATCCTCAATCTAATGGATAAATATAGGTAGTCAACAAGTGTCTCAAAGGATATCTTCATTGTTCTATTTATGACAAATAGGATGAGTGGGTTCATTGGTTTCCACTTGTTGAATGGTGGTATAACACTTCTTTTCATACTTCTTCCAAGATGTCTCTCTTTGTGGCATTTTATGGATATCACCCCCCATCTAAATTTAATTTTGATAGTGCATCCTAAGGTTTTTTACATTAAGGAATGTATTCACCATCAACAAAAGGTATTATTCAATTTGTGAGAGAATTTAGTAATGGTACAAAATTGAATGAAGCAACAAGTAGATCAACACTATAGTGAGTGACATTTTGACATAAGTTATTATGTCTTTGTGCATTTACATCCATATAATCAATTGTCTCTAAATCAAAAAAAAAAGATAAAAATCTATCACCTAAGTATTATGGCCCTTACTATATCTTGAAAAAAATTGGTAGCATGGATTACAAGTTAGAATTACCCCCAACCACTCACATACATCCATTATTCAATGTATATTTCTTTAAGAAAGGAATTAGACATAGATTTTCTAATCAGAATAAGTTACCTCAAATAGATGTAGAAGGCAAAGTAAATTTATAACCCCAGGAGATACTTCACATGTTCATTAAGAAATTACACACTAGATTCATTAAGCAATATTTGATCAAATGGAAGAACTTGCATTTTGAAGATGCAACATGGGAGGATGAAACATTCCTAGAAAAACATATTGGTTTGATTCATCATTAAAGACAACATTATTTTGAATAGGAGGTGCATGTTATGACTTTAACCTATAGCACATCTAACGATATGTGTGGCCTACTTGTGGCTTATACATTCTCATGTTAGCTTGTTGTATTTCTTGATATTCTTAGTATGGTTGGCCTATGAAATAACCATGGCTAAGTAGAGTATATATAGGAGTTAGTGGTTATTATTTTATCATCATATTATGAATTCTATTTTTATTGTATTTTTATGGAGGTTTCCCCCTTAAATTAGCTCAGACATAATATTCAAGTATTCTAATCTTTCACCAATTGTTGTTGTGGACCTGCTTATTCTGCTCTTAATTCTACCATATATAATTCTACTATTGTAAATCATCTATGTAATTTGCTTACACTATGATAAGGATGAAATTGAAGATGCATTTCAATTCCAAATGGAAGTATGAAATGGAGAAGATGGAATTATCCGTCATGCTATATATAATTTAAATAAATTTACACGCAATAAAATAGAATTGACAAAAATTAATGTTTCTACTTATTGTGAAACTTTTGGGTTTCATTTGAATAGCTATGACAACCTTGAATTGTCTGGGTTGATAGATAAAAATAGTTTTGTCCTTAGAATACAAAATATTTTGAAAAAAAAAACATGAAAAAGGGGAACCAATTTATTTTACTTACCACCATGTAAATATGAATTTAAGATACCTTACAATAATGATAGAAAAAACATTGAAAAAAATAAGACAAGCAAGGGAAACATACTTGTATCCAAATTTTAAAAAGGCTATAAAATTACTCACACCAATGGAGAAGCATAATATTGAATAGAAGGTTGATACACTTTTGTTGGCATAAAATTATGATCAGAAACATAGTGAATTATCTACAAGGTATATTTCATCTAAAAATCATTCCTTAAACATTCTCGTAGAGCTCTGTGAATTAGGGGATGTTAATATCAAGATAAGAAATTTGAAAGGAGTACATTCTATAATTCATATATTTATAAAAAATAATGAGGTTCCAATAAAAGATTATTTTTTAATTCCTTTTGATCCAAATAACCCTCAAAGTATTATCAAATCAAAATAATTCATTAAAGATATGATGGAGAAAAAATTTTATGGTTCAAAATTGTAGATGGCTAACAAAAAATTACAACATAATAGAGAATTATTTTATATGAATACAATTCAATATCATTGAAAAACAAATATTTTCTTAGAAGGGAAAGATTTATTAAAATAGTTACTCTATTCCATATTGTTCACAAAATATGTAACCAGTATAGAGAATAAAACAAAACAATTTATAAGGTTTGATTTGTATAAAAAGTTTGATTTACACGTGAAATTATCAAACTAAAAGGTTGGAAGAATATTGAAACAAGGAAAAAATGATAGAATATATACATGAACAAGATAGACACTTGTTCACACAAATGAATTGCTCATCACAATAAATTTAGGAGATAAAATGTCTTCTTTTCATGGAATAACCCATTTCGAACTATTTTGATAAGGCATTTTATTTGTTTTAAACTATTATTTTACCATGTTTAAATAAAAAATATTTAAATGTGATTGGTAAAATAGTAATAAGAAATATTCAAAGGTTTTTAGACAAGAAAAAAATATAACTAGTAGATTTATTGGAAAAGGGGACTATTTCCTTCTTGAAAACCCCTAGGTGAAATAACATGGACACTTGGTGCAAAAAGTGAAGCTAAGAAGTAATATATTATAAAAAAAATTGTATATTTTTTCACCACTCATGATCATACACTTCCATCAAATAAAAAAATCACACCTGAATAAGTAATGGAGTTTTAAAGTATTTTTGAGAAAAAGGTTTGAATATTTGTGTGTGTTGAATGAAAATATTTAATTTTTTTTTTTTTTTGAGAAGCATTATCTCAAGATTCAATATGCATATTGAGAAAATATGTAGATAGTGATGGAGGTCATCTTATAGAGATATATATATATAAATATTTATCTTTCATTGTGTCCCCCATGTCTTTGGCCATCCATTTTAGATGATTTCAGGGAAATGTCCATTGTTGGTATGAAAGTTGATTTGATAATTATTGATCTTTTGAATGTCATTGAAGATTATAAGGATGAACATATTTTCATATTTATATAGGCATTTATTGATAAATTAATTATTTGGACTTTAAATGTATTAATCATTCACAAACTTGATCATTTCTCTAGCATTCAAAACTCTCTCATAAAGCTACGTTGGTCCTTTCCATTATATGAAAAATATTTGTGTCATACTCTTGGGTCTAGATAGCGATGGATTAAATTGGATTCACATTATAGGTATCATTTTTTAAAAATATTCCACTAATTTTCATCTTGAATATTTTATCCATTCACAACAAAGTAAACTAGAGGAAGGTGATCACATCATTAAAGATGTACCAACATTTCAATTGATTGGTTCAAATGAAGAAGGAAATCCATTAAAAAATGAATTAGATAGTTTATTTTGGGATAAAATTATCTCTACTTTCAAAAGTTTTGATACATGTCACATGTTAAGGGTATATATAGGAGATGGATTAGTGCATTCTTATATGCAAATGTAAAGGAATTTATCTTGTATTAAAAAAAGTGAAGAAAAAACTATTTTTAATATTGAATTTCAAAAATGTTTGATAAATTCATGGAAAATAATGCTAGAACAACCAATTTGATCACTACCAAGTGCATAACATTTTCAATTAATTATATATTTTTTCCAAATAAAACATCTCAACAATCTTTCAGTGTGTATGTTTTATTTTTCAAACCTAACAACTTATAAATATTTTAAAATGTATAAAATATGTCATTGATTGAAAGTGAATAAATAATAATAATGGAAAATCTAATTAATAAACATGAAAAAATTCAAGTTGAAAAAGGTAAGATAAGATCATGCGTATTTTTACAATTATGTGTTGGGTGTTTAAGGAGTCAATACAAAGAATTTAACACATGCAATAAAGCAATTGATGTTGTAGAGAGCACAAGAAATAATTTAAATACACAAAAATATTTTACTGTATTAATTCATTTGAACACACTTACAATATATATAATACCTCTAATTCCTATAATAAGGGATTCCTAAATCCCTGCAAACTCTCAACTACTTACCCATACAACAATAATATATTAAAAACACTATATGTCATAACATAATATCTTACCATATTATCCATATAGTTACACACTAACCAATTACTAATTCCTAAGTAAATTACTATTTACCTCTGAATAAATATCAAAACTTACATGATGCAAAAGATAATTCCTAACATTCCCCTCCATAGTTTTTAGATGGTCAAAAAACATTCACACTCTTATCCATATTATGCTCACCCATTTTAGCATGCCCTATTTGACTCATGACCTTGATACAAAGAGAGCCTCACTCCTCCCAATATTTTATAGGTTTAACACAAACCTTGACATAAATAGAATGAATAGAATTATATGCCAATGTATACTCTTGGGTTTACATAATACTAACACAATCTTGTTGCACATGACCACTACTATGTGAAGGAATGCATCTTGTATTTACTTTATGTGACCACAATAGACATGTCACTGGGGGTCATATTTATAAAGAAGTATCAAAATCACAAGATGTTTGGAGTAGCTACTCTCTTAACTATTTCCAAAACACTATTCACCTCCTGTGGTTTTTTGGATATCTACCACAAACCCTTTCAAGATCCATGAACTAACTTACATTGGTGTTTTATGTCCTTTCAAAAAAAAATTACATGAGGTAATCATGTTTGAAATTTGCACAAAAATTACATATCTTGAATAGGCATATTCTTTTGTTCTTATTTTATAAACACATAGTGAAAATGAAAAACACACCACACAAAATTTCACCACATCATTGGTGTGGCCCCATCATTGGTAACTATCAAGAGGTCATTGAAAGACCTCCATCCTTCATGTATCATCTAGCCTCTATTATGTCATTTCTCACTCAACTAGTATATCAATATAGCTTAGGTATATTATTTCGAATGGAATATACCCCCCATAATATTTGACTCAAGATGTCGGGGTTGCCCAAAAATGCATCTGTAAGGCAATTTTTATTATTTTTACAATTTTGACTTTTGACACAAGATCACATAAAGTATTTTTACAAATGAATACACTTTTAACGATAGAATTATAACTAAAATGACTTTTATGATAATAACAAAATGACTTGATTTAGACTAACACTTTATACTTTTGTATATATGACAAACTTTATTGACTCTTTGACTCTCATGACTATATAAACTTTATTGACAATAATTTTAATCCTATTGATTAAACTTATATTTACCAATGAATTTTATTTTGACTATTAGATTAAACCTATTGAGACTATATATGAAATTTTAAAATAATAATTAACTATTTTAATATCAACGATATCAAAAGACTTTTAACAACTATTAAAGACACAACTCTTAAAAATAACATCAAACTATAAAATTAAATCTAAACTATTATAAAACTAAAAATAAATACCTAAATATGTATTGGTCATATGTTGATTGAGCAGATATATGAAGAGATTGGAATAATACATACATGTAGTGAAAAAAACCATAATTCAATCTTGTGATTTCGGCCCTTTAGAGCAGTAGGTGGAGTACGTGTGTAACCAAATGTTGATGCCACAAATGTGAAATGTATGCCTAGTTTGGATAAAAAATATCATTAAACATGTGGCCATAAAAATATTAAAATCTACATGATAGTTGATGATGACTTGATATCTTTATACACCATGTGTTGGTATTCGAGGTTAATAGTTTATATTTACATGGAGACTAGATCCCCAAAAAGATTTATATGATGTTTGGATGGATATTTATGGAATATGGACAAGAAAACAAGTAGTAGGTAATAATCATGTATATTCATGGTTAGCCACATAATATCAAATGAAAATATTTAACTTATTATTACTAGCTATAAAAGAATGCATATAATGGGTTTGAAAATTGTCCAATTTAGTCTAAACTCGATGAAACAAACTTGAAATCTTCAATGTTGTAGATGCCACATGAAATTAAAGATCAATATAAGAAGTAATAAACTTGTTATATAGGTGATACATGATCTAGTCATCCACGTACATCAGTGAAGCCTCAAACAACTATGCACACAACACATGAATTTGCAAGCTTACACTGAGATTTGTCAGGAAAGTATCTACATAAATATTTGATAATATGAAAATTTGTGTTACACAATTAAATCAAATCGATCATCTCTAACTCATCTGAGACTTACAATACATTAATTTTTAAATATTTGAAGCATGGATTTGTAGAGTCACATGATGCACAATATTTACATCTATATACAAAAAACTTCATAGGACTCTCATTTGGACTTTTCCACTTTGATACCACTATTGGGTATTTAAGGAGCCAATAAAAGAGTTTAACACATGAAATAAAGCAATTGATGTTACAGAGGGCATATGAAATAATTTAAATGTAAAAAAATATTCTACTATATTAATTCATTTGAACACACTAACAAATATATATGACCTCTAATTCCTATAATAAGGGATTCTTATATCCATACAAACTCTCAACAACTTACTCAAAAAAATATATATTAAAAACACTATATGTCACAATATAATATCTAATTATATTATCTATATCGTTACACACTAACCAATTAATAATTACTAACCAAATTACTATTTACCTCTCAGTAAATATCAAGACTTACACGATGTAAAATCTAATTCCTAACATTATATAATTGTTTATTAATCAATTATTTATAATGTTGACCAAATATTTTATCATCTATTTATGTCTCAATAAAAATAGTTCACAAACATCTATACAACTTTGTGTCTTAAACAAAACAACCCAAAACACAGCTATGCATCTTGAAGCCTCCACAAAAACAACATATCAAGGTAAAACACTCCAACAAAACACTTTTTTTAAATACAAATATCAAATCAAATTATGATTATAATTTTATTTACTACATTATATAATACCTTATAAGGTATAAAGATCAAAATCTTCAATGAAAAAGTGTAGCTGGATAAATTACAAAAAGGTAAAACAAGGTAAAAACCATTTCAATAAATGTGTAATTAATGTTGATGGTGGAAAGTGCACCCTGCGGCAGGAAAACGGATTCCTACCCTCTCCCTGCAACATGGAAACCCCTCTCTCGCCTGTGGAACAGTGAAATAGGAGAGGAGAGTCTCTAGATATGGGCTAGTTCCCTCTGATGTATCTTGTTTGTTTTAGATAGCACAAAAATATAGGTATATAGGTATACTAGGGGGAATGAAAAGGGAAGGAAGTGCAAGAAAGCAAACAGCCTACTCTAAAAGAGGTGATACACCAAAATAAAGGTTGACCTTTCAGATCCACTCTCAGAATCAAAGAAATGCAACATACATACATTGAAACTTGGTAGAAAAGACCAGGTTATTGGGATGACATGGAGGTTCTAGTGAAAGATATAGGAAACAGGGACTCACCAAGATGTTGTGGAATGCATACTGTAAGTGACCTCCTTTGTTTCTGCACCTTAAATGGAACTCTTCACCTGTAAGCTGCAAACTGACATTCTGTAGATAGCTGATACATTAGTATTTTAAAACCTGTGAGAGCATTTAAAAGGAAATGACTAAACACAGATTAAACATACAGAACATACATAGAGTATCCATCCAAGAAAGAGGTAAAAACTGTATTTTTATTGATTCAGGTGGAGAAAATGTAGAGCAGTGCTCTTTACAAAAGTCAGGAAGATACTTCAAAAATGACTAAGTCCTTGTATTTATATCAGAAGAGCCAAGAGAAGTTTCATTGGAAAGCATGAAAAACACTATTGATGACATCACAAGTCTGCCAAGACCATGCTTGTTGCCTCATTTTGCGTGCTGGTCTTCTCCTCCGGCGGCTGGGCAGGTTTTTTCTTGTGCACTGTAGGTGAAATTTGCTGCCCTTGTAGTGGGTGGCGATTTTGCCACCCTTTACATGGACTTCATGTAGGATTCTCTGCCGACGTCAGCCGATAAGCTACCGATGGTGGTAATCTTGCTGACGTCGGTTTGTGTAGGCTACCGACGTTGGCAGTATTGAGTTGTGGGCGGCAATTTTGCTGCCTTCCACATGTGGGCAGCCCTTTCTCCTTCCCCGCCATGAGGTGGGGTTTTCATTTTCACCACCCTAGGGCGGGCTTTTCCATTTCACTGCCCTTGGGTGGGCTTTTACATTTCACCGCCCTTGGGCGGGCTTTTACAATTTGCCGCCCTTGGGCAGGCTTTTACAATTCGCCGCCCTTGGGCGGGGTTTTCTATTTCACCACCTTAGGGCAGAACTTTCCAACCTTTGCGTCTACCATTGTTATGCCGACGTCGGCGATTCTGCCAACATCGGTCAATAAAAGGTGCCGACAGCGGCAGTATTGCCGACGTCAGCCGATGTCGACGGCCTTTTGTGTTGTGGGCGGTGAATTTGCCGCCCTCTGCATGTTTGTAGGTGAGTTCATTTTACCCGCCCTTGTAGTGGGCGGCGATTTTGTCGCCCTCTGCATTTTGTCTGCCCTCTTTTTTGCCTAAGTGTTGAAACGCTCCATTTTTTCCCTTCTTCTCTCCTTGCATGAACGTTCGGAGATTCTGTCTTTCACCACCGTGAACGCCAACAAACTAGGCCGATGAACCAATGCTCTGAAATGGAAACTGTCAAAACCTGAAAGTGGACCTTGCAACTTGAAATGACTGGCCATGCGAAGCAGGTGTAGGGGGTGACCGAGATTTTGCTTGAGGGGCAAAATTGGGTCAACAAATTGATGACTCACGGGGGAAGCGTGCCTGCTATGCTTAGAACCCAGTTGCCTTACATATCCATTGGGTGCGGAGTCAGATGGTAACTTTGAAGATGGTTTTACAATAGCTCAAAATATCCTAGAATCAAAATATAGATTTTACCCCTACTGTAAAGGGAAACACACACAAGATTAAAAACAACTAACTGTGCAAACTGCACTTAGGGAAAATAGGAAAGAAAATAAGGGAAATGATGTACAGCTGAACCAAAATTCAGTGGCAATGCTTCAGATGTATCCCGTTGACTGGGATACGTAATTCTCCACCATCCAACCTGGAGAGCTAGAATGTGTTATGTTGCTTGCACTGAGTAATCATGTAAGGACTACTCTAGAGGGCATCAAATTTTGCATGTTTTCTAGGCTTAGCTCTATCTTCATCCCATTTTAGGACAATGTCTCCTTTGGCAAAAAATTTTGACGAAGACCTCTTGTCAAAATATCTTTTCACCTGATGTTGGCGACTGATCATAGAGACCATGGCCTAGTTCCTTACCTCCTGGAGCTCCATTAGTTCACATAATCTGACTTCCATGCTGCTTCCTTCTTCTAGCTGCAACTGATGAGCGAGGTCCAGCGCTAGCAATTCGAGTGAGATAGGAAGCCTTGCTTCCCTTACATACACAAGCGTATATGGAGAATTTCTGATTAATCTTTTCAGAGTGATTCGATCGACCCATAGAGCTATTTTCAACTTGGCATGCCAAGTTCTCTGATTTTCTTCCATGGTCCTTTTTATAATCTTAATCAAATTTTTGTTAGTGGACTCAGCTAGTCCATTCTCCTGTGGGTATTAATTTGACAAAATGCTGAGGTATATACCATACCTTAGCGCCCATTCACTAGTTTTGGTTCCCAAAAAAGCCAAGGCGTTATCTGAGATTATAGTGGCTGGGACCCCAAAACGTGTCACTAAGTCCTCATAGAAATCCAAGACTGCACTTTCATTCGCTTCCTTCAAAGCAATGGCTTCCACCCACCTGGTGAAATAATCCATAGCAGTCAGGACCCACTTGTGTCTGGCGCTAGAGGGAGGATTGATCATCCCTATGAAATCCAGGCCCCATTGCATGAATGGTTGTTTAACTTGAATGGACTGTAGGGGCATGGCAGCCAATCACTGCTTTCCATCAAAGAGTGCACACTTCTGACACTTTCTTGCCAAGGCATGGGTATCCTTGAAGAGAGTGGGCCAGAAATAGCCAGCTCTCATTATTTTTGCTGCTGTGGTCTTAGGGGTGAAATGGCTGCCTGTCAGCCCATCGTGAAACTTAGCCAATACCTTGTCAGTCTGACCAGATTCAATGCATCTTAGGAGAACCCCAGAGAGATCCTTCCTAAATAATACTCCATCAATCAAAACATAAGGAAAGGACTGAAGTTTAAAATACCTTCTTCCGGCCCTACCAAGACCCTGTGGACATTCGCCCGTAAGAAGGAAATGCCTCATGTCTAGTGTCCAATCTCTTATGACAGCTGGTTCTTTTGCAGTGGCTACATCATGGATTAGTAAGCTGTCTTCATCCTTTTGTCTCAAATTTGTGGCTAACTATTCACACAGGCCCCTTCCTCTCACCAACTTGGTGATTTTGATGTCTATGTCGTACTCCATTACCTTGGTGATCCATCCCACTCTTTTCTCATTTAAGTCTCAATTGGTCAAGAAATATTTGATGCCAGGATGTGGAACCATGAGATGGATCTTGCTATTTGACAACATATATCTAAATTTCTTCAGGCTACGCACTACTGCCAGGACTTGCTTCTCTACATAGTTGTACCTGGTTTCGAAGTCCTCTAACCCTTGGTTGAAGAAGGCGAGTGGTTGCTCGAGATCATCACTATTTTCTTGGGTAAGCATGGTAGATATTACTTCTCTATTGCTGAAGGTATAGAGATTGAGGTCTTTATTGAAGTCGGGGCTGATTAGAGCGGGAGCCTGGGTCAAAGCCTATTTGATAGCTTCAAAGATGTCCTTTCTTGGCGTTGTCCATTTGAATTCTTCACCCTTCTTTAGCAAGGAGGTTAAGGGTTTAACTATTTCATCAAAATTCAGAATGAACCTTTGAATGAAATTTATCCAACCAAAGAAACTCTACAGGCCTTTCTTGTGCTTTGGCAGGGACATCTCTAGAATGGAGTGGACTCTCTCTGGGTCAATAGACAAACCTTCCTTGGACACAATGTGGCCAAGAAGTTTCCCCTCATGAACTGCAAATACACATTTCTTTGGATTTATAGAGATACCAAATTCCCTACACCTCTCAAAAATCTATCTGAGGTGCTTCATATGCTGTCCTGCCTTTTTGGAGAAAACTGTTATATCATCGAGGTACACCAACATGTTCTTATTTATCAAACCACTAAAAGCCATGTCCATGGCTCACTGGAAAGGAGCACCAACATTGCATAGCCCAAAAGGCATCTTCTGGTAGGTGAATGTTCCCCATTTAGTGGTGAAGGCTATTTTGTATTGGTCGGAGTCTCGCACCAGAATTTGATTATATCCCGAATAGCCATCCAGGAGGGAGAAGCGTTCGGAACCAGTTACCTTCTAGAGGATCTGCTCCATGTTTGGAAGGGGATAATGATATTTTAAAGAGACTTTACTAAGGTCTCTGAAGTTGACGCATAGCCTAATCTCCCCATTTTTCTTTCTAACTAGAACCAAATTAGCCAACCATGAGGAATGTTTGATCGGAAATATAATGCCAGACTCAATCAACTTGGCCAATTCTTTCTACATAAGGAGCTCGACCATCGGGTTAACAGGTCTCTACTTTTGTGTGACTAGTTTTGTGCCTTCATCTAATTCAATAGTGTGTTGGGTGAGCCTTGGATTGAAGCCTTTCAAGTCACTATAATTCCAGGCAAAAATATCGGTGAACTCCTGACACAACAGAATGAAAGCTTGCCTTTCTTGAAACGTGTAGACCTTACCAAGCGCTAGCAATTTGTCCTTGAAGATTTCAACTTTTTCATAATTCTCCTCTTTGGTAGTGATGCATGCTTTGTCATCTCTTATTTGGTCCTCTCCGTTGAAAATACTTTCAAGTGTGACCAGACCCTTAGGGAGTTTATTGTTCTTCAATTGAACAATTTGATTTCCATATTGCTGCTGCAATTTCACCTGATTGTGGGCTGCAAACTTGGCTTCTTCCTGCAGGAAAAGAGCTATCTGTTGGTCGCTTTCAAAGACCTGCCAATTTGTAACATTGTCTAGAATTGAAGGCCGGACCACCACTTTTAAATGGCACGAACCACAACCCCTGCTTATTTCCTTTGAAACATCAAATTGGGCACCAACAGCTGCCAACTTGTCAGCCTGCTTATTTTGTTCCCTGGGGATAGAGGTAATGTTAAGAGCAAGGAAATCCTTCATCAAGTCCTAGAATCTATGCTTTTAAGATTTCAGTAAGGAGTTCTTGGTCAGGTTCAGGCCTCTGATTTGGTTCACTATTAGTTCACTGTCCCCTAGGATTTGCAATTTTTTGATCCCTCTCTTTCTTGCCCACTCAAGTCCATGAATCAAAGACTCATATTCTGCAACATTACATGTGCAAGAGAACTAGAAACAAAAAGCTAAAAAGTACCTTTCTTTAGAAGGGGAGACTAACATTGCCCCACCGCCAGCACTTAGTTTGCTTTTGGAACCGTCGAAGTATAGCTACCACAGGCTAAGATCTTCTTTGTTCTCTTTCATTATATTTGGCATGATGGCACTTTCTTCATGCAAGCAATAGACTCCAAGGTCTGCCTCCTCAATAAACTTATAAGGATTGTGCTTGAAGTTATCACTCCCCCACTCATCCAAGAGTAGATCTGTAACTCCTTTAAGAGCAGAAGATGAAGATTTGTCTGTCTGAGAGTCTTCTAGATCGATGATGGTGTAACTGACATTTGCTGCCTTGGGTGAATAGGGCTCTAGGTGGTCCTTATAGAGTGGTTCGGATTCAATTTTCACTTTGGTCCCATATTTGGTTCTGAAAACCAGATATGACCAGTTCGCTGCTAGATAACCACCTATTTTGGACGTAAAGTCCCTAGACAAACATATTGCAAAATATGGAGGAACGTCTGCTACCACTATATCTTAGGGGATTGAGAATGTTGGGTAGGCATGCAATATTAAACTCAATCCTTTTAGGACTCTGACTATCTTTGTAGGCATCCCATCTAGTTGTAAGACTCCTTTGTTCATTGCTTCGTATTTTAATCCCATCTTATCAACAATGCATTTAGGCATTATTGAAGTGCTGGCCCCGCTATCAATTATGTAATTATGTACTAAAAAATCCCCTATGATCAAAGATACATAAAAATGAGGAGTCTTTTCTTCTTTCTTTACCTGACCTGGAGCAGAAGGCTGCCCATTTGTCATTAAGATGTTATTAGTGTCTGGCAAGATGGCCTGTCGATCTAGCTAATGCAATTATTTCTTCAAAACCTCTTTTTGTCTTGGAAGAGACAACGAATCCCATAGAGAAATGTTCACATGCAATTTCTTCATTTGATCAACTATATTAACTTGGGGGCTGATTCCCTTCATTCTCTCCTTTGCACTAATCCCGGCTGAAGCTGTAGACTGAGGAGCTAGGGGTGCAAACGGTTGTTTGTAAATTGGGGCCCTTTGAAATGGGTGTGATGGAGGATTAGTTACTACCTGAGGGGAAGCCTGCGCTTCTCCAACTGCTCTTCTTTTAAATCTCATGTTGGTTGCAACGCAATTGACCTGATTATCTGTAGCACCTCCATGATTAATTGCACAGAGCTCACCTTCTTCGTGATTTATCAGAGTAGAATCCGGTTGAGTTTGATTGTTACTCGCGCTGGGCTGAGCTGGAAACTCCAAAAACTGGGAAAAATTAGCGGCTTGATTTTCTGAATTCTAGAAAAAATTGATCATATCATTCGTGTGGACAGCATGCTCTTGACCTTGTCCCATGGTTGAACAACCTGGCTGCTCCTGTACTAGATTGTTCTGAGTAGGTACCATGGCTTTAGATGCCGAAGAAGGGCTTGAGTTATAATTTTGATAGGGCCTGGTTGTAGTGAGCTGCCCCTGACCTTGGTTATAGTTTGGAAAGGGGGGTCTAGGGGCATGGCCATAATTTTGATAACCTTGGTTTGGCTTGTGGCTTTGAGCTTGTTGTCTTTTAAGGGCAACAAGTTCATTTGACATGCTCTGTAACAGGCCCTTAACTTCATTTAATTCATTAGATGGAAAAGTAGTTGGTTTCTCAATGACAGGTAGGGGGCAATTATGGGAGTGACTGCCTGAATTAGGGGCAGCGGTTCTGGGAAAAGTGGCATATGAGGCCTAGGGGTGATTTTCCCAGCTTGAATTAAGCAATTTTTAGCTGTAATGGCTATGTCATACGCAGCTGGCAGTATGTGTCCCCCCATAGATTGAATCATCATCGCAATGTCACTATTTAATGCTTTTAGATAGTACAAGAAAGCGTAGCTGGGAGTAGGTCTTACCAGGATGGGAATTCTATCCCAAGTCTTTTGAAACTATGTGTTGAAGTCCTGCATATACTCATGCGGAGCTCTCTTTATAGTTGTCAATTGCTCTCCAAGAGAGAGGCCATCACTTTTTTCCCCAAAACAATCAGTTAAATAGGTGCCCAATTCATTCTAGGAATGTATGGAATTCACAGTCAAGGTGCCATACCAGTCGAGAGCTTTCCCTTTTAGAGACAAGGCTAACAGTCTGATGGCAATATTTTCTTCTGTTACATTGTGAATATTGCAAAGCTTGGCAATATTTTTGATATGCTCAACAACTGTAATAGGTCCCACTCCATCAAAAGAAGGCACATTTTTTAGAGCTTTTCCTAGGATCGGATCATAGCGTAGGAGGTTTAAAGGGCTCTCACCATGAAAAGCTCCAAAAGGCAAGGCCATGGCTGGAACAGGTTGTATTTGTGGCTGAGCTGGGTTGATGTTCCTAGCAACAAGTCTAGGAGGATTTACTAGTGGATAAGGGCGAGTTCTTTCAAACCTAAGCCTTTTAGCAGAGTTTAAAGTTAGTTCAATGAACTCAAAGGGGACCCTTCTTGAAGCTGACCTGGTGGTAGCTTTTTGGCATAGAAGTTTAAGTGACCGGTCTTAAAAATAAAGAACTGAGCTCTTACCAGTGGAGTCGCCAGATGCTAGAAATCTTTGAAAATCACTGTAGCAGGACCAGCATCAATCTTGAAATACTACTGCATTGAAAAATAGAGTCCCACTGGGTGTGCTAAAACTGTTGACACTAGAAAGTGCACCCTGCGGTAGGAAAATGGATTCCTGCCCTCTCCCCGCAACATGGAAACCCCTCTCTCACCTGTGGGACGGTGAAACAGGAGAGGAGAGTCTCTAGATATGGGCTAGTTCCCTTTGATGTATCTTGTTTGTTTCAGATAGCACAAAAATATAGGTATATAGGTATACTAGGGGGGAATGAAAAGGGAAGGAAGTGCAAGAAAGCAAACAGCCTACTCTAAAAGAGGTGATACACCAAAATAAAGGTTGACCTTCCAGATCCACTCTCAGAATCAAATAAATGCAACATACATACACTGAAACTTGGCAGAAAAGACTAGGTTGCTGGGATGATAGGGAGGTTCTAGTGAAAGATATAGGAAACAGGGACTCACCAAGATGCTGTGGAATGCATACTGTAAGTGACCTCCTTTGTTTCTGCACCTTAAATGGAACTCTTCACCTGTAAGCTACAAACTGACATTCTATAGATAGTTGATACATTAGTATTTTAAAACCTATGAGAGCATTTAAAAGGAAATGACTGAACACAGATTAAATATACAGAACATACACAGAGTATCCATCCAAGAAAGAGGTAAAAAATTGTATTTTTATTGATTCAGGTGGAGAAAATGTAGAGCAGTGCTCTTTACAAAAGTCAGGAAGATCCTTTGAAAATGACTAAGTCCTTGTATTTATAGCAGAAGAGCCAAGAGAAGTTTCATTGGAAAGTGTGGAAAACACTATTGATGACATCACAAGTCTGCCAAGACCATGCTTGTTGCCTCGTTTTGTGTGCTAGTCTTCTCCTCTGGCAGCTGGGCGGGTTTTTTCTTGTGCACTGCAGGTGAAATTTTCCACCCTTGTAGTGGGCAGCAATTTTTCCGCCCTTTACATGGACTTCATGTAGGATTCTTTACCGACATCAGCCAATAAGCTGCCGACGGCGGCAATCTTACCGATGTCAATTTGTGTAGGCTACCGACGTCGGTAGTATTGTGCTGTGGGCGGCAATTTTGCCGCCTTTCGCATGTGGGCAGCCCTTTCTCCTTCCCCGCCATGGGGTGGGGTTTTCATTTTTGCCGCCCTAGGGTGGGATTTTCCATTTCACCGCCCTTGGGCGGGCTTTTACATTTCGCCGCCCTTGGGCGGGCTTTTACAATTCACCGCCCTTGGGTAGGCTTTTACAATTCGCCACCCTTGGGCAGGGTTTTCTATTTCACCGCCTTAGGGTGGAACTTTCCAACCTTTGCACCTGCTGTCGATCTGCCGACATCGGCAGTTCTACCAACATCGGTCAATAAAAGGTGCCGACGGCGGTAGTATTGCCGATGTCAACTGATGTTGATGGCCTTTTGTGTTGTGGGTGGCAAATTTGCTGCCCTCTGCATGTTTGTAGGTGAGCTCATTTTACCCACCCTTGTAGTGGGCAGCGATTTTGCCGCCCTCTGCATTTTGTCTGCCCTCTTTTTTGCCTATGTGTTGAAACGCTCCATTTTTTCCCTTCTTCTCTCCTTGCGTGAACGTTTGGAGATTCTGTCTTTCGCCACCATGAACGCCAATGAACTAGGCTGATGAACCAATGCTCTGAAATGGAAACTGTCGAAACCTAAAAGTGGACCTTGCAACCTGAAATGACTGGCCGTGCGAAGCAGGTGTAGGGGGTGATCAAGATTTTGCCTGAGGGGCAAAATTGGGTCAACAATTAAATAATTTCATATATATATATATATATACATATATATATAGACATATATATATATATATACATATATATATATACATATATATATATATACATACATACATATATATATATAGATACATACATATATGTGTATATATATATGTATATATACATATATGTATACACACACACACACACACGTGTGTGTGTGTGTGTGTAAATATATATATATATATATATATATGCATTAAAATTAAATTTTTCTTTATTGATAGGAGAGAGTAGAAGATAATAAAATATGGTGCATTGGCATGGGATTTAGAAGTGTGGGTTTGTTTTATTATTGTGTTGACTTCAATGTGGTTGTATTTACCCATTTAAATGTTGTTAAAATGTTGAATTCACCTTATTTAAAAAAAATCAATATGTGATATATTGTGTCTTCAAGATAATAAATTGTCTTCAAAGTATACATGATCTTTATTTCAAAGCCACTTTGTTGAAAAAGGGCATAGAAACAAACACACACACACACACACACACATGAGTGCATATGTTAGATGACATAAATATATTGCATAAGTAATCAAATTTTTTGTTTGTTTCAGAATATGATAAATTACATTTATTTTAAGAATTACATAAGAAGTGTCTGTTATGGTCAAGTTATGAGGATTCAATATAAACATGTAAATATGTATGTATGTAACAAAACTAGAAATATAAATTATAGATCCATGTATAATGAGTATAGTAACATTTAATTGAGCATGTATATATTTTTGTATATGTTTACATGAATCTTTATAATATTTAAAGAAATGTAAATAATAAATGCATTAAATAATTCAAATTCAATATGTTTATATGTTATAATATAAAATGCAAATCAAAAGTGCATCAATGATAAATATAACATGTAAAATATTTTCTTGGAAAATTTACATGTTATATTTCTTATAGTATAATATTTCTAATAAATTATTACTTTCTTTTTTTAACAAACTATATACATTTCAAAGGAGGAGCTAAAATTGACTTCTAAAGAAGTATTGATTTTGGGGTTGGATGACTTATTATTTGTTGTGTACAAAATAAAAGATTTTGAAGGTGACAATAAGGTCTTTTACTCATGTCATCTTTTGGTCAATGATAGAGGACAATCATTTGATGCTACTCCTTCAAGCCATGGATTACACAAGTTCAAATTTAATTTTTATTTGGGGGGGAAATAATATAATCCATTAAATATAAATATAGATAAATTGGATGAAGTTATTTTTAAAGGGACCTTTAAAGATAATTATTCAATTGTCAACACAGTGTTCATTGACTGCAATTCTTGAAAATATGATACAAAATAAAAATTACAAATGAGTTATGTTATGGAAAGAGGATATAGTGGAAATGGAAGTCATAAATAAGAAAATTATTGGATAATTAAAATTATGTCTATCATCACATTCTTGGGAGAAACCAAAAAATCCATACTATCAATTGTGAAACATTATTTAGAAGGATGTAACTTGCCGATTTGATTTTTTAAGTGTAATTACTGATTATAAAATACAATTGTAGTAACATTATCATCAATTTCATACCAACAAAATATAAAGTATTTAAAATGTAATTAAATTTATCTCAAATTTATGGATTTTAATTTAGTAATACTTGTTGGTAGAAAATAAAATGTAGGCCTAAAAGGACAAATAGATAGTTTATAACACTAAAATTATGCACTATAGACTAGTCTCATAGCTACCAATATGAACAAAAATTTTCACTTAAAACAAGAATAAAATATGTAAAATAAGGGAGGTAGAGTGATATATAAAAATATAGAACTTCTAGTATTAAATTGACTTAAATATTCCTATTAAAAATTGATTACAAAGCATAAACTTACATGGCTATAGTTATTAAAAAAACTCTTACAAATTAAAATTTTGTCCTCATTCTCCTCTAATTGATGTTATTAAGCATTCATCTATTTTTTTAGGTTCTTCTTATTTCTACCTTCTTTTTATTCACAATTTGATACTATGTGATTCTGCTTTTTTGTTATATTTTTCTTCTATCTTTCACTTTATTCTCTAGTATCTATGTTATTCTATTCCTATCATTATTGTTTCATAAAAAACCTATGGGCTGTTTATTTATTTTTCTTCCACATTTTCCCTTTTTATCTTTACTATTTGGATTCTCACTTCCCACATTATTTTCCTCCAAAATTCCAAATGGTCCACATAGTTCAAATTTGAACATGTTGTGTATTTAATTCATTCAAAAGGTCTATTGTGGAGATCTCTAACTGACTACATAAGTGAAAATAGGGGTAAGGATATCATTTTATAACACTCCCCCTTATCCCTAATGTTCTTAAACTAATTTTATTAATCTACTTTAACCACTAAAACATCCTTGTAACTTCTCTTTACATGTCCACATGCTTTTGTATCTCTTTTATTCAAGTGAAGATATTCCTTGTTGAAGTCGATAATTGGACTATCAAAGTCTATAACTAGACTATTTAAGTCTTTAGCTATATTTTTGAAGTCTATAACTAAATTTTTGAATTCTATAACTAGACTTTTTAAGTATGGGGTTATGCATATTGGGGTCTAAAGCTAGCTTGTTAAACTTCAAAGCTGGCCTATTAGAGTCTAGAGTTGGGCTATTGGATATGATATTTTAACACTATGACTTATTCCTAACCTTCTTATAATGATCTAATGAACCTCTTTAAATCATTAAAACATCATTTTAACTTATCTTTACTTATCCATATACCTCTACATATCTTTTATTCAAGTTCATAGCTTCCTTATTAGATTCAGTAGATAGACTATCAAAATTCATAGATGGATTATTGAAGTCCATAACTAGACTATCAAACTTTTCATCTACCTTATTAAAGTCATATCTATCTTGTCAAAGTCCATAGTTGTCCCGTTGGAGTCCGTAACTATCTTATTAAAGTTTGGACCTTCTTTGTTGAAGTTGGTAGCTAGACTATCAAAGTCTATAGTTGGACCATTGAAGGTTGTAGCTAGATTATAAAAGCTCATAACTACCCCATTTAAGTATTTAGGTGGACTACTAAATTCCAAAGCTTGCCTATTGTATTCTAGATTTGTCTTGTTAGAGTTTGTAACTAGCGTGTCAGAGTCTGATGCTGGCTTGTTGGAGTATAGAGCTGACATAAAACCTTATAGACCTAAATCTACTAAATTAATTACCCCTAACCTTCCTCTTAAGTTCATGAAAATGTCTTTTAATAATGGTTTAGTTAAAATATCAAAGTCCTATGACCCACTTGAATCATATGACCTCTTTTGCTTTCTTTAGGTCAACTAACTCCTAGGTCTATATTGCCTTATGTCTCTCTATCTTGCCTTCATGAGTCTATCCATATGGTTAAGAAGTATAGCTTTATATTTTCAATGAATATTTATTAGATCATCTACATACAAAACTACAATCAAAATATCACCTTTGGTCTCTTTGATATAGAGTGTGGGCTCACTAGTACTTTTTCTAAAGTTATTTCTCAAGTAAGAGTTTATATGGATGCACCATTATCTTGGGGCTTTCTTGAGCCCATCTATAAATGTCTTTTTCAACCTATATACCTTATTATCATGACCATGAATCTCATATTTGGGTAGCTATCCCATATAAACCTCTTCTCCTAGCTCTCCATTCAAGAAGGCTAACTTGACATCCATTTGATGCACCTTCCACTTGTGTTGAGGAGTAATGGATATGATTGTCCTTACCATTATATCCTTTCTATTGTTGCAAATGTCTCATTGTAGTCATGCCCAGAATATTAAAATATGAACCTTATCCCTAGACTATTATAGGAATGTGATCTCCATCCAAATGGTTTGGAATAGTCAAATTTATTTGGAATATATAATAAGTCCAAAATATTCAAAATATTCCAATTAATTATAAATTATATGTGCCCAAAAGCTATGAAAAAATCTAATTTTTTTGGGAATATAGAAAAAAATTCTTTGAGAAAATTTTATCCACTTTAGTGTGTGTAAGTCCAAATTATTCAAAATATTCCAATATATACAAAATTATCTATGCCAAAATGGTTTGAAATAGTCCAATTTATTCGAATATAGAAACATTATTCTTGGAGACTTTTCTTTCGCTACACTTTAGTGGGTATAAGTCAAAAAATTTCAAAATAGTCCAATGTATTTGAATTGATTTGTGCCCAAATGCTTTGAAATAATCCTATTTATTTAGAATATAGAAATATTATTTTTTGGAAAAAATATATTCTTTGATTTAGTGGGTGTAAATCCAAATTATTTGAAAACTTCTAATTTATTCAAAATGATATGTGCCCAAATGGTTGGAAATAGTCCAATTTATTTGGAATATAGAAAAATTATTTTTGGAGAAAATTTTCTCCACTTCACTTTAGTGTGTATAAGTCTAAATTATTTAAAATAGTTTAATATATTTGAATGATCTATGCCCATATGGCTTGAAATAATCTAATTTATTTAGAATATAGAAAAAAAATTAGGACCAAATTTTTTCCACTCAACTTTATTAGGTATAAGTCCAAATTAGTCAAAATAGTCCAATTTATTTGAAATGATAAGTTCCCAAATGGTTTTAAATAGTCAAATTTATTTGGAATATATAAAATCTATTTTTGGAGAAAATATTATCACTCCACTTTAGTGGGTATAAGTCCAAATTATTTGAAATAGTCAAATTTATTCAGAAGGATCTATGCCCAAATTGTTTGAAATAGTCTAATTTATTTTTAATATAGAAAAAAATTGGAGAAAACTTTATCCACTTTAGTTTAGTCAGTGTAAGTCTAAATTATCTGAAATAGTCCTCTTATCATGAATAAATTATAAAATTGCACCATTCGTCTATTGTGCCACCTCAATATATTGTTTCTTGAGTTATCAACTAATGATTATATAATGTTCTCCACCTTTTCTTCACTTTTTGTCTTTTCCAATGGGGATGCATTCCGCTTCACTATATCACTAATATCAATGAAGTGAATATTTTTAGTTGACTTGGCATAGGAAAAGTAATCACTAATGCATGATTGGCAACGGATCCTATTATGATGGGTCCCTATATTTTTCAGTGACTAAAATTAAATTTTTTATTCTAATGTTTTCTATTTCATTAAAATTTTAAAATAACTTAGAGGCATTTAGCCCTTAGTGTAGTTTTTAATACTAAAATAATTTCACTACAAGTGGTGCCAACTTTTCAATTTGGGCAAGTTTTTTGGGACATATTTTAGGGTAAGATTAACATATGTTCGGTGTTGTGGAAGGATAAAATGCATAACCTTTATTTGGTGAAAAAGGATTGTGGGGTCCCTCACCCCTTTCATTTATCAAAAAGTGTTATCAAATTAAGATCTAGTCTACCATACTAACAAGACTGAAGTTAACAAAGTTTCCTCAAGAGAAACAACCATAAAAAAATTAAATATTTTTAAAAGATCATAAGGAAAACTAAAATTAAGAAAATAATTAAAATGTAAAAGGTAATCACCTGAACAAAGGAGAGTGTTTGAAAGTCTCCCAAAAAATACACATAGAAAATAGGTTTTTCTATAGATAAAGGACAACCATTCCTATATCAACATAAATTATTCCTTAGAATAAAGATACTGAACCAAACCAATGCTAAAAAAATAAAATCATACATCTAGTCGTTGTTGTACACACTTAAAAATGGCCACCAATAACCTCCAACCACGCTTTTGACCATTTCCACCCAAAATGCACAATTTGGCCTAAAAACACTAAAACATGCTAAATGATGTGAAACTAACATATTAAAGTGCCAATTTTGGCCAGGGTACACCTAAATGGGTCAATACAATTTGTGGGCCAACTATCTTTGATTAGATCATTTCAAATCAAAATGCCAATTTTGCACCTAGTGCTCTAGATTGTTCTTTCCTATAAAATCTCTTACACAATAAATGTGCCTTTGTTATTTTTTGTTGGTAACATCCTAAATGGGATAATGGATCCAAAAAATCTGACATTACCTTCCAATTCCAATTTATTTTAATTTTAGACCAATAATAAGGCATTCTAATGAATTTGGGTAATTTGTACACAAAGTGCTTAAACATGCTTAAGAGCTAATTAATCCAAATCAAGGCCTAATTAAGAATTCCATAAAAACTTGTTGAAAACTTATTTTTAAAAATGGATATTGAGTATATGCATCATTAGGTGACCTCATTTCTTAGGAAGACATCCCTAGGCCATAAATGTCACAAATATCAGGATTCATGCCCTCCATGCCTCATCAATGCCTTTTATGATGCCCTCCATACCTATTAATTTCCACTTCCTCTAATTTCATGATGAGGATAATTATAAAATTAATTCCAAAAATTGAATTAATCCTCAAACACACATCTCAATCTCAGGATGGATGGTTTAGGTTGATTCTAGACATTCTCAAAAATCTATAAATAGAGAGGCCATAAACATCATTTCTAATCTATTTTGGTGAAATGTTATAATGCACAAATATCTTCAATAAGCCATTAGAATTAGTGTTACCATGAAAAATTGATTCCAAGACAATCCAAGCCATAATCTAAAGTTGACAAGGAGAGATGGAGGTAGCCAAGCTTCCATTGATGAAGACTTCATGAGCACAAGCCAAGCAAGCCACTACAACAAGCATTTTAGAACATCCAAGGAAGATAAAAGAGGATTTATTTTTTATTTTATTTAGGTTTTTTATTAATTTTTGTTAACTAATCTCTCCCTAGTGTCTATGCCTAGAGATGTTATGGTAATTAGTGTATTTCTTTCATATTTTTTTCATTTTAGAACTAACACCATACTAACCATCCTCTCTTGAGTCAAATTCCTAGATCCACATATGGTATGCCCAGCGGGACTAGATGCATCCACACATTAAGAAGATCATTTTAAAGATTTAAAATATTAATTTATACCATTAAATATCTTACAAATTGATTTTCTAACTTTATTTTACCATTTCTATTTTCAACAGGTTTACACAGTAATCAACATCAACTAGTAAGACTGACATCAATTGGATAGCTTAACCGGTATCAGTTAGTAAAATTGACATCAATTGGATACCTATCATCATTCATAATGGTATAACTAATGTTTTTTAGATAACCATTAGTGATTAGAAAATGTAAACATCATCAATTATATAAACCGACATCAGTCACTATGTTTTTCATAAAACACAAACTCTAAAACTCTTTTTTTAAAGTTCATTGTTTCAAACCTAAAATATCATGAATGCTAAAGGACATGGTAACATTTTTGTTGTAAGACCAATCTTAAAGTTTTATAAAAACATGTTTTAGATCACCTTTTTCATGCTTAAAAATCAATTAGGAACCTTGTTTTGGTGTTTAAAAAATAAATTTAGATGTTTATGGTGAATGTTTTCAAAGTTTGTAACTAATACTAGGGGGTCAAATGAATACCACCTCATTTTCCATTTGGGATTAAAAATTAATTCAATTTTTCAAATGTTTTTGTATTTACTTAGCTATTTAGATTAATTTTTTGTTTGGAAAAAAGTGGGATGTTGTGTGTATTCTTTTCCATTTATCCCCCTTTAGGGAACCCTTGGAATCAAAAGCACCATTCTTATTGCAAGTAGCCTAGTCTAAGGCTTAGAAATAAAGTCATCTAAATCACTCTCAAAATTTTTTTCAATGTTTGGGTGACCTTGAAAATGACCCTAAAGTCTTTCTACATTCATGCTTTCTTTATTTTTATGCAAACTTGGCTTGTGAGGGGGACTTCATTACCTCTCATGAGTTTTTTAGGGAAGATTTGACTTAGGGTTGCACTTCCTAACATTGAATTCATTTGGATCCTAATTAGAGTTGCACACAAGATGTAGTGGCACTTTGGACATCACACTACACTAAGTGAATATTAGGATGTAGTGGTTATAAAAAGGACTAGACCTTTTTGCAACAAGCTAAGTGATACAGACCCAAAATTTGTGATTTTATTTTGCATTGTTTGGCATGAAAATCATTGTGCAATTTATTCCACTAAAATGTTAAAAAACTTGTTAGATCTTAGAAAAACCACACTTTTCATGGAAGTATTATTGGTGAAAGGTGTGACTCAAGGTCCATGTCACAATACTATCATTTAAGAGAAGGGGGGGGTGAAAAAACACTACTATATAATGCACATTTACTTTTAGATGAACACTTAAAATCTTCTCAAATGATTTATAATGATGGATTCTAATGATAGCAAGCAAAATTGTCAATTTAGGATATAAGAATGATTAATTAGTTTGTCTTATCCTAGATTAAGTCTTGTTTCAAGTCAAAACTTGGTGTAAACAAATAATTCAAACCAAACACATAGTCCTAATTTTCCTTTGAACAAAGAGGCATTATGTTGCCCTCATGAGATCATCAATTTACTTTGTTTAAAGTTCATCAAAAGCTTGAGATTCATATCATCCACTTTCATGTATTTATGTTGCCTAATTGAGTCTAGACCTTTACCAAAGTTGTTTTAAGTCCTTCACTTATAATCTAAATTTAGAATTACACCTTTATAATTTCATAGGGTTCATGTGTTAAGTGGGTTTGCCATTTGCACTAAACTTGAGGGAAATTAGGTTTAATTTCCAATTAGGGTTGAAGGCCATTCAAGAATTATAATCATTATCATCACTTGATAGACTTAAGCCATTTTGTGCTAAAAACATTCACTTTGAGTCTATGCACCATAACATTTTGAGTCAAGAAAAGTAGTTTTATGTTGTCAACATTGTGGGAAAATGTCTTTGCCTTAGATATTTTTTGAAACAAACTTTTTTGTCACACCTTTTGGGTAGTGTAGCACTACCCAAAACATTTAAAATATTGTTTCATATACCCTCTTACATAGAATTCAAATTTGTTCCTACATTTTTAGACCAATCCAAGTGTAATTTTGTGATATTTTGTCTACCACAGTTATACTATTCACTTTTGTCTAGATTTTGTATCAAAAGAACCAAGTTTTATACCATTATTTATGAGAAAATAAACTATCTCTAAAAGTGCCTTTTGTTTCATACCTTATACCTAGTTGATCAAGTTCATGTCCAAGAATCAATTTCCTAGTGTTTGTTAGAAGTGTTTCAAATTTGTTAGATTAAAACTTTCATATATTTAAAAGTATATCTTTTGATGTCATTTGGCCAAGAGTCCTAGCTCATGCCCTATTTGAGACTAGCTTTTGACATCACGTTTGGCCAAAAGACCTAGCAACTTTTAAATTCATTGATTCAACTAATTTGAAACATGCCAACCTTAGAGTTTGGAATTTTGATTTTTGGTCCATTTACTTGCTTATCTTTATGTGAGAAATGAAATGTTAGATACTTCATGCTAGCTTGTTTCCTCACAAATATTTGCATACACATTTTGATCCTTTTAATGAATCGAGACCAAGTTGGAACAACATCTATTTTGGACATTGTCTTTTTAGATTTTGAAAAACTCTTTGAAATTTTATCACAAAGCATTGACTATGGATCCAAAAATGTATTCCTACACTCATTTTGGAATCATGTACAATCCAGGGATTAATAATGTAGTTACATAAGAAAAAAATGGTGTAAGACCCCTATGTAGATAATATTGTTTATGAGATAGATTCTTATCCCTCTTATAATACTCAATTAGGGTCACAAATACAAGATCCATTGGCTAACTATTTGGTTAACACACCACCTTATTTAGAATAAGAACAAGAACAAACTACATAATACCTAGCTACAATATTCATAGTATACGAGCCAGTTCTTCAACAATCCTATTCTACTAATATGGCTTCCACATATGATCTATTTTTGTTTGATCAACATTTATTAGAGAATAAAGGTGAGATTTTGGTTAGAGCCATAAAACTAGGGGCCAAGTTTCCATAAAAATTTCCCCATGAAAATTTACCAAGTCTAGTAAGAGTTCACCAAAATATCATTTATGATCAACAAGCTTCTTCTAGCAATCCTATGGCTCTAGTCCAAATAACATATCAATACCCCTAATATATCTAATTAAGGAAAAAACATAATGGAAGATCACTTTAACCAAATGAAGATAGCATATCAAACCTACCTGAATCTAGCACATTATTTAAATCAGATGAACATGGTGAGTAAGCCTCTTATTGACCTAGTTCCTTCAATAGGAGTGTTGATAGAGTTAACTAGACAAGAGAATCTGAGTTTTGATCCATTAATACAAATTGATTCAATAGACAACTTGATGCATATGCTTATTATTGAAGAAGTGTCTTCAACCTCTACATAGAATAATGAGCCAAATATAGTGGATAATGTGTAAACAATGTTCAATCCTGATCAAAGTGGTACTAATGCACAAAAAAACTAGCCAATAACATGTGCCTATAGTTAATACCATGGGTAGATCATCATACTAGGTAATAGGAGTTTCTACACGCCAACCTCAATCGACTGCTTCCTCAAGCGTACAAACTATGGGATTAGGTAATCAAACAATGGCTAATATCATGCCTCAATGATATAATGTAATGAATCCTACTCCTCAAAAAGTACTGAGTAGTATTATAGAAAAGCAGACACAATATAGTGTATCAATGCAATAGAGGACAAATACATTTCCACCTCAATTAGGGGAAACAAATATTCCACCTCACCGGGTAACAATGAACATACCTTTCAATCATAGAAATACACCAATTCAAAACCAAGAAATGACTAGTCAACAACATCCAAATATTGGTCAGTGATAGATGTTGAGTCTGTAACATGTTTCTACTTCTCCATAGGGATTTATACAACAAAGATGTCCCTATGTTTCTCAATTACCTACTAGACAATCATTAGTTTGAAATATGCCACAAATTCAAAGATAGGGTCCTGGACCACACGTTCCCACTCAAAAACAAGGTTTGATTAGTTTACAACATATCCCTTTTTAACCATAGTAGGCATAGTATAGTTATATCCCTCCATCCCAACCACAAAATCCTCCAAGTCAAACCTTTATCACCAACCCATACTAGAATATCATGTAACCAATTATGCAATTTCAAGTACATCATAATATATGTATGTGTATTCTTGGTCCATTCCCCAACTAAACCAATGTACCCCAATAGGTATCTCCATCATACCTTGGTCAAAATGTCTCACTTGTGCCTCCCAACCATCTACCCAAACCAATATTCTCCCTCAAACCAATGTTCCATCTAGTTTTATATCCCAAGAAATGCAATAGATGAATGATGCAATTGTTTCTATTCAAGTTGGTAAATAGATAAAAAATTTCAAATTGCATGACGTGTGTTCCTATCCATTCAACATGGAGTATTTTTAGATACCATTTCCTCTAGGATATGAACCACAAAAATTTGATAAATACAAAAGGAAAGGTGACCCTAAGGCTCATTTGACTAAATTATTTATCCCATTTCAACCAGCGGCATATAGTGACATATACCTTTTACTATTGTTCTTAAGGAGCTTGTCTAGACAAGCCTTGGAGTGGTTTTTAAAGTTTCCCAAAAATTTAGTAATGGATTTTGATGATCTTTCTAATAAGTTTGTGCAAAACTTTTACTATAATCTTGAGCATGAGATTTCATTAGTGGACTTAACGTAATCAAAACAAAAAGGCAAGTGAGAGTTTTACAAGTTATTTATAGTGATGGAGAGCCCTTGCAAGCCATTTCACCCATAGTTTAGTAGATAAATAATTAGCCATTATTTTTACTAAAAATTTGCATAGTGAGATAGCTTATCATTTGGAATTACAATGTGCACATACTTTCAAGGAAATCATCGACAAAGGCTTTTTGATTGAGTGAATTCTCATCAATAAAAGAGTTATCAATATTAATTCAACTAATCAAAATCAAGGTACCAATCAGGGAAATGACCAACATCTCATTCAAGTACCAACATTGAAACTAACATAGGCCAATAACCACAAAATACCAAAGTAATTCAATCACAATAAAAATCTTGTGGGAAATAGAGTAACCAAATCTTGTCATGTCTAAATGGTGAAAACATCATCTATACCACATTTTTAGCTTACTCCTACCCAATAACCTCTCTATCTAATACTGCAAGCATAACAACCAAGACATGCATAATAAATATAGTAGTTGTTACCATCTAAATGGTTAAAACATAATCTATACCACTTTTTTAGTTTACTCCTACCCATAAACCTCTCTAGCTAATATCATAAGCATAACAACCAAGACTTGCATAACAAATACATTAGTTATTACCATTACTAATCCCTCCTTTTAGGAGAACCATGCCTGCACATCATGTCTTTAGTGACCTAAGAGAACCTATTGATTATGTATTTCATAAGCTTGCTACCACTAATCTAATTAGTTGGCCTATACCAAAGCATTATCTACAAGGCATTCCTTATCTTTCTTAGTACCATGAAAATGAATTTTGTGACTATCATCAGGTTAATGGGAATAATCTATGAAGATGTGTCTAAATCAAGCATTTAATTGAGAATATGTTAGAGAATAGGGAGATAATATTAGATAATGGTGTTTCCACTTCCAATCAAACTCTTGGGATTTATCAAAACCCCTTTCCTTTACATAACAATTATTAATAGTAAAATAATCAGTAATAACAATAACAATAGCTAGTGTGGTAGCAAAATCAATAGTATCAAAATCAAAGGTTAAACCAATAGAATCAACAAAATCAATAGTAAAACCCATAATGATAGAACAATAGAAAAAAATAAGGTCAGAATGGTAATAACAAATAAACATACCATGTAGTTTCACATGACTACAATGGGGTTATAGGTCATATTGTAAGGGGTAGTGTTAATACCATCTCCATTAATCCTAGACCAAGCACTAATCAGCTTAGACCATTGCTAAATAACAACACTCAACCAAATTACATAGATAATCCTTCATTGACTTGGGATTGCATATAGAGAAATCATTAAATGAGGACTTCCCCTTTTGGACCTTATATCAAAAACTCATACTTTCCACATGACCACATGTGTGTGCATCGACAACTGAGACTTGTCCTATTTGGTCCCACACCATTCCCAACATTGGTTAGGAACAATGGTCTAGTATTTAATCTTGATTATGTAATCATAACTTAGAGTTCAAATATTACTATCCTAGGTCCACAACCATCTACCACTTTACCTATCATCCAAATAACCATTCAGCCTTAGAATAAACCATTCACTACTAACCAAGATAAACAATTTGATATTGTGGAACAATTGTAGAAGACACTAGAACAAACTTGTATTTTAGATTTGTTGTGAACATCAATAATACACAATAACATATTGAAGGATTTTATTACCCAATATCATATTGTTAATGACATATCCCTTGATAAATTTGAAGCTTTGGTTGGACACCTAGCTCTAGCCAAACAAGTCATATTCAACCAAAGTGATCTATTTTCCCTTATCCCACTCCATAGTAATCCATTATAAATAGAATTTTATATAAGATAACATAAATTGAAATGTGTCCTTATAGAAAATGGATTCATTCTCAACATAGTGTCTCTAAAGCTCATCAAGCTTCTTGGGTACACAATGGCAGATCTCTAGCTAGAAACAATAACCATCAAAGCCTATGATAATCAAGAAATAGAATCACAAGGAACCATTAGTTTTATAGTTATCATTGGGCCTTTGGCCCATGATACACTTTTCCATGTGCTTGATCTTGAGTTATCGTATAATATGCTTATAGGAAGGCCTTGGTTACATGAGATTCATGTAGTCTTATCAACGCTACACCAATGTATCAAGTTTTCCCACTCAAGGATGGAAGTGAATATTTTAGGAGATTTACACCCATATGAACACTACAAGCATCTTGAGGCCAAATTTCAAAGTTATAATTATTAGTATAACATGAATCCAAGTTCCAAGTAGGATTAAAAAAAGGCTATACTTATTGATCCTTCACCAGATAATTGCATAGATCCTCATACCTTGGACTCCCTTTCCTACATGCCACATCCTAAAACTTCTAATCATTTCACCATTTTAGATAATGGACCAAGAGAGTATGTGACCCATGATACATTTCATGTTGCTAATCTTCCTTATAATTTGAAAACCTTAGGGCAACCTAAAGTCACCCCATATATGCATTAGAAATAAAATAACAAAGATAAGGGACCTATCACATTTGTACTAACATCTTACCTAGAACTTGAACCTCTTAAAGGGGATGAATCATGGTTATACAATGACAACCAAGCTGATTTTTATAAAAATGTAAAGTATCCTATTCCTACTAGGATCATGGAGCATTAAAATTATGAAGGAAGAGGCCTCAGATCAAATCAACAAGGAACCATTGATCCAATTTCCATGACTAAGTATGAAATACCTTATGAACTTGGATTTAAACTTCCTAAGGGTGACCCCACATATCTTATTCAACCTCCATCACCAGTGATTAGTGAGGATAATGCTAACACCAAAATAGAGTCTAATCATAACCCCACATTTGATGACCTAGTTAAAACTAACCTATTTGATAATAATGCCATTTTCACCCTTACCTTGGCCACTCATCACAAACCATTGCCATTATATTATCCCCAAATAATAGATTGTGACCAATAGGAATCTAGTCTGTTGATTGATGATTTCCAAAATGATGAAGCATTATGTGAATTTTTAGGCCTTAGAGACAAAATTCTATTGGGATATCGCAAATCAAGATTCTCAATCACATTAGATCCTACGTCCTATTTTAGAGAGTGAGTGAACACCCTTAGCCTAAAAAAAATAAGTAAAACATTGAGGTCCCAAAGTTAAAACCTCTGTAAGGTGATTTTTAACTAGGGAAAAAGTAAAGATAAAGGCCAGTCTAGTGGTGAAAACCTATTTTAGGTGATATTAGATGGGGGTGTTCATTTTTCTTCAAATTTAGACCAGGAGGCCACTAATGATGAACTTTCTTGTGGATCCAAGTTTAACTTTGAGCAATAATAATTATTTGATCAAATTATTCAATATTTTTTTTCACATGGCTAGATCTCCCATTAGGGGACTCATATTCATCATGCCTAGGAGAATTTAAAGAGTAAGTCCTAATAGAGGAGCTTGACATAACTCAATAGTTCAAGTCATTACCTACTATCTTAGAAGATAGTTTGACCCTTCTAGCTGAAGATATAATAGAGCTAAATATTAATACTCAATCAAACATAAAATGGATAAAATTAGACACATCCCTCATTGAGAAGGAACATGAAGTCTTTACATCTCTATTCATAGAATTTGTAGATATCTTTAAATGGACCTAATCTAACATGCCAGGTTTAAACCCCACTTTTGTTCTACACCACCTTGTGGTTAATCCTGATGCCAAACTAGTAAAACAAATGTTACATAATATGCATCCTCACATTTATATATTGGTAAATAAAGAGTTAGAAAAACTCGTAGAATTAGGATCTATCTGATCCATTAACTACTAAAAATGGGTCTCTAATGTAGTACCTATTAGTAAAAAGCTTGAAGGGATCAGAATTTGTACTCATTTTTGAGACATCAACAAATCTTGTCCTAAATATTATTTTACATTACCTAATATTGATATTATTTTTGACTCCATGGTAGGTTATAAAATTCTTTCACTCATGGATGGATTTTTAGGATGCAACTAGATTAGAATAGCACCAGAAGACCAACATAAAATAATGTTCACCACTCCATAAGGAACATTTTACTATAAAGTAATGTCATTTGACCTTAAGAATGCTAGAGCTACATATCAAAGGGCCATGATTATCATATTCCATGATATGGTGCATGATATTGTTGAAGACTATGTTGATGACATATTAGGAAAATCCAAAACTAGGGCCAACCATCTAGCAATGTTGCATAACATATTTAAAATATTATGGGAGTAAAAAGTTAGAATCAATCCAAAGAAATGTGTGTTTGGTGTAAATTTAGGTAAATTAATTGGCCTCATTATGTCTCATAGAGGTATTGAAGTTGATTCGACTAAATTCCATGTTATAATCAAGATGCCACCACTAACCAATTTAAAATAACTTCATAGTTTGCAGCGTAAGATCTAATCAATATACTTCTTCATCTCTTAGTTAGCAGACAAGTGTCATTTATTTACACACCTTCTAAAAAAGGTAGTTACATTTCACTAGGATGATCACTACCAAACATCTTTTTAACAACTCAAAGACTATCTTGTTAATCCACCTATTTTGTTACCTCCTATGCCAGGAAAGCCATTCTTGTTATACTTATTAGCTACCGACCATGCTCTATGGGAACTCTTGAAAAAACATGATGAAAATGAAAAATACCATGTTATGTACTACCTAAGCCATACATTGGTTACATATGAACATAACTATGCACTTATTGAAAACTCTTGTCTAGCCATGGTCTTCGTAGATCATAAACTACATCATTACATGTTGAATAATAAGACCATGGTCATTTCAAAAGTAGATCCACTCAAGTATCTACTATCTAAAATAGCTTTTCAAGGTAGAATGGATAAATGGATCATGATTCTTAGTGAGTTTGACATAGATTATGTCAATCAAAAATCAATCAAGGGACATGTTCTTATAGATCAACTTGTTGGAGCACCTCTCAAAGACACACAACCACTCACATCTCAATTTCCTAATGAATCCATAATGACCATCATTGACACACACCTTAAGGAGTAGCCTTAGAATATATTTTTTTATGGTTCATTTATTGTACATAGATTGGGGGTAGGCCTATTGTTTATTACACCATACGGGGATCTAATCCCTAAATCATTCAAAATAATCTTTCTTTGTATAAACAACATGGCCAAGTATGAAGCACTTGTTGTAGGAATTTGACGAGTAGTGCATTGGAATATATCTCATCTCTAAGTTTATGGTGATTATTAGTTAATCATCGATCAGGTCACAGATCATTTTTAGACCAAAGATGACAAGTTAGTTCCATATAAAGCTATGGTCACACTCTTAAGCAATAAATTGGCAACAATAAATTTGAGCACATACCAAGGGCTAGTAATAAAATTTTAAATGTCATGGCTACTATTGGATTTCTAATTCTAAAAATAGATAAAGATAGAGAGTATTAGTTCCTCATCAAGCATTTTTCAGCACCAAATCATGAACCTTCAACCATTACAATGATTTGTGATATTTTTGGTCCTAATTCTATTTGGTACTCAAACCTCTAAAATTACCTTCATGAACAAGTCTTACCACCTAACCTATCTCAAAAACAAACCAAATCCTTCATTCACCATTCCACTCATTATACTCTACTTGGATCCACCCTTTACTATCATAGTTTTTATGGAACTATGCTTCATTGTTTAACTTCAATAGAGTCTACACTAGCATTAAGAGAAGTTCACAAAGGAGTATATGGTTTTCATTCTAGTAGGGCAGTCCTATCCAAAAATCTCTTGCATACTAGTTATTATTGGCCCATAATGGATGTAGATGCCATTGAATATGTAAAGAAGTGTGACCAATGTCAATGGTATGCTAATCTAATACATACCCTAGCAAACTCTGAAATTGATGTTGACACCATTGCCATTTTATAGATGGGGACTTGACCTTATTAGGAAGATCAACCCCACTTCATCTGATAGCCATAAACATATCTTTACCATCATTGAGTATTTCACTAAGTGGATTGAAGCTATACCCCTCACTTCCATGACTAGAAAGCAAATTTCCAAATTTATCTTCAACCATCTAATTTTCCACTATGGTATCCCCTCTCAACGTTATATTTGATAATGGAGGATCATTCAAGAACAAGGATGTAGACCAACTATGTATCAAATATAACATCACATAATATTTTTCTATAACATATTACCCTCAAGGTAATGGCCAAGCTGAGGCATCCAATAAAACCCTTGTCAATATTCTTGAAAAAAATTTCAATTATGTTGAGCATGATTGGAACTTATAGATATTCCCTACCCTTTGGGCATACTATACCAATAATCATACCCCTACAAGAGCCACTCCATACTCACCTGTTTATGGTACTAAAGTTATCCTTCCCATTGAGGTTGAATTGCCTTCATTATGCATCTCTTTCAAGCATGTCTTAGATGATCATGACTATCAAGTAGCTCACTTTCAAGAGCTAGACCTACTTGATGATAAATGCATAGCTACACTCAATAATCTTTAAGCATATCAGAACTAACTCAAAGTCCATTATAATTAGCATGTTAAGTATAAAACATTTGAACTTGGTGATATTATTCTTAAAGAAAACCAAAAGAATACCATGGCTGAGAAGAAGTATAAAGGGAAATTTAAACCAAACTAGATGGGGTCTTTCATCATTATTATAGATTAGGGATTAGGAGCATATAGGTTCACCACACCATATGGAGATGAACTTCTAGATCTTATGAATATTATTAATCTCAAGTGGTATTATGCTTGAATGCTAAGTGTATTATTTATTAGGATCATTTCAATTATGTTATTTTATCACTATTATTCTTTATACAAATATCATGCTTATCCATCTTTTTAGCTGTATCCACTTTTTGCTTCTATTCTATCAACCTAGTCTATTATAAATCCTAGCCTATTTGACCTTGGTTTTTGTCATTCATTACACATTTTCAGCATTAAGGTATCTGATTAGTTTCATGAGTTGGTTCAAGTACTTCAAGCATAGATCATATTTTGGGATAGGGTGATAAAAGTTTTGATAGTTTCATCCTTCATTTTTTATTCCTTTCTTACCATTGATCTTACTACTAATTATAACTACCTTTGGGAAAATTAGGGGAAACATTAAGCTTTGACATACCAACTTGTCACTTCTTATGTCATACTATGCCTCTTTTATTTGAATTGATTGCTACACTAGTCAAATTTCTCCACTATAGGGTAGAACTATAGCTACTCAAGGTCTTACTCTGGGACTATGTAGATAGTGCTCGATACTTGTTGAGGTTAGCTCAGTCACCCTTTCCATACACTCTCACTATTTTGCAAGCAACCTAAGCTACACTCTCACCATTTTGCAAGCAACCTAAGCCATGCTCTCACCATTTTTTGAGTAACATAAGCCATGCTCTCACTATTTTGTGAGCAACCAAAGCCATGATCTCACCATTTTGTGAGCAACCTAAGCCATGATCTCACCATTTTATGAGCAACCTAAGCCATGCTCTCACCATTTTATGAGCAACCTAAACCGCACTCTCACCATTTTGAGAGCAACCTTAAGTTTGAACACTCTTGCCATTTTATGAGATTGAACTATTTAGTATCTCATCATTCTTAATTGAGTTGAGACACTTCAAAACAATTATAAAAACATTTGAAAAATTGTTAGAAAAGAATAAAAACATTGACCACTTCTTTGCCTTAAGGATTTTGGGAACCCTTACTAAGTTATAAGAAAATTACTTGTCACTTAGTTTCCCCATCCTTTTTGTCCTTTTTCTCTCATTCTCTTGCCATTTTCCAAGACCACTCCTATTCTTCTATCACATCCATTCTATTTATTTTCCTTAGTTATCACATTTTTCCCATTCCTTGGGAAAACTACATTTGGCCTAATTTTTTTTATTGGATATCACATCCATAGAACTACGTTGGTAGTATCCACTTGCCTAGTGCATATAGAGATAGCTTGACTATGCCCTTCCTTTTATTCTATTCCCCCATTTGTTTGTTTATTAAGTTTTCACCTATTTTCTAGGGGAAATGTTCATATGCTTTCTATTGCATTGTTTATTTATTTATTTCTACTTATTTTATTTGTTTGTCTATGTATTTGTTTACTTTCATCACTATTACCTTGATTCAATTTATGTGTGTTCATTGAGTGATTCATTTCCCACACTTATACTCTAATCCATCCATATTCATATGTTTACATTTTCATCATGGTTTATATCACTAGTGCATTGTTTTCTACTGAGTATTAGATTACAGGAGTCAGTCTTTATGAATATTTTGGCCAAGTCCTCATGATGTTATACCATGATGGATACCAACATGTGATAAATCAAATATTAGATTCAAGAAGTCTATTCAATAATTATGGCATCTCTTTGACACTAACATCCCAATTCCATCCTCATCATATCCCACACAGAGTAATTAAACATGCAATAATTTCAATCTTTATTAGTTCAAATGAGCATCTCCTTACTAGTAGGTTGTTTCAATTCATCATTACCCTTTGTGTTAATTTATCATCTTCCTCGACCAAGTTTATCATGTTTTCCATAATCCGGGTCCAATGATTATAACTGCCTATGGGCAAATCATTACACACTATCACACCTGCATTTTTCAATGGTTATAACCACCTTTGGGTAAATCATTGTGTTGTCACCACTTTATTTTTTTGTCTATATATGGGCTTGATATTCTCTTATTTGTCTATCCTAATTTGGGTAGCTCCATCTTCTCAATGATTATAACCACCTTTGGGCAAATCATTGTGTTATTATACCACGTTGCCACTATCAAGGTATAATGTTTACAACCACCTTTAGAAAAACTATTGTGCACCATACCACTTACATTATCAATGATTTTGACTAAATTTTTATTATCATTATGTTTTCACCCCATCATATTTCCTTTATTTATTCCCCTTATTTTATTTCTTTCTTTTTGAGGGACCATTTGTCGATCTACTTGTGCCCATTATTCCCTTGAGGGGGCATCATACAATTAGTTTATCATCATTCTAATTGTAGGCATGCAAGACCTTTTAATTATTTGAGAATATTTTACTATTATTATAGCTTTCAACATCTTCCCAAATAGGGGAAAACTATAGACACCTAAAACTGGCCACCAATAACCTCCAACCAGGCTTTTGACCAATTTCTACCCAAAATGTACAATTTGGCCTAAAAACACTAAAACATGATAAATTATGTGAAACTAACATATTCAAGATCCAATTTTATCTAGGGTATCCCTAAATAGGGAAATTTAATTTGTGGTCTAGATAATTTTGATCAAATCATTTTGAGTCAAAATGCTAATTTTACACCTAGGTGCTCTAGATTGTCTTTTTCCTATAAAATCTCTTGTAAAAGGAATGTAACTTTGTTATTTATTGTTGGTAACATCCTAAATGGAATAATGGATCCAATTAATTTTACATTTCCTTCCAATTCTAATCTAGTCAAATTTTGGATGTTAGGAACCCGTGCTTAATTGCTATGGACGCATATGCTTTGTAAGTCATCCCTTAGAGCTTATTCGAATTATCCCACATATAAGGGAAGTAGTAGTTGTTAGAATAGAGTTAGTATATAAGTAAGTGTTGAGGCCGAATAAAGGCATCCACGAATTCATTGTATTGAGCTTGCTCAAAGGAGGTTGCCCCCTTGAAGAGCCCTGCGATCAATATAAGCTTTCTGTGTTTCTGTTATTGGTAAGAGTTATTTTATTTTGGCATATTTTGATTAAATCTATTGTAAGAGGAAAATTGTTGTAGGAGGTTCATCACATTTGGTATCAGAGTGCTTTCTTGGCTTTGTGGGTAGATTTGGAGCAATTTTATTTTTCAAAGCAGGGCTTTCCAAGAGTTGCGCCATTTTTTGGCAAGAAATTTTTCATTGCAGGTTCCATCATTTTGGATTGGGTAAATACCTATCCACTTAACTATGGGAAGTGCTTGGGCATAAGCCCTAAAACTCATTGTGAGGAGTACCACAGGAACCCTGAAGTAGCTAGCCCATTGAGAGGACCTGCCAGCAAAAATGGCAACGACCCCATCCTGATTGACTAGATCCCACCCGTGAGGTAAACCAAACGCTGTCGTTAAGGGGTAAACCCACGGCTAGAAATTTTTGGAGAGCGGTACTCGCTCAGACAGCTTTGGTGGCCAGAGAGAATTTAAAAATCCTTTAGGCAGGAAAACAAACTAGGGGTCCATATCCAACTTATCAGGTTCAGAGAGCAAACAACATCATATCCACAGTTGATGATATTTCAAACCACACAATTGCAGACAATCCGTTCCTAAAACAGGCGCTTATAAATTTTTTTTTAAAAAAAAAATAGCAGCAAAAAAAAATAGCAAAAAAAAAAAAACAACAAAAAAAAAAGTCCAAAATTTTTTTGGGGCACTGCCCCGAACCCCACCCTACATCGCGGTAGGGAACGTGAAGGATCCACAGCTATTCAAAACTGGTTATGGTCACTACTCATGTAGGCACAAAAATCATGGAGGAAGAAATTTCCACATTGAAATCTTAGGTTACAGAGTTAACCGATATGATGCGTGGCTTGAATCAACAGAATAACATCTTGCTCAACCGAATGCAAAAGGAGGAGTCTTCTTCAGACCATCACTCCTTTACTTCCAACTCCTCCCATGGACCTAAGCTAGAATTTCCATGGTTCAATGGTACATATCCTACATGATGGATATATCAAGCTGAACAATTCTTCAACCTCCACAATACTTATTCTGCAAACAAAGTCCCAATTGCTTCATTTTATTTGGAACAAGAAGCACTTCAGTGGTACCGTTGGTATCTCAAGACCAATGATGAACCTGATTGGTCAACTTTTGCATCCTTAATTTTGGGTAGGTTTGGTCCCTCAGCATTTGAGGATTTCACAGGCGCTCTCACCAAACTCTATCAAATAGGTACTGTTCGAGAATATAAGCTTGAATTTGAAAAACTTGCTAATCACATTGAAGGGTTGTCAGATGACTTCTTCAAAAGTTGCTTTGTTAGTGGCCTTAGAGAGCCGATCCACTCAGAGGTAAAAATGTTTCGACTTGAAAATATGATGGATGCTTTGGGTCTGGCTAAGTTAGCAGAAGATAAACTCTCCACACAGCGTCGACCTCCCACCTTTTTACTAGCCAAGAACACAGTGAATCAGTGGACAACCATAACCACACCAATCAAGCGCCTGACTGAGGTAGAGATGTGGGCTTATAAAGAAAAAGGATTATGTTACAACTGTGATGACAAATGGGTTAAGGGTCACAGGTGCGTCCAACAAAAACTTTACTTGCTAGATGTGGAGTCACCACTAGAACAAGATAGCGAGATTGATATTCCAAAATTTCAAGATGCTCAAGATGAACCCAGCACTGAAGAGGACCCAATGGTTCAAGAGACTCAACCTGAGATCTCAGTACATGTACTAGCAGGTGTCACTACTCCCCAAACCATGAAGGTCAAAGGGTGCTTCAAAAAGATCCCTCTCACAATCCTCATTGACTCGGGCAGTACTCATAATTTCATTGATCCTCGCATTGCTAAGGCAGCAGACTGCTTTATATACCCTTGTTCTAGCTTTGAAGTCATGATTGCTAATGGGGGCACATTTTCATGTAAAGGGAAGTGTCGAAATGTGCGTCTTGCAATCGGTGATTATAATTGTCACTCTGATATGTTTTCCCTACCCTTAGGTGGGTGTGATGTGGTTTTAGGGGCACAATGGCTTCACACATTATGACCTATTATATGGGACTTCTCTGAGCTTTGGATGCAATTCACATATAATGGTCAGAAGAACACCTTAAAAGGGTTATTACCAGGATCTGCTAGCATCATCAGTTCTCATCGCATGGAAAAACTTTTGAAAAAAGGCTCACATGGGGTCATTTCACAACTGCATTCCATTCAACTCTAGCCCTCTACTGCTTCTAACCACCTTACAGACTTACAAGCCATACTTGCCAAGCATGTAACAATTTTTTTAGAACCAGTAGGGCTACCCCCTTCATGCCCTAAAGATCACCGCATTCCTCTCCTTCCAGGAAGCATTCCACCCAACATTCAGCCATATCGTTACCCCCATCTGCAAAAGACTAAAATTGAGAACTTAGTCCAGGAACTCCTCAAGTCTGGCGTTATCCACCCCAACACCAGCCCATATTCCTCCCCAGTGCTTCTCGTCCACAAAAAAGATGGGTCATGGCACCTTTGCATTGACTTTCGATCCCTTAACCACCTCACTATCAAGGATAAATTCCTAATTCCTATCATCGATGAGCTTCTTGATGAGCTCCATGGGGCCAAATTCTTCTCCAAGTTGGATCTGCATTCTGGCTATCATCAAATTCGAGTGCATCCTGATGACATTCCCAAGACAGCCTTCCGTACACATGAGGGTCACTATGAGTTCCTTGTCATGCCATTTGGCCTTACAAATGCCCCTTCCACTTTTCAAGCACTCATGAATAAAATCTTTCAGCCTTTTCTCTGTCAATTTATTTTAGTTTTCTTTGATGACATTTTGATTTACAGCCACACATGGGCCGAGCATCTCCAACATCTTGACAAGGCATTATAGTTGTTAGCCAACAATCAATTATGTGCCAAGCAATCTAAGTGTTCATTTGCTCAAGAGTAAATTGACTATTTGGGGCACATTGTTTCTGCCAATGGGGTTCGTGTGGACCCAAAAAAAATTAGTGCTATGCAGAACTGGCCTCACCCAACCACCCTCAAGAGACTTCGTGGTTTCTTAGGCCTGACAGGATACTATCACAAGTTCATCAAAGATTATGGAAAGATCGTGGCTCCTTTGACTTCCTTATTGAAGAAGGATGCTTTCACCTGGGGTGCAACAGTTGATCAGGCATTCATCCAACTCAAAGAGGCTATGTGTAGTACACTAGTTTTGGCACTACCAGACTTCACCAAAACTTTCACCATTGAAAGTGATGCCAGTGGCATTAGCTTGGGTGCTATTCTTCTCCAAGAGGGCTGACCAATTGCCTTCACCAGTAAAGCCCTTTCTGGCTGCAATTTAGCTTTGTCTACATATGAAAAGGAAATGATGGCAATTTTACATGCAGTACAAAAATGGAGACCCTACTTATTGGGAAACCATTTTTACATCAAAACTGATCATCAGAGTTTGAAATATTTCTTGGAACATCTGGTCTCATCCCCAGCTCAGCAGAAGTGGGTCAGAAAACTCATGGGCTATGACTATGAGATCACCTATAAGAAGGGAAAAGCTAATGTTGTGGCTGATGCTCTCTCAAGAACCTTTGAGGACCACCCTTCCCTCTCTGCCATCTCCATGCCCATTCCTAAATGGTTGGAATCTATCCAACAAGGGTATGTAAATGATCCCTCCTTATGCCACATCATTCCTCAATTGGCCACTGACCCCTCTGCCATACCACATTATTCATGGGATGGTGCTTCTCTGCGATACAAGGGTCGTTTGGTGCTTCCCCAAATTTCAGACCTACATCAGGCTATCTTCTATGAAATCCATGCTTCCCCCTCAATAGGGCACTCAGGGTTTCTCAAAACCTATGAGCGGGCACATCGACACTTCTTTTGGAAAGGCATGAAAACCAAAATTAAACAGATGGTGGCTGAATGTGAAACCTGCCAACGACACAAAGGTGAAACCACATTGACTCCTGGTTTGTTCGTGCCCTTGCCCATTCCTACTAGGATCTGGACAGATATTTCCATGGATTTCATTGAGGGCCTCCCTAAATCTGGGGGAAAGACAGTGATCCTAGTTGTTGTTGATTGCCTCTCCAAATATAGTCATTTTTGTGCACTCAGCCACCCATACACCACGTCCACAGTTGCATAGGTTTTCTTGGATCAGATCTTTCATCTTCATGGCATTCCTTCTTCAATTATCTCAGATCGTGATGCCACTTTCACTAGCCATTTGTGGATGGAACTCTTTCGTTGCATAAGCACATAGTTGAAAATGAGCTCTGGGTACCACCCACAAATAGATGGCCAAACATAAATCATCAACAAATGCTTGGAGACCTTTCTTCATTGTTTTGCTTCAAAACAACAACATCAATGGGCCAAGTGGCTTCCCCTAGCTGAATGGTGGTACAATATTTCATGCCACACTTCCACCAAAATGACTCCCTATGAGGTAGTTTATGGTCAAGCACCACCACCACTTCTTCCATAGCATCCTGGTAGCTCACCAGTTCAGGCAGTTGACACTACTCTCTGAAACTGGGATCAGATTCTCCACACCTTGCGAGATAATCTCCACATGGCCCAGAACTGAATGAAGCAGCAGGCTGATTAACACCACTCTGAGTGTACCTTTTAACCTGGTGATATGGTCTTTCTTCATCTATAGCCATACAAGCAATCATCACTAAAACAAAAAGGGCACCAAAAGCTTGCTCCAAAGTTTTATGGGCCATATAAGGTTCTCCAAAATATTGGGTCAGTTGCTTACAAGTTAGAGCTTCCACCTTCCTCCCAAGTTCATCCCATCTTTCATGTCTCCTATTTGAAACAAGTTCTTGGATCCACCATCTGAGTGCAGATAGCTTTACCAGCACTTGATAATGAAGGCTCCATCCTTCTCGAGCCCGAAGCGATCTTGGACAGGTGCACCCGCCAACTTCGATCCTGCTCCATCACAGAGGTCTTAATCCAATGGCATGGCATGCAACCAGAAGATGCAACATGGGAACCACTCTTCCAGATTCAACAACAATTCCCACATTTGAAGGTTTGAGGGCAAAGCTTTTTTTAAGAGGGAGGGGATGTTAGGAACCCGTGCTTAATTGCTATGGACGCATATGCTTTGTAAGTCATCCCTTAGAGCTTATTTGAATTATCCCACATACAAGGGAAGTAGTAGTTGTTATAATAGAGTTAGTATTTAAGTAAGTGTTGAGGCCGAATAAAGGCATCCACGAATTCATTGTATTGAGTTTGCTTAAAGGAGGTTGCCCCCTCGAAGAGGCCTGCGATCAATATAAGCTTTTTGTGTTTCTGTTATTGGTAAGAGTTATTTTATTTTGGCATATTTTGATTAAATCTATTGTAAGAGGCAAATTGCTGTAGGAGGTTCATCACATTAGACCAATAACAAGGCATGATCAATTTGGGTAATTTGTACACAAATTGCTTAAACATGCTTAAGAGCTAATTAATCCAAATCAAGGCATAATTAATAATTCCATGGAAACTTATTCAAAAATTATTTTGAAAAATGGATATTGAATATCTACATCATCAGGTGACCTCATTTATTAGGAAGACATCCCTAGGCCATAAATGCCACAAATATCAAGATTCATGCCCTCCATGCCTCATCAATGCCTTACATGATGACCTCTATGCCTCTTAATTTCCCCTTCTTCCAATGTGATGATGATGATGATAATTATAAACATAATTCCAAAAATTGAATTAATCCTCAACCACACATCTCAATCTTAGGATGGATAATTCAGGTTGATTCTAGACATTCTCAAAAATATATAAATAGAGAGGCCATGAACATCATTTCTAAGCTATTTTGGGGAGAAGTTATAATGCAAAAATATATTAAAAAATCCATTACAATTAGTGTTACCATGCCAAATTTATTTCAATCCAATCTAAGCCACAAGCCAAAGGTGCCAAGGAGAGATGGAAGTATTCAAGCTTCCATTGATGAGGACTTCATGAGCACAATCCGAGCAAGCCACTACAACAAGAATTTTGGAGCATCTAAGGAAGGTAAAAGAGGGGTTATTTTACATTTTAGTTATGTGTTTTATTCATTTTTGTTAACTAATCTATCACTAGTGTCTAAACCTAGAGATTTTATGCTAGTTAATGTGGTTATTTCATTGTGTTTTCATTTTGGAACTAACACCATACTAACCATCCTCTCTTGAGTTAAATTCCTGGATCCACAATTGTAGGAATATACCAAACTAAAAAAGAAAGATTTTGACTCAAAAAACTCCATCACATCCTATTAAAAATTCATAGACATCCAAATCCCATCTCATACAATCGAAGGGATTGGAGAATTAAATATATCCACCCACCTCAACTTATTTAAACTTTTTACAAATATAATAAAATTAAACTCAATCATATTCAAACTAAAAAACATAGTAATATCTCTAGATAAAACATTAAATTCACTTTCCAAATTAAAATTTTTCACAAAAATATGTTCCACAAAAAAAAAGTGAACATCTCATCCAAACTTTAAAAAAAATATAGAATGTGATTATGAAAACATGGTTGATGAACTAAAATGGCCATGTTCCTTCTTATTGAGTGAATTTTAACCCTATAATTTCTTATATATACATGGAATGATATATTGTTTTTTTCAATCAAATACATAACCACATCTCCATCCACAATCTCCTCATTCAAAAAAATAATATTTGGAATAGTTGGGAGATCCCTAATAAGGCTAATAAAATGTAAACGATTTAAAAAACCACTAAAAAAATATCATTGAATAGCTAATAATGAAGGTGAAATCAAATATTATAATTTTAAAAATAACATAAACTCAAACCATAATGTATGATGTTGGAATAAAATTTATTGAGGGGGTGAATTAGTATTCTAAACTTTTCATTCAATTCCATTTAAACATTCAGATCTATTTAAAAATCATATACATCCTAGCAAGCATAAACATCAAATCATAAGAGCATGCAACACATTAACACAACATATACATGATAAAACTTTAAAGGTAAAAAAACCCACTGGTGAAGCAAATGGACTATATTCCTATAAAAAAAACTAATCTTTAGTGAAGCACCAATTTCATATGGAGCACCAACCCCAACTAGCTCAACATCAACTCAGCTAGGATTTAATAAGTACCCACTTGTAAGGAAGAACCAACCCCCTAGATTACTTAGCACCAAATAATCCACCTGATACACTTGATCACCTTAATAAACCCTTTTTTATTCTACAAAAAATTATGATATTCATCCTCAGCTCTTTGCTCACTTCTATCCCTCTCAAACTCGCTTCTAGTCTTCTTTGCTCAACTATCCCTCTTCATGGCTTGATTAGGTCTTCTAACCTTGATTATCATATGAATAACCTATATTATATATTCATGAAATATATATAATGGTATGCATGACCTAATTTTTCTTACCAATTATCTATATCATTCACTTGTTCTCTGCTCTCTCTTAGCACAAACAAATAGACCAAATTAGCCTTGATTTTATATAAGACACTTGATCACATCCTTATTACTTAGCCACACAATTATATTATTATTTTGGAAATTAAATAGGTCCTATAATATTATAATATCATTCTTCAAAAAAGAATCAATCAATACATTAGGTCAACCATAGCTCAAATAGCCCTTACTCCTCTTTTAGGCTTTATAGAGACCTAATGGGCCTTCTTAACAATATGTTACCCTTTGAACTTCATGAAGCATATTAAAACACCTCAAATGATAGGAAATAATCATATTACACTCAAATATACCTTATCCAGCTTTACTCTAGGCACATAACACCTTTTAGGTCCAACCACCATTTGAACCCTTCTTCAAAACACTATGTATAAAAGGCCTATGCATACACAAAAAATTTATCTTTAAAAAACTAAGTCATAAACTCACTTTTTCCAAATAACCATATAAAAAAATAATATTTTTATAAACCTAATGACCTTATGGTCATTAAAACTTCATCATATGCTTCAACTCAGGGCATATAGGCTCAACCTCTTCTCTACAAGATGCTTACTCAAAAATCCCAACTGACTTCAAAACATAGTCAAGGCAACATAATATTCTTACACATAATTGTATTATTTAAATTTATTTAAATTCATAAAAAATATTCTTATACTATCCTCATATAAACCTTAACCAATTATATCATGATCTCTAATGAAAACTATTGGTCTTGCAGACCAATCTATTGATCTTCTTTCTCACAGACTTCACTTAGTCAGATAAGCCATTTTGGCTTCAATGTTCCAACCCATTATACCAAATTTAAATCTTATTAAAAACATTGATATATTTTTCAAGTCCCAAAAAACATCATCATACACTTCAATCTGTCACTCTTACAAGAAAACACATCAGGAAACATCTTCTCACTTCTACTTGATTTACTTTTTTTTTACACCACTTGGTTTGTTAGCGACTAGACAACATGAATCACCAAATTTGCACACCTGAGATATGTAACATATAAAAAAACCTTCATGGAAAATAACTAAAATTCACACACTTTTACCTTCATCCACTTAGCAAATTTGACTTGGTCAACTCTATCTTCTATAGTAAATCTCTATGAAACAAGCACTTTCTTATAGGGTCTGCTCACTCATTTATGAAAATTATCACACATAGATATTGTTTGGAGAGTTTAATACAACCTATAGTCAATTTATATCCATATCAAACCACTATGATCTCTTTATAATAAGATATTCAACATCAATTCATTGTTAGGGTTCATTGAGGGTTTAAACTAACTTCCAATCTTAATGATCATTCATAAAGCTTAGATCCTATTTATAGAAACCAATTCTTGAAATTTGAGATAAAACCCTTCCTTATATACCATTAATATTTCAAGTCCTCATATAAATTCTATACATGCCAATGAGCACTCGAAAAACTTTCTTGGGTAGACAAATATTCATTACCTGCACTCAAAAAAACTTAAAACACTTTTTCAAACATTTTCTTTCAAACCATGAGCCGAAAGCTCATGAAAATACTTAAGAAAAATTAAATCACCTTTTTAAATTATCACCTACTCACTCATGTCAAGAAAACTTATTTTGGTGCCCTATATGACTATCATCTTTCTTTTTACTTTCTAGTCCTTAGCCTGTAAGTCACATTAGGTATTGAAGATAACCTTCTAACCATTGTCCAAGCTCTCATAAAATCATATACATATAATTAAATATTCTATCATGCTTAAAAACATTCTTAATATGTATATTCAATATCTCATGATGCCTTATTAGTCAAAGTAGGATCTTAAACTAGTCTAGTTATCAACTTGGACTGAAATACTACTTACCCCTATAGACTTATCTTTAAAACTCTCATGTATGTTCTAATGGCTTTTATGTATGTTCAAGCAACCTCATAAAATCACTCTTATTAAAAGTTTTAATAGAAAATATTCATATCTTCTTATAGATCTTTAGATCTTGACTAGGGATATTCATAGCTCACTTAGAACATCATCAGAGCTACATACATAGATATTCAAAGCTTACTTTCTAATCATTTTCAAGGTCCTCAACACCTCATCTACAAACTTAAACAGCATATCTCATGCTCAAACACTATCAATCATTATTTATATCTTTATTAGGGATCTTTGTAGCTCATTTGGAGGATATTTGGAACTGCATACATAGATCTTCATAGGATACAAATTCTTCTTCAAAGCTCACTCATTTCATCATGCTACCTATACATACCATATTACGTGGTGTAGATAAAGCTTGTAAAGTTACTTGACACTTACCATAATGACCTATACTCACTAAAGCTAATATAATAATATTGTTTAAACAATATTCTCACATTATTACTCTCTTATAGTAACAACACTTACTATGTTGGTAAAAGAACTCATCACATAAGAAACTTTGACATCATAATTTGACATTAATGACATTATATTGACATAAATGACAACACTTATTCCAAAACTCAATAGTCAATGACAATGCTCAACAATATCCCCCTTAATAAAATGTTTATTAGTCTCCCACTTTGTCATTGGTGGCAAAATACTCAAAAAAAATCGTAAACCACTCTTGATGGTAATCATCTCTTAGACCTAATTCTTGATTTTCCTCACCCTTTCTAATCTTGCCTTTTCTTTATCCCTTTTTGATATTTCTCCCCCTTTGACATTAATGACAAAGGTCTTCCATAATAGTCATCTCTTTTAGAATGAACTTAGTTTACAAGACATAGATCAATTTTAGTCAACAACTTAAATAGCTCCCCCTCAAACCAAGCATCCACCATGATTCTATTAATAGTAGACATCAAGAATTGTATGTAACTACTAAAATCATACATTCTCCATTTGAATTGATAATATCTCTCAAATACACTAGATGTCACATAGTATTTGCAAACTATGGCAACCACTTATGATAACTACTCTCAAAAACTTCTCTCAATTAGGTCACTCTCCCATCTTATCCATCAAAATATCAACAAACAAAGTCTATTAATCATCATAGACATAATCTCTCCTTAACTCCATGCATATCAGAAAGTAATATCTTTCTTTAAAAATAACTTATAGCTATCATGACCCTCTTTAGACCAAGCGTATCTTCTTTAAAAGAACTAAAAACTCAGATCACTTACCTTCCTTGATATGATTAAAAAATATCAAAATCTTTACCACATACAAGTTTGTCCCATTTTGACACCAACTATAGAATTAACAACTCCCCCTTTGTATTCACAAATGAAGTTTAATCACTCACATAAACAAATATCAAAAGCTTACCTCTTATATACCAATTGTCTATACTTTGAATTTAGATACTTGATAACAACCTTAGATCTTGCATCATGTTTCCTTATACATTTTAAACCATAGAGATATCAACATAGGAATGAATAATATCTATCTTCAATTCCTTGATTACAACATAGACAACCTGAAATATTCTCCAAATAAACTTCTTTAAGTGTAACCTCATGCTTCTACTCATAGAAAATGTCTCCATGAAGTTAAATGGAACCACCCCTTTTTTTATAGGGCACTAAAATAACATGAACTCAGGAGACTCCTAGATCTCCATATTTTCACAAGATTGAATATTCTTCAACATCATTATATACTTGATTGGCACTATAGGCTTTATCTCATCATCAACCATTTTATCATCAATTTGAGTTGACAATAAACATTCCTTGCTTGATTTATTGTTTGAGGCACAATCTATCTTGACAAGTAGTTCAATTGAGTCTGTATATTGATCATGAATTATCTTAATTTCATTTTATTTCCATACATTCAATTTCCTTATTTCTTTCACTCTAGGAGCTTCAAACTTCTTGTTTTCACTTCATGACTTTCTAACTTTGTTAGGATAGAATCCTTCAATGTTTCCTATATTATGATAGTTGTAATAGATCACCTTATATATGCCATTTCACTGATGTGAATCATGACATCTTCCATAGTTTAATGAGTAATAATTCTTGGATTATCTTCTATATTCTCTTTCTCTATGACCAAATTTATTGCATACAAAATAGTAACCATTGAAATAACTATCATACCTTATAGTATTGAATTGTCTGATACGTCTTTTCATGTTGACCTTCTTGTCTTAAATAGTCTTGTTCTTAACTTGAGGTGCCTCTTTTGGTCTTCATTGACACCAAGACATATCTTATCACTTGAAAATTTTTGACTACTTATGAAATCATATTGAACATCAATACTCTTTTAAAATTTCACAAATCTCTTCACCTTTCTAGATGCTTGATCTAAATTATCTTTCAAATATTCTATTTTAGTTTCATACCTAATGCATGCTTCCACTTCAGCCTCTATATTTTCATTGAATATCTTAGTTTATGCCTTAAATTGGTTAATGATCTCATCATACTCTTTGGAAGTATTTTTCAAACTTTCCTCAAATAATCCAATATGCTCATAATATTTGATTAATGACCTTAGTTTTTTGTTCTTTCTTCTCTAAAACTTCAAATCCTCTAGTTCACTTACCATCTCTACCTCAAGATTCAATTCAAATTATCTTTCTTCATCGTCAAAGTATACTTTTTCATCTGATTCTACATCAACCATAAGGCCTTTCCCATTTAATCAACCCTCATTACCTATTGTTATGGACATGAACAAGGTTTCATTGTTGTCATGTGTAGGTTCATTACTAATATCATCACTATTAGATGTGTTTAAATCACTTAAATTAGATAAACTATCTTCTTTGGTATAAAAACTCTTTTTATTTTTGAGTGACCCTTGCCTTCATTTTTATTGAAATATCTCTTATTCTTGTCAAACTTATAGTCCTTTCTATCATCTCCATGGTGTTCATAATGTTATTCATTATGATCAAATTTATCCTTGTTAGGATACTTGGATGCAAAGTGACCAATATTTCCACAACTAAAACATTTTAAGGGTAACTTACGCTTGTACTTACCTAAGAAAAACATCAACTTCCTAGAAAACATAGCTATGAGTTCATCATCATTAGTATCTAAACATACCCCATCCTTGACCTTATTGGCATTTTAATTCTTATCAATTTTGAATTTTCCTTCCTTCTTGGGAGGTCTTCCTTCATTTTTTATCATATCATAGGCAATCAAGATGTCATGAAGCCCATCCATCTCAAGATTATCCAAATATTTTATCTCTTCTACTACAGACACCTTAGAGTCAAAATCAAGAGTTAGTGATCTCAACACCTTGCAAACAACATTAGACTCTTTCAATTATTCTCTAAATCCTTTAATGATATTAATAACTTCATCAATCCTTAATAGGTAGGATGTAATGGTTTCATCTTCATTCACCTTTAGGATTTCAAAATATCTTATATGGGTTTCCAACTTAGCCAATTTTACCTTGGTGTCTCTTTCATAGATGTTCTTCATTTTTTCCTATATATCTTTGGTTGATACACAATGTATTACCTTTACAAGCTCTACATCTCATAGGCCACACATAGTGGCATTCATTGCCTTGGATTTATTTTCACTAGTATTCTTACCTATTGCATTTATTGGTGGAATATGAGGTGACATATAACCATCTATAAATAACTATCAAATATCATGTCCTTATGACATCAGATATATCTTCATTTTTACATCATGAAAGGCATAGTTAGATCATTAAACAATGTATCCTTACTAGTAGATAAACCACCTTGATTTTGTTGACTAGTCATCCTTGCTTCTTAGAATCTCCTTTAGGCTTTTAAACCTAATTCAAAGGACCAAGATATGATACTAATTATTGGAATAAAAATAAATAAGGAGGGGTTGAATCAGTCCTTACAATTTTTCATTCAATTCCATTTAAATATTCATGCTTCATTCTAACAAGCATGTATATCTTAGCAAGCATAAACATCAAATCATAAGAGTATAAAACATATGAACATAAAAAATACATGGGAAACCCTTAAGGGGAATAAAACCCATTTATGAATCAATTTTAATATATTATTATAATACAAACACCAATATTTAGTGAAGCACCAACTTCACATGGAACACCAACCCCAACTAGCTCAACACCAACTCATCTAGGATTTAGCGAACAACCAATTACAATGAGGCACCAAGCCCCTATATGACTCAGCACCAACTCATACACTTGATACACTTGATAAAATTAATAAAACCTTATTTCTTATATAATATATGATGATATTCACCCTTATCTCTTCACTCACTTTTATCCCTCTCAAACTAGCCTCTAGCCTTCATTGCTCAACTAAACCTCTGCATGCCTTAGTTAGGTATTCTAACCTTGATTCTCATATGTATAAATTATGTTATATATTAATTAAATCTCTATAATGATCCACATGAATTCATTTTTATTTCCAATGATCTATATCATTCACTTGTTCTTTGCTCTATTTTAGCACACACAAATAGGCCTAATTAGCCTTACTTTTATACAAGACACTTGATCATATCCTTCTTAGTCATCCACATACTTATACTCTTAGGTCATCCATGAAATATTTCCTATAATATTATAATAAAAATATTAAAAAAATAAATAATCAATACATTATGTCATCCATAGCTTAAGTAGCCCCTATTCCTCTTTTAGGCTTTATGGATACCTAATAGGCCTTCTTAGCAACACCTTACCCTTTGATCTTCATGAAACATATTCAAACACCTAATATGGTAGGAAAAAATCATATTAAACTCCAATATAAATTATAAAACTTTAATTTAGGGCCATAACACCTTTTAGGTCTAGACAATATTTGAACCCTTCTTCAAAACATTATTTATAAAAGGCTTGTGCATACACATAATATATGTCTTTAAAAAACTAAGTCATAAAATCAATTTTGAATAAAAAATAGAAAAAAACAATATATTTTGAAACCTTATGACCCTAGGTTCATCAAAAACTTCACCAGATGCTTCAAATAAGGGCATATATGCTCAAACTCTTCTCTACAATATCCTTACTCAGAACTACCAACTGACTTCAAAACATAGTTAAGGAAACATGAAATTCTGACACTTAATTGTATGATTTATAGGTATTTAAATACATCAATACTATTATTATACTATCCTTAGAACCTAAACCAATCAAATCATGATATCTAATGAAAACTATTAGTCTTATAGACCAATCTATTGATCTTCTCTCTCACAGACTTTATTCAACCACATAAGTAATTTTGGCTTCAATGTTCCAACCCATTATACTAAATTTAAATTTTATAAAAAACATGGATATATTATTCATTTCCCAAATAACATCATCATACACTTTAATATATCACTCTTACATGAAAACACATCAAGAAACATCTTCTTACATCTATCAGATTTTCTTACTTTCTATGCCACTTCGTCTGTTAGCGACTGGCCAACTTGGATCACCAAATTTTCACACTTAATATATATAACCTATCCATAAACATTCATGGAAAATAACTACAATTTAGACACTTTGACCTTCATCCACTTAGAAACTTTGACTTAGTCAACTCTATCTTCTTTAATAAATCTCCAAGAAAAAAACACTTTTTTGTAGGGTCTTCTCACTCATATAATAAACCAATCACACATAAATATTCTTGGGATATTTTAATATAACATATATTCAATTTTATATCCATATCAAACCATTATGATCTATTTATAACAATATCTTGAACATCAATTTATTGTTAGGGTTTTTTGAGGGTTTAGACCAACTTCCAGTCTTAATTATTCATAAAGTTTAGCTCTTATTTATATAAACCAGTGATTTTAACTTCAATATATATCCCTTACTCATATACCATGAATATTTGAAGTCCTCATGAAAAAAAATTTCATTCTAATAATCACTTTAAAAACCTTCTTAGGTAGACAACTCTTCATTCTATGCACTCAAGAAACCTTGAAACACTTTTTCAATCCTTTTATTGAAAACCATGGCATAAAAATTCATACACATACTTAAAAAACTTGAATAAACTTTTTAAATGATCACTTGATCACTCATGTCATGAAAACTGATCCTAATACCCCATTTGACCATCATCTTTCTTTTTGATTTCTAGGCCATGACCTTGAAGTCACATTAGGTCTTGAAGTTGACCTTATAACCATTGTCCAAGATCCCATCACTTCATATATATTACATGAAATATCATATCATAATTAAAGACATTCTTCATATATCTTGTCAATAGCTATGATGCCTCATTAGGCCAAGTTGAATCTAGAAATGGTCTAGTTGTAAACTTAGACTGAAGTACTAACCCCTATAGACTTATCCTTGAAACTATCCTATGTGTTCTAATGCCTATTATTTATGTTCAATAAACCTCATACACTCACTCTTCTTCTAATATTTAATAGATAATATTTTTACCTTCTTATAGATCTTTAGAACTTGACTAGGGATCTTCATATCTCACTTGGAACATCATCAAAGCTATCTACATAGATTTTTAGAGCTGAGATTCTAATCATTTTTAAGGTCCTCAACACCTCATGTACAAAATAAAACAAAATATCTCATGCTCCTACATTATCTATCATTCTTTGGAGCTTCACTAAGGATCTTCATAGCTCATTTGGAGCATCTTTAGAGATGTATACATACATTTTTGGAGTATACATATTCTTTTTTAGAGCTTACTTATTTCATCATGCTACCTACACATATGATCCCACATGGTTTAGATAAATATTGTAAAGTTACTTGACACTTGACATACTGACCTGTACTCATTCAAAATGATATAGGAACATTCTTCAAATAGTATTCTCACATTACTTCTCTCTTGTAGTAACAACACTTACTATGTTGTAGGAAGAAATAATCATACAAGAAAATTTGACATCATACTTTGAAATTAATGACATTATATTAACATAAATTATAACACTTATTCCAAAACTCAATATTCAATGATAATTCTCAACAATATCCCCCTTAATCAAATGACAATGTTCAACATAGGAACCCATAATACTAATATGATCAAACCTAATTGTTATAAAACTTCTAATAAAAGTAGGTATAACTTCCTAATATCTCACCACCACATTTTAAAACAACACATATAGGAGTATTTTAACCCCTATTCATAAAAAACCATATAAAATGAGATTTTTTTAATGCAATAACATAACCATCATAAAAGACAACCAAGAAAAAAAATTTGTTAGATAGGGACAATTTTATCCCTACCACTTCACCATTTATATTAAAAATAGAATATGAAAATGGGGAGGAACATCCACTACAAGGAGTCCACTCCACCTGAAAAAACAAAATCAAAGGATTATCTAAAAATATGGATCTAATGTACTAGCTATGCTTGATAAAATTTTCCACTATTCATAATTTTTGTAATCCATGCTTGTAAGAAACTAGTATAAGACACTTCATATTAAAACATCAATTCAGATAAGTTTTAGTGTTATAATAAATAAAAATATGATCTAAACATTCTCAAAATGGTGAAGTCAAAAATTTCAACTCTTAAAATTGAGGGGTTTATCATAGATGATGAAACCACTAGTTTACACAAGTGGTAGTTACATAACCACCACTATTTAAAGGTGATGATTTTGTAATAATTATGGCAATTGTAAAACAAATATGAAACTTTCATAACAATTAGTATGCATACTATGACATTTTCACCACCACATAAAACATGGGAATGGGAATAGTTGAATATTTTTCTAGTCACTTATGATGGTTTGTTTGGGATATTTAGTAGGTTATAAGGTAAGTGGGAATAAGTAAAACCTATGTTAAATTCATAGGACATAAAAATCATGATAAAAAGGTAGTGATATTATCTAAATTTTAATTCTCATTAAAATTTACAAATTTAAGTCCTTATTCATGTTGTCTCATTGTTTACTAGTTGTGAGTGGATGTTCTAATTGTTATTATTTATTTGTGAAGTGCCTAAAAAGTGCAAAATAGTTATATGCACAAGATTTTGATAGTGTAAGAGTGAAATATATATATGAATGAAGGTAAGGTAAGGTTTGGTAGTGTCATATATATTTTTTTAACTATTAAGTGGAATGAGAGATTAGTTATCTCAGCCACTAAAGTTTTTCCCACATTGGGTTTCTCTAGTATACATAATGTATTTATCCTCAAATTTGTGTGATGTTTTTATTCATTTTTAATATTTAATATTCTACATATTTCATTTCCATCACTTTATATTATCCCTTTTTTGAGCTTGGATTTAGAATCTGTGTTAGTAAATCTCAGTGTGGAATATCCACCTAGTTTAAGGATCATATTGGTGTCATAGTTGGTTTAATATTAGTTTTATTACTTTTGTGTAGTTTTTTTATTTGTCTATTGTTCAATATAAGATATTAATCCTAAGTTCACCTATTAGGATAGATGGGCTTAACAATCTCAAGGAACAATTAGGAGACTTACCTCCTCTCACTTTAGTATTATTTTTTAGGCAATCTAGGGCATGAGTTGTATGTATTTGGATCCATTACTTAGCATGAATGGAATTAATTTCCAAGAGTTGTAATGTAATGCTACCACCAGAACTTAAACACTTCTAGTTAAATAATTATAATATATTAAAATTTTGTCCAACACATTGTTTTAAAAAAAAACAATTTTCTCACTAATGTGCCTCATAGAACTTAAAAGTTTCACTTCAAGATAGTTAAATAATTATAATATATTAAAATTTCTAATTGAGCCATAGATCTACTTCATTTCATAGTTTTTTAAAAAAAACCACCAGGAACAAGATCATTGTTTTACCAAAAGAAACCAAAACATAAAAAAGGAGGGAGAGGTTAAGGTATCTAAGAGCTTTGTCTCAATATTTATAAAAAAATGGAACTTCATAAATGTTTTGAGGAACTCTTATAATGTGCCTATCTATAGTTATATCATTATATGTTAAGTTTCATTCCTTAGAATTCTTATTGGGACATTCTCAAGATTTAGTCTATTCACAAGGGAAGAGTCAAAGGAGGAAGGGTGAATGATTCTTTGTCCTCATTTAGTGATTCCTTTAATGAATAAATTCATATAAGACTATATCTAATTGCATACATGATCTTCATAGATGTCAAGTAAAGTAATAGGAATCAAATAAATAAATGCACTCTCTTGCTCCTTCCGTCCAGGATGAAATACTCCCTTATACAGCATAAGACATCCCTCCATATCCCCTTAATCTATTCCAATTCATAGAAATCTCCATTCTTGACCAGCTTCTGCTCTTCCACATCCATCTTGGGGAACTTACAAAAGGCCTCATTCGAAATGCTTGTCTGCTTGGAGATATGTAGAGAGACACAGATTATAACTCCTTAACCGTAGTTAGTATTCATCCATTTTAATATAGAAATAAAGTGGAAGACATTCATGAAAACACAGATAGACATAGTTTAATAGAGAAACTAAATTTTCATTAAAATGAAAGTGTTTATCTATACATATATTTGAACCTTACAATATACAACACAATTATACTTATAGAAAAAGGATGGGTCTCACCTCATAGTAGCATGAGTTCTCACTTTGGGACATCATGGCCTATAATGGTTGTAATAGAATTACCAAAATATTCCTATTCATAGAATAAATAGAGAGGATTCCTTGGGGCCCACTGAAACATAATTAAGATAAGGTTAGAGGTGGGACACTTCCCAAATACTTTATAAAGACCTATTGATATCCCAATTATGGATAAATGAGGTTGGCCTTATGGTTGAGCTTATATAAGTTGATAAGTGGATCACAGAAGTTGATCTCTACTTAAGTCAATAATTTCTCATGAGTCATGAGTGGGCCTCTAAGGATACTTTCACCTCTTGAACTTAGATGATGGTTTTTGTGTATTATGTGGATAACTCCAAGATGGATCTATTTCCTTCCTTGTTAACTTTTTCCATATTTATCTTCATGACCTATTCTAAGTGCACCAAGTGGATGTCAAATTTATCTTTCCCTAGTAGGGTACCATCAGGGTGGAAGAGAATTAAGAAGCTAACATTCTTGAAATAAGTAAGGATTTGGTCCTTAATTTTCTCTATTAGATTTATGGTCACTTGGTTCATGTTAATCCATTCCTTAATGGACAATATCATAGCTATACAAAAGGTCTAGTATAGGTTTATGTACACAAGGGGCATCAATTTAAATTATGGTAACATCCCCTTATTGATAACATCAACCGAATTAATTCATTTATTATCCACCTAGATAATACTCTTTTATTATGTGTTCATCCTTTAGAGGATCTAATTAATTTGAGAGAGGGTTTTGGTTACTTCGTTGAGGATGATGAACAACTAGGTGAGGATGCCTCTAGTTTGATAACTAAGTCTATGAGGAAGGTGATTTTTAAATAAGACTAAAAATTTATCACCTTCTCCCTAATATCCTTAATAATTTCTAACATGAGGTAATTCATGGCCCAGACGACTGAGACAAGGTCTTCTTTTATGCTCTATTCTCCATTTGTAGTCCTTACTTTGGTGAGGCAGATCAGATCATGATTTTTCCTCTACACCACTATTTATCCTTCCTAAGTAAATATCTATGTGATTACCCTCTTCATGATCCATTTGATCTATAAAATTCCAATTTTACCTTTAGATCACCCTAATAGAAAATTTAAGGTTTTTATGCTTTGGTACTATTATCAACAAAAGTTGTACTAGTGAGGAGGGTGTTGAAGCCTCCTCACTTAAGTGATTCCATGAGAAATCTTCAAAGGTTTTGGGTGACCTTATAAATGGTTAAAACCTATAGATATATCTATTTCCCTTGATGAATCACTTATAACTAATAACTAATATACAAGATTTCAAGGAAAATGGAGAAATAAAATTATAAACTATAATGGAGGTGATACACCGAATGTTATGACCACTACCATTGATTTGCATGTGAACTAAGACCTATAGGACTAAAATAACATAAACTTATCCTAAAATAACCTATCACATTAATTATTTTCAAAGAGGTGAGGAAAATGAGAGTAGAAGGGAAGATGTTTACCACTTCTAATCCACATGAAACCCTTAATGACACTCTTCATAACCTGAAATAGAGAAATAAATTGTAAGAAGGCAAGAAGAATAGGAAAACAAAGTGATTTATTTATTTTATAAAATTAGAGTATTATTATTAATTTAGGTAAGGGTTTAGAATATTAAAATCATTCAATATTATTACCATAAATAGAGTACTAATTTATATAATTTATTTGACCTTCGTAGATTTTTAAAAATAGTAATGAAAGAGGAGAAATGTAGCATATATTAGAATTGTGTTGATATAATTGAGATAGAGGCTGATATTGGCTATGTAGGACTAGGACAGTGTCATGAACAAAGATCTAACTTTTGTTTGGTGAAAGGACATGAACACTAAAAATAAGACACTTCAGGGTCTAGTGTTATAGTGTAGGTCATGTCATTGTTGTCCAAACTAGTCACAAAGATCTAAGTTTTCCAGGTTTTGTCCACTATCCTTGTATTAGTTTTCTTATGAAATGTTTAACCTTGACTATTGATGGAGCTCCTTGTAGAGATAATTCAATCCTAAAATCCTAGACCTTCATTGTGCTTAAATGAAACTTGAGAAATATGTGGGGGGGGGGGGGTGTAAGAGGGGGAGGGGGAAGAGGGATCAAGGCATATGTATTTCTCCCACTTGATGTGCTTTGTGTAATAGTGCTGTGTGGATGTAAAAACATAAAAATAGGTGTGTTTGAGGTGGATAGAGACTGATGTGAGGGGTTTAATGACATTGTGGTTGTATTGGTTGGATGTATGTAGAGAATAGGGAAAATTTCCTTAGTTATTTTGATTGTATTCTTGTTTTCCTTTGAAATAATTACAAACCCCTTCCAAATGAACTTTGAATGGGCTTTTATAAAGATATATTGGTCATGGGTTAAATGCATTCATCCTAGGCTAACATAATTAAGAAGAGGAATAAAAAGAAAATAGTCATTTGGGCTCAAAATGTGATTAGACAAGAGTATTAAAAATAGGACACCCTAGGGTCTAGTGCTATAGTCCAACACTAACATTCTTGTCCTACAAGATCAGGACCTAGGAGGATAAAATAATCATGGAAAATGGAACCTTGTTGAGCTAGAATTAGGTCTCAAAATTTTATGGATGACTGAGAATCAAGAAAAAGGTGCCTAAAAGGGTCAATAGAGTATGCAAGAGGGACCTATGGGTTGGGTGTCACAACCCACACTCAAGATACCAATTTGGAACATTCCCCCCCTTTATTCTAGGGATATAACAAAGAAAAATACTAGGATAAAGGAAAATTAGAAAGCATACCTAAACTTACCTACAAGGTTGAAGCCCATGAAGCTATGTGATGTTGGGTGTGCATAGAGAGAACATTTCATGAAGTGTAAATCTATAAAATAAAATTAGGAGTATATCAATTCTTACTAGATATGTTATATCTAAAATAATGATATACAAAGTTGGGTAAGAGAGATAAGAAGAGAAAGCAATGAATACACCTCATTAGGTACGCGGACCAATACAAAAATTGTTATGATGTTGAGTGATGTTGGATGATGCTAAGTAATATTGGGCATGTGTTTTACTAAGAGTAATATTGTGAATGAAGTTTAGTGTTCAATTCCATAAGATTTTCTCAAGAATTCAAAGGATAGCCCTTTTGCTCCATCATCACCCACTAAGTGAAGCTATGTGATCATGTGTGTATTAATCAATGTTTAGACTATGTGTCCAATCCCTCTGAGTAGGCAGATCAAGAATAAAAATGCTAGCTAGTCCTTTGGCTCCATAAATACCCCATGAAGTGAATATTTAAACTGATATTGGTATGAATGTGTGTCATATGAGATGGATTTTTAAGCCCATGAATTCTCTATAATCTGATAATATGGTGTGTATTGAAAACTAGGCTAATCTTGGCCAACTCTGGAAGGAGGAGATTGGGCTTCTATGAAAGCCACTCCAAAACTAGAAATTAGGCTTATGTGGAAGCCACTTGAGAATGTGGAGGTTATGCTTGTAAGAAAACCACTTTGAAATGATTCCAACCACCTATATATGGAATAAGACATGCAATTGATGATAATTCTTAGGTAATATAGTAAACTCAAAAATAAAATAAGATCAATTTGTCATGCACATTTACCCTAATCATTGGTGTCTGTAACATATATTCTTATCTATAATTTATACCAACTACCCAATATAAAATTGGAAGCAAGAGCCATCATGCTACACATAAAAAAACTACATTGAAACTACTAAATCTAGACTAATCTATATCTAACAAAACTATAGTTGAGCTAACCTTTCTACCTATTTTTAGAAAATATATATTTTTTATTGTTTGAATAGGAGAACAAAAAATAAGACACCCTAATATCCAACACTATTTTTCATGTTTGACACTATTGTCCTTTGCTGAAATTAACAACTATTTTATAATCATCACTATTTTTTTGGTCTATTCTAACTAGTTTGACCTCTGATTGTTACTCTAAGTGTTCTAAAAACTATTTTTTTTATTGGTAGGAGATTTTATCTTTGTGAAAAAACCCATGTTTATTTCCCCCTCTTTTTAGGGTAGGAATGAAGAGCCTATAATGATTTTCCTGAGAAGAAAGAGCCCTGTAAGTATGGTATGCTATGAAATACATGATATAGTAATGATAATTGAAATGATGTCTCAATATATAGGATAGTTTGTATTGGATATTTTTAGATCAATAGAGGTATCCTTAGATATATATAAAAAATGTAATAACATGTACAATATACTAAATTGAAACTAAAAGTTTGGTTAGTTTTTTGTTATCAAGGAGGGATGGAGTATGATGTCCATCATGGCATCCAAGAAAGTAAGATAATGCATGATGTGGATCGTGGCATTGAAAATAGTGAGAAACAAACAATAAAAAATCACAAAAGGCAAGAATCAATAAGCATACAAGAGTGGTCAAGGGGCCAAGTAAATAAGGGACATGGGCACATGTCACTCAAACTAGAAAGCAAGTATATAATGCATATTCAAATGCCACATACACATACAATTGAAAACAAACAAGGTTGACATGAGGGCCACAATCACATAGAAGAGTACAAGAAAATAACATTGGAAAATGTCCTAAGGCACACATAAGAATAGAATTAAAGGACATTGTCAAATTTACTAAGGCATATAGAGGAGATAAAATAGGAACTAAGAAATGTAATCACATCTAGCTACATAAATTAAAATAGGAAGTCATGTAATATAATGAAAATAAAATTACATCTAACTAATCAAATCAAGAAGTGAAAGTATGCAATAAATGGAACACAAGGCTAGGTAGATGCTAAAAAATACACAAGTGCTATATACTAGCTATTGTCAATAGAGTAATTTGTGTAAGCTAGTAAGTAATGTACATCAACATGATAACTAGAGTTTGGGTGTAGAAATGACATAACTTGGATGGTGTAGTCATGTAGAATATTCCCTTAGGGGTTAGATATATCGATGTGTGTCTCGAATGTATGAAGTAGGATGTCTCCTCCATGGGTAGAGTAAAGCAATCAAGGATCTAGATATCACTATACACACTCAAATAAGATCAAGTGAAGCATGGTAATGTAGATAAATCACCAAACAATAGCATAGAAAAATAAATGTAAGTCTATTATGGTAGTATAAATATAAAGCAAAGATAATGTATATAATTGAATATTTTTTTGTGTTTTGATTTATTTGAATGTTTTTGGATTTTTCATATATTTGAATGTTTTTAGTATTTTGAGATTTGTTATTATTTTTTGGTATTTTGGAATGTGTAGCTACGTATAATCAATCATAAGGAGACTATGTATAAGAAATTGAAAATAAGCTATGTAAAATCAATCATAAGGAGATTATGTACAAGAAAATGAAAAGAAGCTATGTATAATCAATCATAAACAGACTATGATCAAGAAATTTAAAATAAGATATGTATAAGAAAGACCAAGAAGAAATGATATTAACTGATGAGTCTCATAAGAGATTTCCTATCATGGTGTCTTGTATCAAACAAAGGAATCATACGTGATTGTGAAGCATGAGGGAATGATTATTAATATGAATTTGAATATTTGGATTCATTTACAGTATCTTAGAAATCAAAATAATCTATATTATTTCACTTATCATTATCATCTTGATTTTAAACCAATGGAATGTTAATGTTTACTTTGTTTTATCTATATCTTTTCCTTTGATAAATTGTGTCTATGAATGATTTGCCTTGGGATGTTCAATAAATCCCAAACTTTTGTGATAAACATTATCAACTACTAAAATAGGAGTACTGATGCCCTTAGCATGCTTTTCCAACCCTTGACCTTAATAATCAAATGGTTGTAGATATTTTTGACCAAACCCATAATAACTTGAAAGTTAAGCCTCATTTTGGAGAGATAGATTTGCATACTTTTCATGGTTTACTTGTGCTTTTGGTACTATTTCTTTCTTTGATTTTTATTTTTGATCCTTTTGTTATTCTGATTTATGCTTTGGTAACCACCTTTTTACTATTTTTGAATTTGACTGTTTGTGAATGTGTTTTAGTGTCACTATGTATTTCTTTATTGATTTACCTTGTATAGGGTCCTCATTATAAATGATATATTATATATGTTTTTCAATGCCAAACTTGAATCTATGTGATGCCCATGCATTCTATGATATGCACAATAATATCTGGATCTTCTCACTAGATGTAGAGGAGGTATTTTGTTCAAGTTAGATTTAATAATTTCTCATAGTACCTCACTTGAACTCTTATTTTATCATTAAATTCTTTTTGAATCACTAGTTGTAGAGATACTTTATTGTGATTTCTTATTTTGATATATAACATTGACTGCAACCAATTGACTAGGTGAAGGTGCATCTATATGATTAACACTAGGGTTCCTTTTAGGATTTTGTATTACAATCTAATTTTCCAATTTTATGATCTTGTCATGTGATAGTTGATTATGTGTTTGTAAATCTGAAATTAACTTGCTCATACTGGTGATTTTAACCCTTAGAGTCTCATAAGTACAAACCCTAATTGATTTTTCTTGAACATGTAAGAACATATGTTGAAGAGGTTTTAAAGAAGTTATAGGTTTAATATATACATTAGGAATAATAGTATATGATACCTCACCTTTTGGATGGGTGATATCATGGACCTAGTTAGAGGGAAAGTAGCTATTACCCTCTTGGGGGAGAAGAAGAGAAGGAAACTCTTTCTTATGCATAAGATATGACATTGAAACTTGATAGGTGGTTGTTATCCTATGTCTAGTAGTGATAGGTAAATGCTCAAAAGTAGCCAATTATTTATATGAATCTAGGTAGAAATCATGAATGTGAAATAAAATAAATGAAATTGGAGTTATAAGTTGCATAGCAATATGCTTATAAAGAACATTCCACATGAGAGATAACAAGCAATGGATAGAGATAATGGAATTTTGCATTAATGCATAAAGAAAATTTACTTGTGATATGACATTTCTAATATGTTTATAAAGATAGACTTGAAAATTATTCCACATGAGAGATAGAAAGCATGTAATGAAGCCTTGTATTAAATAAAATTAAACATTGCTTTGAAGGATAGGGATCTTAACATGTTTAGTAGTAACTTTCTTATTATCATCCCATATTATGAAAATTAATCATGACAGGGAAATAATGAAGCTTTGAATTAACATATGATAAACTTCACCATTCATGTACATGATAGGACAAGGTATGGTCTCCTTATTATTTACAATAAATGCTTTTAAATAAATGAGATCCATTTTTATTTTTATGTGAAATATAATTTTGGATGTAAGGTGATACCTCAAAAGCAATGCGACATAGAATATACAAATAGGTTTTTGAAAAATTACTATTTTTAAAATTAATAAGGAATTTTAAAAATTAGTGTAATTTTTTTGTTTTTAATATGCAAGTAAAAAAATAATGGAAAAAATTTGATTTAAAAGGACCTAGTAAATGAAACTAGGGTTTGGAAGAAAATAATTTTTCTAAAATTACTATGGGATTTTAAAAATTAATGTAAATTTTTTATTTAAATATGTAGGTAAAAAAATTAGAAAAATATTTCTAAAATTAGCAAGAAATTTTCCCTAGGGTCTTTAGGGTTTTTGTGCACAAACAAAGTAAGTCAGATTCACCAAGTGATTCAATAGTTTTGATAATATTGAATTATTATTCCTAATTTAGTTAAGGTTTTGGAATAGTAAAATTAATCAATAATATTTCAATAAATAGTGTATTTATTTTTATAATTTATTTGACCTTCATAACTTTTTAAAAATAATAATGAAAGAGGAGAATTGTAACTTATCTTAAAATTATACTGATACAACTGAGATAGAGGCTGATACTAGTTGTGTAGGACTGGGATATTGTTATAAATTAGGATATAGATTTCATTTAGTAAAAGGATAAGAGTGTCAAAAATAAGAAACTTTAAGGTTTGGTGTTATAGTCTAAGTCCTGATGCTATTGTAAAAACTGCTCACAAAGATCTAAGTTTTTTGGGTTTTGTCTATTGTCCCTGTGTTAGTTTGACAATGAAATTTCCAAACTTGACTATTTATGGAGATCCTTGTAGATCTAAGTCAATCCTAAAACCTTAGACCTCCATTCTTCTTTAATAAAACTTGAGAAAGAGGTGGGGCTAGTGTGTGTAAGATGAACTAAATGTGTATCCACACCCCTTATGTGGTCATGCTACCTACATACCAATAATCTACATAGGTATCAAGCCATATCTAGTTCTCCCATTTTATGTGCTTTGTGTAATAGTTTTATACACATGAAAAAATGTTAAACTAGGTGTGCTTAAGGTGGCTAGGGACTAGTGTGAGGGTTTGAATGAGCTTGTGGATGTATTGGATAGATGTATGTAGAGAATAGGGAAAATTGCCTTAGTGATTTTACTTTTATTTTTTCTTGATTTTGTTATAATTTACAATACCTTATAAATGAACTTTGAATGGGATTTTATAGAGATATATTGGTCATGGGTTAAATACATTCACACTACACTGACATAATGAAGAAGAGGAATTAGTAAAAACTGATCATTTGGGCTTGAAAGGTGATTAGACAAGAGCACTAGAAATGAGACACCCTAGGGTTGAAAGATATACCCCAACCCTAACGCTCATATCCTATAGGTGTCAGGATATAGGTGGATGGAATAAGTATAGAAAATAGAGCTTGGATAAGTTGGAATTAGGTCTAAAAAGTCTATGTATGATTGGTAATCAACAAAAAGGTGTCTAAAATGGTCAAGATAAAATGCAAGAGGGAACTATGGGTTAGGTGTCATAAGCCACACTCAAGCTACCAATTTTGACATTTTATATGACTACACAAAGCAAGGTGAACTAAGTCTACACTTTCTTAGATCAATCATTCAAATATTAACACTACATACAACCATAGAATGAGGTAAAACTAGTCATATTATTAATCGATAGGTATAAAAAGAGCAAGGCTATGCCATACTCCTAGTGTAAGGATCCATTTACAATACAAATCAAGCCATACATATAGAAGAGAATGAGAAGGGGAGAGAAGATGGGAATAGAAGAGGTGTGTCACATCATTAATAATCAAGCTACAATTAATAAAACTACCAAATGATAGTCAAATAGCATCTTTTTCACAAGTGTTTCTTTGTGTGATTATAACTTTCTCAATGGTGACTTAGGAGATGCTTCAGTGCCTATATGACTCATCCATATTCCTTGAAAATACCCATTAGGAGTGATTATGATATGTAAAGTCATGTTATTGGAATATAAATACTTTGGACACTTGTTAAAGACCCATATCCAATCATATTTCCACCTTCATTCTATAATTTCATTCATAACTTTCACACTTTGCTCCTTTTAAGACTTATTCCTTGTAACCCTATTTTGATACAAATCTTAAATTTTTTAGATATACACAACACTTATATGAAAAATAAGTGAATATTTGATTCCTTTATCCCCTTACATTTTTACTCAATATTTCAAAACTCAACTCCCAAGGCTGACCCACTTTCTCAACCCCCATCTTACCCAATTAGCCATAATTAAGCCTAAACAAATTATATACCATATAATAATACTCTAAAAATACCAAAATACTATATGTAACATTAAATGGGGTCATTTAGAAAAAATTTCATGTAATTTCAATGGTTATAACTTTAGTTGTGCCAAAAACAAGTTTTCTAGCCCTAGTTTGTCTTACACAAGGCTTGAGGAGGCCGAGATCAAATATAAATGCATAGGAGAAATTTTATGGAATTTAAAAGTGTTCAAAGACCTGTGTGATGTCTTAACAAACATTACTTATCCCCTCTAACCATTATTTTCCTTTGAACAATCTTGAAAACTCTCAAAACTACTCATTTTGATAATTATGTATGCATTTTGGGACTTTAGACAAGGTTGTAGGTGTCTTTGTCATTTTACATCACTCTATGATTACCTAAACTCGCTATAATGATTATAATATCTCCATAATACCTCACTTATTCATTAAAATCACCAAATTCAATACAAATATTGTATACTCTCTTTAATTCTTGACAACAAGCTTATAAAAAAGAGTACTTTTAAGAGGCTTGAAAGTCTTCCTTGAGATTGATGTATGTAAAGTTAAAGAAATGGAATTTATTTCATTTATTACCTATTTATAATCCATACATATTCTTTCCTAACATATTCTTACTAACTCTCACTCTTCATTTGTTCTTTAAACCATATACTCTATGCAAGGTTTGTCTGCTAGATTGAGAATACAAACCTATAGGTCTCCAAACATGTCGGTCTATATTCTTACCAATCTGATTCATTTAAAACTATTATTTATATTTTATTCCTTTTATTATTCCTTACTGACCTTTTAGGTCTGCTTGTAAGTTTAAAAATTCTTTGAAACATCTCAAATGGTCTATAAACACCAAGTTTTGCTTGTAATCATTAGACTATTTTTGTATTGTTATTAATAGTGATTAATAGGATTTTTTATATTTTTATATATCATATGAGGGTCTCATATCCCCACCTTGAATCATTTTAATGTTTTTTTCACCTGTTCTATCACTCAAAACCTCAGAATTAACTACTCACAAGAACTTTTCCCTTGCCTTGGAGGGCTATATATGCTCTTTCAGAATATATATGCATTGCATATATAAATGGAAATAATTTATGAGTTTTAAGAATGATTATTGTCTTGAAATAAGTCATCACTACCACTTTTTTCCCATGTATAGATATGTTCCTCACTTGTTTGTATTTCAATCCTTGTTAGAGTAATCAAATAAATATTGTTGATAAAGGTTGTTTAGGTGCCTTGAAACACTATATTTATGTTTTAGGTAAGGTACAATTTGTATTTATAATCATATTCATTCATGACACCATCTTGAAAACACCATTAAAGGCATGTAGGCTTCCTTAACAATCATTCTCAACATGAATCTAACAAGAGTGCTTATAAACACCCTTGAACTTTATTTGTAACTTATGAGAATGATTTTTTTATGACCATTGAAGGAATTAAATAGACTTATCAAATGTTCAAAAAGGTATGCTATATATTCTCATGCCTAATGTGACCATAACAAGGTTTACAACTACATTTATTATGTAAAACATGCATGCAATATTCATCTAGGCCTATCTTGAGGGTATTGGAAATATGTTTATCACTTGAAGATGCATGAAATTTATTTTATAAGGAAAAATAACTTATTACCATGATAAAAAATTCCTCAAAACTAGTCAAAATGATTTCACACAATAAGATCCTTGAAAATAATCCCAAGACTACCACTTCTAGGCCATTTTATGTACCTTTTCCACTTTACACATGCCAATAATGATGTAAATTCATGAGAGAGGGATATTAAAAACCATGAGGATCTCAAAAAACGAATCATTTTCATCCATTAATCCTACAAACTTTATGAGACAAGAAAAACCTTGCTTGTGGGGTTTTAGGAGGGTTTTGGGTTGCTTAACTTGTTAATGATTTTTCATAAATCATATATATTAAATAATAAAAATAATTATTATAATTTCAAGGGAATAAGGGCCCATATCCACCCTCAAGATCATGGGATCCAACTCTACTTCCTCTTCATGAAATGAGCACCTTAAAAGGACCTTCACTAGCTTGTAAAGGGATCGATTGAGAAACGGAGTGGATTTTCAATATCCTTGGTCCTATAATGAATTAAAAGCATGTATTTGTCTTAGATAAGGTAATATTATTCTTCCCACATTTTAAAACCATTAATTTTATTTGTGATTTGCTTCTGAAGTTCATTAACCTTTTTTAAATTACCTCTTTATGAAATGATGAAATTGAAAACTACATTGTAACTACCAAATTGATCTTAAATAACCATGTTATTCCATATCACATATTTAATGTAATTTTACAAGTGTCCCTTATCTATAATAATAATCATTTTGACTTGATTAGCTTGATAAAACCTATAATACGTTAGAAAGGTATGAAATGTTTTTGAGAGGGTTAGTACACACTAATACAAACCAAATAGGCCAAAGACCCATTTAATTCTTTGATAAATGACCATACCACTCTATAAAAATTTTTGGACTAACCTATACCTTAATGAATTTTGATAATGAATTCATACACAAGGTAAATCTAGAAACAAGCAAAAGACCATAACCCCCATTACCCTAATTTCTCCATATTTACCTTAATTTCTCTAAAAACATGTCATTAAATTATAATGAAAGGGATTAATAACAAGACAAGGGGATTTTATTAACTTCTATATGTTACAGGTACAATCACTAATAGGTAGGGGGTGAATTAGTGAGTCCAAATATTTCAATTACAATTTCAAGCCTTTGAAACTATTAAACAATTAGCATATATCAACTTGATCAAGAAACATTAACAAGAGAGATATTTAATTCAAAGCATACACAAGATCAAACACATAATAGATAGTTCCTATGGGAAACCTTCATGGGGAATAAAACCCACTATCAAGATTGCAACACATGGACTATTATCCTATTAGAAATTATAAACAAGAGACTGACCAACTCTTTTAAACCAACAAACCTTGATCATATCCTCTTGACCAAAGGTATTTAGTGAAACACTTATTTCACAAAGAGAAACTACCCTTAAGGAACATCAAGTCCTTTATACCCCATTTGAAGTGAAAACTTCCACCTTGGAATTTATGTCTTCAACACCTAATGATAGATCTCCAACCTTTGCACAAATTCAATTTCTATCTCATGCAAGACTCTCACATAGGCATGCCACAATCTTTGTCCTTCTTCACTCAAACTATCCTCATATGCACACTTAGACCTATTCACATATCCTCAAATTGAAAGAGAACTATTCTAACATTAGGAGAATTACCTGTAGGTCATACTCATAATCAACAAACTATTCTACTCATTAACTCCACCAACAAGTATACTACCTATCTTTCCTTCTTTGCTTCAACACATACACCTTACACAAGCCTTCTATAAAATCATATCAAGGTCTAGAAACCAACACATTTGGTGTCATTATATATAGATGAATAATGATTTAAAAAGATAATAATATTTCTTGTTGGCCACAACACATGCCTTCACCTTTGAGGCATCTCTCATGGGTCAAACTTAAGCACAATCCACTTTCAAATAGGCCTAAGTCACTTTTAGGTCCCATGGAGACCCATGTAGCTATTTGAGACTTATTCAAGAAAACTAAAAACACAAAAACACTTTTATAACTCATGAACACATGTCATATGCTTTATATGTCCTCCTTAAGTTCCAATAACTATCACAATAACCATTAACTTAATCACAAATAGTTCAAACACTTTTAAACACATAATCACCATAAATGAATACATAATTTACTTGTAAGACTTTTTTCATACTTCACACAATTAGTAAAACCTTCATAATGCACATAGATCACCATCATATGGTCTACAAAACTCCATAATATCCAATTCATCATAAGATATCAAAATAATACCGAAATGAGCTCAAATACCCTTCTCAGGTTACATGAAAAACATACACAAACACAGTCAAATTTGAATCTCAATATCTTTGTTTGTATATATATTTAGTCCTTAAAATTCATATTTCTAGATGAACTTTGGAGTCCTCTAAAACTTATCCTTTTACTACATGGTCATATTTATCCTAGATTGAAAGTATGGCTAAAATACTAGACACTAGTCTTTCCTTTGTTAAATTCAAATACTCAAAAGAAAATGGTCACAACTAAACTTTGAACACTATGACACATCTTGTGTCCTCTAAAATTTAGATCAATATTACACCATCAATCTTATTTAAACTAGAACTTATAGGCACCAATGTTCAAACATTAAACAACTAATAGTTGACCTCATCTCATGCATTCTAGCAACTTTGACCTCATGTAATCTGTCGATCTCTTATACGTAGATCAGTCTTTAACAAAGCTAAATAGCTGTCACTTTGACCTCTTGAATTTAATACTCACCATTTTTCTATATCTATATGATCACTAGATCACTATTGATCCTCAAAAGAAGCTCAATATTTATCTCTACTCGAGATTAAACCTTGAGCACATCTTACCATCTGGCTTCTTCCTAATATCATGAAGCAAACATGCATCATCGATCTCTTTGAGAGTTGATCAAACCTTACCTTGTGAAAAATTGACTAAGTATGGGAACCTTTGCTTATCTACCTAGAAGGCTAACTTTTCACCTCCATATCTTTTGCTTAGCTCAAGCACATATTCTAAAATTTGGACCATATGATTTCACATAGGATAATATAACCATGTAACAATATACTCCTATAACTCTCACACATGTGAGATACAATGACATTAAAATGCTAACTCAGATTTTTCTACCAAAGAGCTAGCAATGTCAAAAACTTATCTAGGAGGCCAATGTTAAACATGCATATAAATTTATGCACTTTGGTGCTTAACCTAAAATTTAGTACAAATAAATTAAGAATAAAATTTAACAAACCCATATGATCACCTTCTCTTGAAACATCCACACATGTGATATATTCCATTACAAAACTTATTACTCAACTCTTGCTACCTCATGCGAATTTGGCTAAGTATGGGAAAATAATGTCAAACTACCTGAGAGCCCAACATTGCACTTGCATATATTTTGTCATGTTTAGGTACATGAACTAGGATTTAGTGCATAATAAATAGGAAAAAAAATTAACCATGTGACCATTTCCTCCTGAAACCTTCATGTGTGTGAATGCTAACATCATGAACACGCTTACTCAGCTCTATTTGAACATAGAAAACATTGTCAAAATGCCTGAGAACCTAAATTTGTACCCACATATCTTTGACTACACTTAGGCACATGAAATGATAATTATCACATAGTAACCAGGGACTAATGCCATCACAACCATATAACCAAATCGCCTAACTCATCCACATGTAGTAGTGGTGATGTCAATAAACTACCTACTCATATTTTTTTTCATTGGACTCAAAATGTCTAGATGAGAACAATAATGATTTAGGTGAATTCTACTTATGGACATAGGCTCTCCAAAGAATATAAAAACTCTTATATAACCCATTTCACATTTTCAAAACTTCATACTCATCCTTGAGCATATCTAACCATGACCAATTGAAGATCAACCAAGCCAACTTCAAGCACACTTTGTCAAGCACATTACACAATTTGTCATTATTACTTAGATTATCAAATTACATCATGCAATCAATATGACACCTTCACGACATCACCATGACATCATTGGCAACTCTTCAACACTATATACCTTACAAGGTACGCTAAGATGACTAGGAACTTGACAAGACACCTTCGTATAACAAATTTTGACCAATGGATGAAGACTACAACTCTTAAAGGCCACCAATAGAGTTAAACAGAACTAGAAGAAAATTTTTTAGTTATCCCTACCTATTGTAGATAATTTTTTATAACATCCTTAGCAACCTATATGGGTTTCATGCCTTATATGAACATTAGACTAGTTCCCTAGTCCATCCATTGGGTTATGGAGTCACCTATCATTCAATTTAAGACCTTGTTGGACCTTAAAAATAATTTTAAATGTCTTGAACAAGTAAATACAACTGATATACCTCCAAAAAACACACAAAAATAAGAAAAACACATTAAATTAAGACACACACACTTGTGCTACAAACCACTCAAGGAAAATAAAGCATAAGAACACTACTAAATACAACTAACCTTGAGGCATCTTCCTCTTGGATCAAAAGGAAAATTTCTTCAAACACCTCCTCTATGAGATGGGAAATGATGTAAGGCAAGTTGCATTTTGAACATAATTTTTGATGGAGTAGACCTCTTGCTTTCCAACTCCTTTGGCATACTCTCAAGTGAGTTATTAGTAGAAAACATGCTTCCAATTAAAACATATTCATCTTGTGACTCAAGGCTCACCTCATATTACTTTTTGATGCTTGAACTCACCTAAAAATTAATCACCTCTAGAATCATAGGGCTAGAATTAGCTTTAGCTTTTAGTGGCTCCATAAAATGGTGTGCTTGGGCTTGAATGACCTATTGAGGAATAACACATTACTCTTTAGTAAGGGAAGTAACTTCAATATTATATTCAATCTTCCCTATAGAATATGTAGCCCCTTTAAGAGTCTCAAACTCAATGAAAATTCCCAAATATTACTACCACATGTCCTCGTCATCTTTTTGACTAACCTCTTGAGGGGATATAACTTGAACCACACCTTCACATTTCTCTCTAAGATCCATAGGATTTTAAATAACTTTAAAATACTCCATGTGATCATGGTGTAGCTACAATTTTAATCTATCAATATTCACTTCTTTCTCATTAGAGGCCATTTCCAGCCCACCCAATACTTCATTTAATTCAATTGGGAGATCTTTCGTATCAAGATTAGCTACAAACTTTTCATTAAGACCTTATAGGAAAATAATTCCTTGAGGCTATTTAATTTCTAATTCAACCAATTTCTCTTTTCAATAAGAAATAAGACCATCATTTTCAATAAAATGAGAGAGTTTACAACAAGCTTTTACCTCCTTTTTACAACTTGAGACATATTTAAAGATGTCCAAATGCATCTCTATTGTAGATAGTTGTTCTAATTTATCAATAGGCTCTAATAACTATTGTTATTGATCATATATGATCTCATTAAGATGAATAACTATCTAGGCAACTACTACAACTATCGCATTTGTGTTTTGTTCACACTTAGGAGTGCTCTCTCCTTCAAAGTCTATTGCCACTTCATCAAGATCACATTTCTCCTCATCTTTAAATATTTTATCTTTTCTTTACTAAGCAAAGTTCCAATGATGACTTCTTCATCATGTTCACTTAAAGAGTCTTCATCATGTTCAATTGGAGCATTAGTCTTTTTAATTGGCTACACATTTAATCTCCATACAAATGGATCTTCTTCTAAAATGGAGATGGTGGGATGGTAAATTGGTTCAATTGATATATTTGGATGAACAAGTTCATGAATTAGCTTGGTAATTGGGAAGGCACCGTTAAATCTTGGGATTTTAACCCTCTCAATAAGGACTTCTATCTTGTTTTGGATGCATTCTTGGATATACTTCCATGATGGGAATTTTTTGAGTTCTTGAAGAGAGATGGATGAAGCTCATATGGGAAAAGGTTCCTCTTTGGCCTAAATTTCCAAATCTAGGCATTTTTCATATTTCTTTCCCTATGACTCTACCACTTGCTTCCAACATGGAACTTTAAACTTAGGATCATCCTCTTTATGGTGTGTTGTAACTTGAGGGATGGATTAAGACTTTTGGAAGTTTACAATTTTTTTTGGATTGGCCACTAATGCCTCTTTTTTATTCTAATTTTGAATGAGCATGGGAGAAATTTCTTGATAAAGAGCTTGAATAGGCATAGGCTTTTGCTTGGATTCAAAATTTTGATGATATATTACATCTTGGAAGATATTTGGAATAAAATAGGTCTAACTTGGGGTTGGAGAGGGTACTTGAGGTAGATGGGATTAAAATTCTTGCTTCTCCCATCTTAATAACCTATCCTCCATGAATTTATTTAAATATCCTACTCCCAACCTTTAATTTGTTATTACATATTGGTTTCCCTCCTCAAAATCTGCCCTCTCACTCATCAAAAATTGTAATGAGTCCCTTATATTTTGATTAAGGTAAATGGGGACAAATTTATAAATCTCTACTCTTATATCCATATTTCTCATTACTACTTCATTATTTAACATCTTCATGAGTAGCTAAGAGTCTTGATCTTTCTTAGATTAAACTTGCCTAGATATACATTCCTATTTATACCTTAACTCTTGTTGATGGTAATATTGATAAGATTGATATGAAGTTTGATAATCTTTATAAGGTTGATGAGGTAGATAAGAATGATAGTACTCTTGATATCAATGATGGTCATATTGATAGTTATAGTAATATAGAATATAAGTGGGGTCATTATAGGACTGATATGACTCAACAAGGGATGATTTGGCTCACTATAATACTAATAAGAATATAAAAGCTGTTGATAAGGATCAATATAGGCTTGATATGGCTCACCAATTTGAGTGAAATTGAAATCCACTCCAAATCAAGCCATTGCACTTCATTATAAAGGAAAAATAGAGAGAGAGTAATTGATTAAACGAATACCTAGGATATTAAAACCAATTGAATGAACTCAGATTCAACATTGGCTCCTTTGTTCATGCCTCTAAAGGATAGTATATTTAAGAGCAACACCAATCACTCTTTAATGGATGAAATCTCTAGTCCTACCAAGCATGTTAGAACCATTATCAAAAAAAGTTACACCATCAAGGATGGTGTTCAATCCTCCTCACTTAAGTGATAGCATGGGAAATCTTTAAATGTTGTGTGTTGCATTATAACTAAAGAAAAACTATAAATATGTCTATATCACTTGATGCATCACTTATAACCAATCACTAACCTACTAGCTTGTAAGGAAAAGGGAGAAAAAAAACTATAAACTAAAAAGGAGTTGATACACCAAATTTTATGACCAATACCATTGATTTACATGTGCACTAAGACCTATAGGACTGAAATAACATACACTTCTCCTAAAAGAACCTATCACATCAATTATTTTCAAAGAGGTGAGGAAATATAATAGTATTATGGAAGATGTTTTACACTTATAATCCACATGAAACCTCTAATGACACTCTTTACAATCTATAATAGAGAAAAAATTGTAATAAGGCAAGAACTATAGGGAAAAAATGTAAGGTGAGCTAAGTCTACACTTGCTTAGATCAACCATTCAAATATTCACACTACCTACAACCATAGAAGGAAGTAAAACCAATCATATTATTGATCAATAGGCATACAAAATAGTAGGGCTATGCCATAATAAAAGTGGAAGGATCCATTTACTGGCTAAATTAGGCCATATATATAGAAGAGAATGAGAAGGAGAGAGAAGATGAGAATAATAGAGGTAGATTACAAGTGTCACATCATGAATAAGTTATAATAAAGAAAACTACCAAATAATATTCCAATAACATCTTCCTCACAATTATTTCTTGGTGTGATGATAACTTTCTCAAAGGTGGTGTAGAAGATGCTTCATTGCCTCTATGACTCACCCATATTCTTTGAAACTATCCATTAGGTGTGATTAGGAGATGACAATTCATCTTATTGGAATCTAACTACCTTGTAAAATTGTTTAATACCCCTATCCAATCATATTTCCACCTTCATTCTATAATTTCATTCATAACTTTCACACTTTGCTCCTTTCAAGGTTTTTTCCATATAGCTCTATTTTGATACAAATCTCAAAGTTTTGATATATCCACAACACTTATAGGTAACTAATAGAATATTAAAGTACAATTTATCCATTTTCCACTTCAATTGATATTTTTGGACTCAAATCCTAAGGTAGACCCACTTTCTCAACCCCCACCTTTTCCAATTGTGCTTAAAACAAGCACATAACATTATATGCCCTAAAATACTATACATCACTTATATAAAAACACCAAAATCATATAAGTCACATTAAATAGGTTATACTAACTTATTCATTCCTCAATTATTCATTTAAATAACCAAATCCAATGTAAACATTGTATACTCTCTTGATTTCTTGACAACAAGCTTATAAAAAGAGCACTTTTAGTAGGCTTGAAAGTCTTCCTTGGGCTTGATGTATGTAAATTTTAAGAAAGTGTATTTATTTCATTGATTAAATATTTATCTACCCTCCATATACCTTCCTAAAAACTCCTTTTTTTCTCTCACTCTTCATTTGTTCTTCATACCATATACTCTTGCAAGTTTTATCTCTTGGATTGAGAATATGGACCTACACATTTATAGACCTATAGGTCTATAATATTATTAATCTATGCCATGGATAATGATTATTTATATTTTAATACATTTAGTCTTGTTTATTTACCTTTTAGGTTATTTTTCAAGCTCAAAAACTCTTTTAAACATCTCAAATGGTCTATAAACACCTACTTTTGCTTGTAATCATTATACTATTTTCCCGTAGGCCTATAGCTTGTAAATTCATCTCAAGAGTGATTAATAGGATTTTTTATATTTTCATATATATTTTTAGGGTCTCATATACCCACCTTGAATCATTTCAATGCTCTTTTCACTTGTGTTATCACTCAAAACCTCAAAAGTGAGTGCTCATAAGAACTTCTCTCTTACATTGGAGGGCTATAGATCTTATTTTAGACTATATATGAACTGATTATATCAATGGGAGTAGTTTATGAGTTTTATTAATGAATATTTCCTTGAAATAATTTATCATTAGCACTTATTTCCCCTATATAGGCATCTTCTTTTCTTGTTCACATTTGAAGCCTTGTGAGAGTAGTCAAACCATTATTGTCGATAAAGGTTTTTTAGGCATCTTGAAACCATATAGTGATGTTTTATTTACTTTATGATTTAATAATAGTCTTTATAATCATATTAATTCATGACACAAACTTGAAAATACCATTACAGGTATGTAGGCTTCCCTGACAATTTTGCTCAACATAAATCTAACAAGAGTGCTTATAAACACCCTTGAAATTTATTTGAAACTTATGAAAATGATTTTTTTTGACCATGGGAGGAATTAAATATACTTATACAATGTTTAAAAATGTTTACTATATAATCTCATGCCTCATATGACCTTAATAGGGTTTATAACTAGGTTTCTTATGCAAAACATATAAGTAGTCTTCATCTTAGTCTATCTTGAGGGCATTGATAGTGTGTTTATCAATTTAAGATCCATGAAATGGATTTTATACTAGTGTATAACCTTATACCATACTCAAAAATTCCTCATAATTGGTCAATATTCTTTCACACAACCAAATCTTTGCAAATAAGCCAAAAACTATAACTTTTAGGCCATTTTTTTAACTTTTCCTCTTCACAAATGACAATTATGATGTGATATCGCTATTAATACCATTTATGATCTCAAAAAACAAAAAAAAATCATATACTAGTCGTAAAAAATCATTGAGATAAGAAAAACCTTGCTTGTGATGTTTTTGGAAGGTTTTGTGTTGCTTAACTTGTTAATGATTGTTCGTAAATCATATCCCTTAAATCATAAAAATAATTACTATAATTTCAAGGGAATAAGGGTCCATATCTACACTAAATATAAATAGATCCATTTCTCCTTCCTCTTCATGAACTGAACACCTAAAAAATGACTTTCACTAGTTTTTAAATGGATTGATGGAGAAATGGAGTGGGTTTTAAATATTTTTGGAAATTTAATGCCTTCAGAAGCATGAATATAACTTTTATAAGGTAATAATATTATTACCACTTTCTAAAAACTTTTATGTGAACTCTCATTCACTTCTTAAGTTCATAAACCTTCTTGATACTACCTCTTTATGAAAGGATGAAACTAAAACATACATTATAACTATCAAACTAATCTTATCTGACCATTTTTTTCCATATCCCACATTTAATGTGATTTTAAAAGTGTCCATTATCTTTAAAAATAATCATTTTGACCTTGATCCACTTGACAAGGCTTATAATGCATTGGCAAGGTATGAAATTATTTTGAGAGGGTTAGTACAAACTAATACAAACCAAATAGGCCTATGACCCATTTAATGCTTTGACATATGACCATACCACTCTATCAAATTGTATTTTGACTAACTTATACCTTCATGACTTTTTACAATGAAGTCCTACATAAAGAAAATATAGAAATAAGCAAAATACCATAACCCCCATTACCTTAATTTCTCCAAATTTACCTTACTATCCTTTAAAGCATGTCATTAGGCTCTAATTAAAGGGATTAATAATAATAAAATGGGGTTTTATTCACTTTTATAGACATTTAAAGGGACCCTAATATGACCAATCACTTGATAAGACACCTTTTTATGATAGTCTAACCAATGGATCAATATTAAGACTCTTAAAGGCCACCAACTAAGTTAAATAAAACTAGAAGTAAAGTTTTGAATTGTCCCAAACTATGGTAGACAATTTTGGTTAACAGTTAGGTGATAGAGGCTTGGCCTAGCTGAGACCTACAAAAACTCCCAAGGTGGTGGAAGAGGATGAAGGTGGGATGATAAAATTAGAGGTATATGGAGGAGGTCTAGGAGGATGATAAATGGATGAAGGGGAAGGAAGGAAGAGAGAGAGAAGTGGAGGAGGAGGGGACATGGTATAAAAAGAGGTAAGAAGAATGGGGATCCCCATGGGAATAAATAAGCCCACCATTGGTTAGGGGTCATTTGTTTTATGGACTAATGACACCAAGTAGATGGGTGTTCAATAATAATGAGGAAATTGGTTGGTTAAAAATAAATCCTTAAAGGCCCAAAATGATAGAGAATGAGTAATATGGAGTAATGGGAAGAGCAATATAAATATAGGGTTGGAAGGGAGATACATTTTTTTTATTCTTAGGCATATTACCTCAATCACTTCGAGCTATAGTTATAGTGGTAGGGACTATGGAAACCGTAACTTGAGTTTGGGGGATATGAACATCACTTTCTTCTTTTTTAGGGGAGTCATACTTGGAAAATCCTGCACCATGATAATCAAAATAATGATAGTGGAAATTATTGTTATATCAACTTAAACTATTAGAGGAGTATTTTTAAGAAAGATAAGGTCCACTAAAATTATATAAATTAGAGGATTAAATAATGGTTCTACTAATGTGTCGACTATAATATATGTTAGTTGTGAAAATTCATAGCCACTATAATATGAGATCTTCCTGTAGTCATGGGTGTTTCCTAAATTTAACATGACACTCCTAAGGATAAATGGCATATAACTAAGACTCTAAGAGACCAAAGGTGGGATACAAGGATTCCCATGGGTGGAATGGGATCAATAGAGGGGATTTGGGAAGTGAGAATGATAAATGTGGCCAAAGCCATGGGAAAATAGGTGAGTTTAAGATCTGACATGATGTAAACAAGGTAAGGCCTCATTGAGATAGGCCTAGATGGAGAAAGGAATATTGGAGGTAGTCTCATGGGTTATGGAGGGATAGTTATAATAGGTAATTTAATTTAAAATGGTACCACTTGTTGGTCCCATTCTTATCTTATCTCAGGGTTGTTCTCAATGTCAAAGTGTAACACATGTGATGTTAGTGGTGGAGTGACACATGGAATAAGTGGAGGTGGTAGAGCTTGATCCATAACTCAAGGAGGTGAAGGTGTGCATACCTATTGTATAATAATCCTTGAAATATGTAGTGTAATTACCTAAATATCCTCTCTATAATGAGTGGGAGGAGCTTGTGTAGGTGGAAATAGACGTTCTTAGGTGACCAATCTAGAATGGGGCTTCTTCCATTTATTCTTTATTGCCTCTACTCTCATGATAGTTTTAGAATAATTAGATATATTAAGATGAATATAATCTTCATGGGCATTATGGAGGTATATGATGTTGATTCTAGATACATATCTTGCCACATGAGTGTTGATGATCCTTAAAGGATCTCATTATCTATGTTTGGCCCTCCCCAAGTAGTATGAATTTTTGTTTGTGCCATCTTCTGTAGGTTACACAAGTTATTATACTCATATTGGAGAATGAATATTGTTAAATCCATGCATGACTTCTAACTATGATTGAGTTAGTAACCCAAAACAATTTTTCCAACTTTTAAGTAATTTCCTACTCAACAAGGAGGTCTAGGACCTAGAATGGTAAGAGTAGATGCATTTATAGATGCCTTATACCCTAATGATGGTATGGTATCAATATTAATATTAATCTCCCATGGGTAGGAAATTATTCTTTATTTAATCTAATATGAGTGACATGGGCCTTTCATTTATGGACATGTAGATCACTAGGTAAAAGGAATCATAAATATCCTAGATGTGGTTTATATAATTATGTGAATATAAATTTTATAAAACCATATGAAAAATGAAGTTGGTATGGGTCCATAGTAGGAACACACATGGTTTAAATTTGAGGTTTCCATAAACCGCATTCAAAAGATAGCTCAACATGTATAAATTTCCATGCTTTAGGCCTCACTGATGCCCTTAACTAGAGTCGATTTAATGAGGATCCCAAGGTCCAAGACCTAGTTCCCTTGAGGATGATACTTAGCCTAGGTACTGAAAGGATGTTCAAATGTATGTCATCCTTCATGAAAAACAACAAATTTAACAAGATAAGCCCTATACGAACTCCTTCCTGAAAGAGATAAATAGGGTACACATTGATATACTCCTTTCTAGTCCATTAAATTAATATAGATGACCTAATCTTAAAGGACACCATATATCTCATGTGTCTCAGTACATGTGTCCATTTTTCTATGGTCTTAAACTAGGGCTGATCTAAGAGGTTATAATATTACTTTAAAGTAGTTTTGGAGATGTTCACTATTTTTTGTGTAACCTCATGGAGTACATCGAGTCCTAGGTAGCATCATGCATGTGCACAAATTTTTACAACATGTTTAAAAACATATTGACACATTTTAAAACCTTTTGTTTGGAAGCTAATTTTTACAATCCTAAATTTCCTAGGACAATAATTTCAATATCTGACATGGGATTTTGCACATTTTCAATTACTCAGAACATTTTGTTGTAGTGTTCAAAGAGGGTTAGGTTTAAAAAAAAGGTGTTGTCTTTGTATTTGGGTTTTGGACTAGGATTTTAATAGGATACAACCATAGATAATATTTTGGGAGCTTCTTATCATGAAGTTTTAGGTCTGAGTGAGGCATTGAATCATCAAGAAATCATTAAAATCAAGGATACTTTAGAGCAATAACGAGAAATTAGATTTTCTAAGGACTTATAGTTGTCTATAAATATCTCCTATGTTAACTACATTTGTGGGCTCACCTTACATATATTTAATTATGAGTTTGTGGTATGATCCACTTGATTATTTTCTAATTTGGAATTTACTCAGAGAAATATTTTTAATGCATGCATAGCTGATATTTTGTAACAACAAAGAGATGTTTATAGGTTGTTGAATCAAATATTATCATCCTAATTTTATTAATATGAGGGCATGGTAGGCATACACCTATCCTAATCCATATGGTACCTTAGTTATCCTATAGTTTGGTCATGCATCCTCAGCTAGTTAATAAAATCTCTATAGGTTATGTCGATTAGGTGTGGCTAGGGTGTGATTATTTTACATTATAATGTATTGAAGTTGGCCACTTTGACCTCCTAAGTACATGTGGCATATCATTATTGGATTATATTACAAATTATATGTTCCTTTTCTTACTTGAACCACTCTAATCCATCATTCCATTTAGTGTACATGAGTGACACCTAGTTCTCTATGATTGGGTTTGGGTTATGATTGCACTTCATTCTTGACTCAATTATGAGGTCCTTGGACTTTCCTATTATATTATATAAATGTTCCATGTGGAATCATTTGGTTGGTCAGGCTCTCCTAAGGTTATGACATTTCTAACATTTCCAATAGATCAAAAAATATAATATGCTCCATACAACATTTTCTCTCACTAGGATCTCTTAGGATTCTAACATTTATGACACCCCTAAGATAATAATAAATATAACATTATCCATGAAACATCTATTCACTCATTAGGATCTCTTGGTGTTCTAACATTTTTGACACCCTTGGGAGACTAAAAAATCTAATAGTTTCATGCTAACAAGATGTTTCCACGTGGACAATCCATACTACTTGTAATAATTTTTTAATATTTGATGGTCCTACTTGATGAGACATAGAAGAATGATATCAGCCCATGTTGAATGACCCCATTGATCCATTTTATTGGGGTGGAATTGACTTAGTCATTTTATATGATATAAGTGAGTGACTTGTATGAATATGTGTGGTCCCATCTTAGATCTTGAGGCTTAGATGTTGGAATTTAAACTGCATTACCACTCTTAAATTTTATATATGTTCTTAGTGAAAAGAGACATGTAGTAATAGCCTAGATAGAAAATTTATTTGAAATGACTACATATAAAAAGGTTCAATCCCACTATGGAAGATCTATCTAAGCTAGATCACGTTGGATTTTTAAAAATTTAGGCCTATGTATTCTAAATAATCTTAAAAATATCACATAATTAGGCAACTCCAATTAGTTAAGTTATGCAATAAATCAAGTGAAAACCCAAAACTGGTGAACATCATAGAACTAAATGAAAATAGATGTATTGAATAACTTTCATAAACATTTCCATTTAGACATTTAGATTTAGATATTAATAATATTGGTGGAGGGAATTAGGAAACACTTAAACAACTTGGCTAGTTCAGAATCAAACCAAGACCTCTTTTTACTAAAGCTCATATTTACAAGTGGAGGGTATATGATAATGATTCTATAATAACCTATATTTTGAACAAAACTTTAATGTAATTATTTTTATCTTGAACATGGACTGATTCATTTCAAAAAAAATCAAAAACATATAATTTTGAACTCAAAGAGGGTCCTCATTTTAGATTTTGAAAATTGGACATGTTAGTAACAACAAATGGTGATTTCTATAGGGAAAATGATGCCTCAACATTATAATCTAGAATACAAAGCCTCCATTATTGAAATATGAATTAAACAACTGAAACATCACTAGATAAAATTAGAGAAAAGAGTAATTAATTCTACTTCAATAAATAAAACAATGGGGCCTAACTTCCTAAAATTGTCATTTTGTGCAAAGAGTGTTTATGTTGTTATTGTGAATCAACTAGGAAAGTTTAGGTAAATATTATGCACTCATATCCTTTTGAAAATAAAAATTATTTGAAAAACAATGGGTAAGGAAAGGAGTGATCAAACATTGATTCGAGACTAACTAGGCATCTATAGCCCTAACATATATGCCTTTGGTCCCACTCTAGGCCTTGTTCCATTATTATCTAGGACGTAAAGCCTATGATGGAGGTTGCCTAGATCACCCCCATTTTAAGAATAAACTATAATTTACATGAGATTCAACCTTCCTTTTATGTTCATATTTTATTTTGTTTAATTCAAGAGGGTTAGGGATCAACATAACTAATGGGAAGGAATGGTTCAATGGGATATTTGCTCTGAGAAGGTCCTTTACTTAATTAGTGATTTGACTATGATTAATATGTTCCTTTTAAGTGTTGTTATGCCCTTTGTTAAAATATGTATTTTATCAATTTATCTACATAATTTTGAATCAATTATTTTTTGTTATTTTAGTGTCTCAATATAAGTTCTTTTCCCTCTCACAATGTTCAATAATGGGATCTCACCCTCTCACTTCTATTATGGGGATTGTGTCTTTAGTGTCTTGTTAACTTTGATGTGATCAATCATGGAGACTAATTCTTGGATTAAACTTTACCTTCCTAAAAATGGCTAGGCTATTTATAAATATAAATCATAGGGTAAAAAATAAAATGTTACAAGGCTAACAAGGGATGACAAGGGGAAACTGATATAAATCCCTACAACAAATAAACATAGGTAAAAAAATAGAAAATGTGAACAATAAATCAAAAGTGCAACATAATGGAAGTAAACACACAAATAAATAAAACTAGCCTAATTTAATATAATATGTGTATTACTGTGAACAAGGAATATGTAGAGGGGAGGTTAGCTTAGTGCTATTCCAATAAAATAAAATCAAAATAACACACTAAACACTTAACACCTCTATCCTAGACACTAGGGGGAGCATAGGTAACAAAAATAAAAATGAAAACATAAATAGAACACAAAATAAACCATTCTTGTACCTTCTTTGGAGATTTAAATGGCTTGTTGAAGTGGCTTTCTTAGTTTGTGCATCAAGAAGTATTTATCAATGAATCTTTTTTTATCCTTCTCTCCTTGGCACCTTGGCTTACATAGTTGGCTTATGAATTTTTCATGTTAACATTGTTTGAAGGGTTTATAAATTAAATCCTCCATAATCACACTACATTATTAAAGCCTTTTAGATCAATAATCATGGCATTGTATTTATACCCTCAAAAGTTAACCTCACCCAAGGTGAGTTAAGGTTGAATTTAAACATAGAATGGGTTAAAAATAAACCTAGGTGAGTTGGGGATAACTCTAGTTGAGTTAAAAAATTTCATGTAATTATTATTTTCAATTACTAAGCATGGTTCTCAAATAATATATTATTGAGATATTTTGGAAGAGCTTGACAACTCATAAAGGCAATGATGAAAATGATTGATATTTTGAATTTTGAAATTTCCATTTTTAAATATTAATTAATTGTTAATGGATAATTAAACTAATCATTTAATTTTGTTTAATAAATTGATTCATTCTTATTAGCATTTTATCTCTTTTAAGAATTATTCAAGTGCCCTTCTTAATGGGTCTATAGGCCAACTATTAGTTTCTAGGTCGCAAGGTGACTAAGGATGAGTCCATGAGAGATTATTGTTGTCTATAGTATAGTACCACAAATAGGGATGCATAAAAATAATTATAAGTATTGATTAATGATGCATAATTGAAATTGGGATGTTTAGTGATTCCTAGGCTTAATTTGTAATGTTTGGTAGGAATCAATCTAAAGTCTAGTTGCAAACCAATTGTGGAAAGAATTGGGTGTCTAAAATTACTATGCATCATTAGGAAATTTTTATTATAAAATTAAATTTGAAGTAATAACCTATAAATATTTCTTTAATAACTATCCATTCATAAGAAGTGGGAGATTGTTTCCTTCAAGGTCCTTCAATCTAAACATGTTCTACCTAGATAATTTAGAGACCTAGTATGGGCCAATCCGAAGTGAGTCAATTTTAGAATTATAATATTTATTCTCATGTTTTTTGTACCATAATAATATTTGGTTTGATAACTGAAATGATTTTATCTTTTACCTCTTATCAAACTATCTCTTGATATCCACTTAATGCCTAATGATGTTTTTTAAGGCCTCTTCTTGTGGATCCTCTAATTGGACAATGTCCAACAATATTGATCATATTTTACTTGTATATTCAATGTATTATTATATGAAATTGTAGGTTATAAAATTGAGGCTCATTATAAATATATGCTCGAATCCATAGACCAATAGAAAAGGTGAGATTTTGAGATCTGGATTATATTTGGTGTTGTCATCCCAAAAAGAACATTTCACTAGTGAATGTTAGTCCATAGGATTATTTATTATGAACCTTTTGATTACATTGATCAATTTATTATTGATGAGAAACTCCAAGTAATTGAATTGTCATAAGCCCACATTGTAAGCTTGGTTGACTAGAATGTGGACCCATTATCATAGACTAGCAAACCTAGGGTGCCAAACCATGTGGCTAGATTTTCCTCAAGGAACTTTATGACTTAATTTTTTATGATATTATTTGTTTCCACTACCCTTTTCCATCTTATGTTGTATTTATTGGATGTAATTATGAATTTATGGCCAATTAATGAGTTTGTGTTAATGACTATGATGATGTCAAATCCCCATTGAGTGAAATGATGTTCTTTTATTGCAAGTTAAATGGACATTGCTGCATGGAACTCAAATTTAGATAAGGTATAACATTAGTGACAGGAATACACATAAGCATGGGAATCATTGAAGATTTTGGGTCAATATTAACCCACTCATAATATTTTGTGAGTAGTTTTAGTCACTAAAGGGTGACTGCTACCCAATTTATCATGGAATCTAGATGTGACTTCATTAGATTCTTCATCTGATAGGCACCTAAGTTATCTACCTTCATAGTTATTTATATAGAGTGTTCCCCTCTTTAGCATGTAGTGGACCTATTTTAGTTTTAGATCTATTTTTTGAATTTTATTGTCTTAGAGGTAGACTTCCATAAAGAAGGCAATGGATGGATAGATTGTACTAGTTTGGGCATAGTACTATTGGTTGTTCTACTTAGTGTTAATTAATTCTAGGGTCAATACTGATGATCAACTAAGTGATACCCTGGCCTCAGACCAAAATAATAGTCTTGATATCAAGATCATACTCTTGTAGCTTGACCATACACCAACTTGTATACTTCCTTAATTCATTCTCCCCTAACATGAACTTTATAGTTGGGTTTAAGACAATGATATACACATTATTCTTGAGAATTTAGTACTTAAAATTATTCATAAATTTAACCAAGGTGTATGCATGCTTATCCAAGTTATAATAATTCAAATTTACATGCTTTACATTTTTTCTCATGAAAGTTATTAGGTGAAATTATCCATATAACTTTTGGGTCAACATCGTAGCTATTGTATGCTCAAATTAGAAATAGTAGAGGTAAAACTCTTTGGTGTAGTCTAATCTTATCAATATAGGCACTTGTAAAATGTCATATTTGATGTCCTAAAATCTTTAATTTTTTTAGGATTCTATTCCAATTTCACATTTTGTTTTAGTATTGCATATAAAGGTTTAACAATGTTAAGAAAAATCAAAATAAACTTGCACAAAAAGTTAATATTATCAAAGAAATATTTTAATTACTTTTTACTATTAGGCATAGGTATTCTAGAAATAAAATTAACACATTTAGGGTCAATAGAAATAACTTATTTGATGATAAACTGATTGAGAATATTACCTTTATTAACATCAAACATTATCTTCTTTGGGTTAAGGGAGATATCATACCTTCCACATAATTCAAATATCCTGTGGAGATGGTCAATGTGATCAGATCTACATTTTGAGAAAATGGTTATGTCATCCATGTAAATAACAATGTACTTTCCTATCATAACTTTGAAAGGGAAGTCCATCAAGTAGTTATATCCATATATTTGGTAAATTTCAAGTATAACTAGTTATGAAATCTAGTGGTACACAATATTAAAATAATTTAGAATTTATAAATTAGTATAGGAAATAATCAATGCAACAAAATAATTACAATGTTCAAACCAAGTGATCAATGATCCCACCCAATTAATGAATATCATAGTCACTAATCCTTTGCCTAATATTTAGAGGCCCAATTTTAATACAAACATAGTTATGTAGTTCATCTATTTTCAAGTTCAATTGTTAATTAGTATTTTCCATTTGAATGTTTACTATTTTTTAGCCACTAAGGAAAAGTTGAAATATGTTTTTGACATTATTAACTGGTATATTTACCTATTGCATTAGCTTTTTCTTATTTCATTGATAAACACTTAAAATATAAAAACATTTTGGTAAACCCATAGGTTATAAAAATTCTTATATCTTCCTACAAAGGTTTCATGGATATATTTTTAATTCTCAAATCTAGTTTCTAGATCTACATTTTGTTATATGGGTTTTTCCCAAGCCTTAGTGCTTCATACTTTAGGAATATATCTACCTTTTACAAAATGGTGCTTAGAACCTTCAATTTTAAATCAGATATATTTGATGTTTGCATAAGTTTTTAATTCTCCATATTTACTAATTATTAATCTACGATTTCTCGTAAACCCTCTCTATTGCTTGCAATTTCCTTCAAGGCTATCACTTAATTGAACCATGCTTATTTTTCAAAATGTTCACTTATTTTTTACTTTATATATGAGTTTTTTGTGATTTTATAAAAGCATGGGTAGCTTACATTATTATGTTATATTTTTTTTTGAAAATTCATGAGGGATAGCTTGCTTTCACATAGGTTTGGTTTCATGGTTGCTAATCAAGTGTTTATCATTTATTGCATATTAATTTCCTCACATATGTCACAAAATAGTATCTTAGATTAGAACATGATAGGGTTGTGTTCCATAATTTATATGATGATATCTTAGCCATTGATGACCTTGCTTGTGATACTAATATTTTTGAATGCATGATGGTTCATTATGATATTAAGTTTGTAACAACTTGAAGAGTTAGTTTATACACAATATTTTAAAACTTTATCAGATTAATGATGTTTTTTATCTCTTAGGAACCCATCGAGTCTCAATATCTATGAGTGCATGCCTTAAAAGGTGCACCATGAAAGGGGTGGGTAGACCATTGGTGCTTCAAAATATTATTTTCCCCATACTACCACTTGTTATCTACACAACCATCTCCTAAAAATATTCCCCTAAGATTTGCCTCCTATTTTACACCCTCCTCCAATCATTTTATGCCTTTATTAGCCCTTCCCTAGCCTCAAATCCTCTTTTATGGTTTACATTAAATTATTGGTTCCATATAAATTATATTTTAATTTATAAAACTTATTTAGGGTCTAGGTCATCCCCTATCTAACCTAGACCAGGACCTAATTTGTTTTTGTCAATAACGATTCAAGGTCGATTGGGTTGACCTTGTTGTCCTAAACTTTCATAAAGGACTAGGGTTAGATCTACCTATATAAACACATATTCTTCATAATTTTTAAGATAAGGGAAGAAAGAAGAGATATATATTGTGAATCTACTTATCCACCATTCTACTTGAGGAGCATAACCTAGGGTTTCATACTTTCTTTAGAGATATAAATCTTCTCTTGTAGAGACATCTTTTGGATGCATTGATAGGTTGTGTATCTTAGAGATGATTTATCCTTGTCATCCTTACATACCACAAAAATTTCTTGAAAATATCCTTATCTAAGGGATAGATTGAGGCTAGGTGGGTTCATCTTCAAAGGTAAGTATTCTTAACGTTGTTCCTCATTTGTAAGAGTAGATAGATATGCATTTTTACTTATCTCCCATGCATTAAGATTTCGTATACATTGACATGAGTATATGTTTCATATGCATGTTTATTACCCATGTTTTGTTCCAAAATATTTGATGATCATTAGATTAGACTTTACTTTACTTGTTATTAGTTTAGTGAATATGAAAACATAAGACCTAGTTAAGGTTATTGCATAGTTTTGTTTGACTAGAGGCTTTGGAACCTTCACTAGTGAATTTGTTATGATAAGAGGTCCCTTGGCTAGGTATATCAGATACATCTTGGTCCTGACATTAAATATATAATTTATCCATAATCATAAGTGTAAGTAGGATTTAGCTTCTCTGAGCTAGGATTGATTTATAGATCTATTGCATTTTCCATTACATACATTTTGGTGAATCTGATGTGAATCTAACCCTTGAAAATTTTATTTCACACCACTATTTTTATAATTTTATTATATTTTTCCATATTTTTAGTATTGTATCAAACCATTTAGTATAATTCTAACTCTTTGTGTGAAGGTTTAACACATAGTTACTTCAAAATGAATATGTTCTATTTGTGTAGGTCTTCATTAGTTAGAGATTATTGGATAAAATAGGTCCATATAGTATACTTATTCAATTAAAGATTATAATACACTATCTAATAGGTCAAATTTGTCTTCTAAATCTTCCTTCTAACATACAGGTCAATAAACACTATCAAATAGGTGACCCTATTATTTGTTCTTTTTCAGCATATAGGGTTTTGTAGAATTTGGTTGAACTAGTTGACCTAGTTTGCAAAAATAAAGAGCAATAATTAAAGAATTTCAACATAAAATTTTCAATCTTAAACATATTAAATCCTACCAAGCTCCCTCCCTTTCCTCTCTCTATAACTTTAGTAATTTTTTTCACAAGTTAGTAGTCTTTGAAACTAAAACCCTACATATAACTAGGTTGACTTGGTCAACTTAGTTCTATAGTCTATATTATATTTAAGAGATAATAAACCTATTTGAATCTATTATTAAATACCTTGATTATATAAAACAACAATGACCTAATCAAATCTATTTTTTATTATTTTCATATAATGTCTTTTGAACTAAATCTATACTATTATCAATTAAGGAATTAACAACTATTTCCTAGTAATTAATTCACATTTCCTTTTCAGTTGTTTGCATGTTTAGAGTAACTCACATAGTATAATTAAGTGGGTTTTCAAATCATTATTCTATTTACACTATTTTACTCTTTTGCACACACTAAAAAATTACATAACATTCAAAATGCATTTAAACACTTATCTTCCCAAGGCTTACCTACTTGGATTTCGTTACCAATGGGGAAGTCAAATTGGTTTTATATCCAAGTATAAATACATGGTTAATGGTATATATTGGAAAAAACACCATAAAAACTTATCATTATGGGATTGTGAATTGAAGGGGTAGTCCCCAATACCAATCTAGTACCATTACCAACACATATCCATTTCATCTCAAACATCTTGAAACCATCTATAGATTACATTTCTTTTTCAATAGTCTAGCCAACTCTCCCATCACATTTAAATCAACACTATCTAGTAATCTGGTAATACTTAAGATGACCACTTAGTTAGCATTTATTTTTTAGTTGATTTCTTTCTCTCTAATCATTGGATGTTGAATTTTGAAAACTTTCATTTGCCATCATTGGTGTAAGTTTTTATTTTATGTACCCTAATTAGATGACTCATAATGATCCAATTATTTGCGTGTTCGCTTTCATTCTTGCTTCACTTATTATACATTTTTTCCCTATTTTAGAACACTATCATTTTATTCAATACAGTCTCTTACAAATTATATTTTTCCTCCTTATAGTAGTACATAGTCAACTTGTACAATTATGTCTTATTATTTCACCCTCTTTAATTCTCTATCTAGTAGTACATAATTCACTTACATAATTGTGTATCTTTATAAGACTATTTTACCTCCATATCTATAATACATAGTCAATCTGTATGAATCTATATTCTTCTTTGTCTTGTAAGTTACAATACACAATCAACCTAAATAATATTGTATCCATTTTGTTCACCTTATCTTTATATCCCATTTTTCATTCTTAACCTTTCTCTCTCATCTTGAACTTCATATCTATAGATAAAACAGAGTTGAAGTCAACAAATATGATGAACATTACCAACCCCAATATTGTTCCCATAAATAATATGTGGCTCTTATTTTAGATGAAAATAATGTGTATTTGGCCACTCACCCTACAAACTATGGGACCCATCCTCATACATATTCAGTTCACAACCCTCTATTCTTATTAAAAGATTATCCTAAATTAGAGTATAATCAAAAAATGTTTTTCTTCATTAATGAATTTCCTCAACATCAAGTATAAGACCCTTCTACTATTTATCACCTTATTATAAGTGGTCAAATAGAAGAATCCCATTTACCTTCCCCCACAGTCTTTCATGTATTTGGGAGAACAAGCCTATTTGAATCTCAACATCTTCCTTAACTTTTGACCCCTCTAATTCTATGACCTATTCTTATTTAATTTCCTCTACCTCCATTATAAGTATCTCTACTAACATGACATGTTCCACATCTAGTGGGTCATTTCTATGGCCCACTCTTCTCAATTATTCCACTAGTACATTATTTGATACCCATGGTCATCATGCCACTGGTGCTTCTTCTTGTAATACTTATACTAGTGTATCTTTTGAAACACAAGAAAATCATGATAATAGTGTCTGATTTGTTAATAATTCCTCTCAAACTATTATTGGCATGCATGCCACTACTCATAGTAGTATCCAATCCACTAATACCAATGCTAACGATTCAAATGTTATGAATAACACATCTCAAACCTATCAACTTTTGCTACATACTCTTCACCAAATTAACACTTTCCAAGATAATAATTGCAATTAAATGATGCAAACACAAAATAATTTTATTCATCTCTAAAATCACCATTAATAGGTTCTATTGGGAGTACACAACCAAAATTCCCCCCAAGGATTCCCATGGAAATCTTATCCCTCAACCTCCTCTTGTTAATAAAAAATCAAACACCTTCAGAATGAGCCTCTTACACCTCATATTACTAACATCGATATAGGAGGTATCACCCCTAACATTAGTTATAATGGTTCAAATGACCCTACCCTATACTTATAAACATTTGGAAATATATATAAATATTAGGTCAAGTTAAACACTTTTGATGATACCAAGATCTTAGCAAAAACACTCTCTAGAGATGATTTATATTGTTATAACCAACTCAAACATCATTCCATCACTAGTTTGGAAGATGTAGTTAATGTTATAGTACAAGAGTTTAAAACTAGTGACCTCCCTCAATATACCTTGGCTCATTTTATTAATTTTAAGCAACTTGAGATGGAAACCAAAAAAGCTTTCATCAAACAGTGGAATAACTTGTCTAACAAGTGTGAACACAAAATGGTAAATGAAAACCTCTTTCATCTATTAACCAATTCTCTCTATCCTAAGTTGTAATACAATTTTAGACTCTTTCATCATAAAATTTTAAAGAGGTCATCGACTAAGCCAAGCACCAAGATTTCCTCATACATCAATTTGAGCCATCCAAATTTATTATGGGAAATCATATGCTCATAAAAATAAAACTCATCATGTCATTAATGATGGTGTCATTTATTCCTATGATACCATTCATAATATTCAAGCTATTACTCCTGACCATGATCCAAATTAACTTTCCCCTCTAAACCATTTCCCTAATCCTCATTTTTATCCAACAAGTAACATGAATGTTATAATCCTTTATCCTTATAAGAACTCCAAAAGTTTCTACTAAGGCCTATTCCATGAGATCTCAATCTCACTAATCATATGAAATCATGGTATGATCTAAATAAATTTTATTGGTTTCATGTTAGTTAGGGTCATTCTCATGAAACTTGTAAGAAATTTTGTAGCTTAACTATGGATTTCCTCCTTATTCCTAATTTTGACCATGATTATCTCAATCTTAAACATCAAAAATACTAAAAAATTACCTTTAAAGCTCACGAAACACAAATAAAAACTCAAGATTTAAACCAAGGTAATACTCATCTAGTCATCTACAAAAACCCTCTGCCAAATCACTAATATAATAATCATAATCCTACCCCTTCTACCAATAACATTAATAGTCTTATAGACCCAACTCCCAAAGAGAATTTAGTTGAAATGACTAATATGTGAATGGTAGTTCCCTTCATGGATTCTCATCCAACTCACACTCACCAATCATCTCACACTTTTTGTGTTATCCAAGATTCTTCCCAAACTCTCTTAACAAAGTTGGGGAAATAAGACCTTATCTCTTTTGATGAATCACTTCTAACACCCCCATTAGATAACACCTCTCATAAAATTTATATAATTTATCCAACCACTTTACCCATTTCCAATGATACTCAACCTTCTAATACTACTTATTCAATTATATCTCAAGATAAACCTAAATCACCTACCTCATCTCATGATAATCAACCAATTTATTCCCTCATTAAACTTCATGCATCCTCTCAACACAAATTTTCATGCACTTATGCTACTCCTTCTAAGGAACTCCTATAGCATTATACACATCTATCCAATAGGTCCCTCATTGGTTATGATGAATAGGATCCCTTCACAAAACTTACTAATCTCCCATCTCAAATTCCATTTCTCAAACTCATGTGGACCACTCTCCATAATTATAACCACCTGATGTAGCTCCTGTTAAAAATGAACATCCCTCATCCTCCCCTAGAAAGATGTGAATATACCTTATCTAGGTTAGAAGATAGCATATTATAACAATGTGAAGAGATGTCTATACACATTGATGAAACAATCAATAATTATCTATCTCTCAGATTCCCCATTGCTTCTATGATTCTAGATGAGATTATTCTTTGTGAAGATGATCTACCCTATCTATAAGTGTTCAAATTGGTGACATCCAAGTCAAGTGTGCTTTAACTGATGAGGATTCAGGTACTTTCATTACCTCTCTTGATTTTATTAAAACCCTTAGATAATTTGTATGCAATCTTAAGTCCACACACAACACATGTCAAGGATATGACCGAAGTAAAATTTTTCCCTTAGGTTATGGGTGGCTCCCTATCACCATCCCACTTGTCACTGTTCAAGTGAAGGTTATGATCTTAAATTTTCCTCTCTCTTATAACATCTTTATTGGTAGGATATAAACTCATCGCATGAGGGTTGTTTCCTCTTCTTCTTGATAATGTTTCAAGTTCCCTCATAATGGTGCAATTTATAGGATTCAAATTGACACTGACCCTTGGAATTTTCCATAATTCAAAGACTATGGTGTATTCAAAATTCTAACCCTTGAAAACCTACCAAGTGTTCCATTCTAAGAATCTAAACTATATAATCTCCCTATCAACTTTATGTGAGGTTACCATGGTCACCTCAATCTCATCAAGAATATACCACCAAATATTTTAGATTATAATGACAATGAACTTTCTGATATAAACCTCAAGATAAATTTTTTTGATCTCTCTCCTCATCTCATTTCCTAGATACCACCTTATTTAAAGCCATGTTCTCATCAACCACCTAATAATGATATACCCATAGTTTTAATTAAGACTCATCACTCTATTCATCATGCCACCTCTAATAAAAATGGCATCCCTACTTGTATAATTGATCTTCATACACCCAAATATGATGATGGTTATGCTTTACATGACCCATTCCTAAGAGGTCTTATTTAGCTCAAAATGTAGAGACCATTCATTATAATTATTATTTGTTTGTCTTTTTATTTATATTATAACATTATATATTATATAGTTCCTAATTTTAGCATTATTATTTTTGTTCATAGGGTAGAGATGGTACACACACCTCCATTTTCTAAAGAACCTCTTAGGAGAATGATTATGGATCATTCTATGATTGGTCCCTATTACTTCGCTAGATATGAAGACCCTTATAATTATAATCTTAAGATGATTTATACATCCTTCAACCCTATGTGACTCACCCCATCTCACCCCTATTGATGGCTTCAATCTATCACTGCATGTTTGTAACTACCTAACAAGCTCCCTCACTAGTCTAAACTAGCTTGTCTAAGTTGAGGTAAATGGTACCACAAGATCATCTAACATGGTGGTTTTGTATGGTGTTAGAACCACATAAATAATATCATGGTGCACATCCTTGACCAAGGATCCCCATTTGGCATCTTCTATTGTAGGATATATAAAATTAAAACTAGATAGATATTAGATCACATATATATCTCAAAATCTATCTATCTAATATAACCACATACAACTAGTATTTTATATCAAAGATTAAAATTAGACAAATTTCTCACTAATCTCAATGTCACCAACCACTATCTCCCTATTTTATCACCCACTAAGCATGGCCTCTCCATCTACTCATCTCCTAAGCAATTTATCTATTGATCAGCTCCTTAATAATATGAATCTAGGAGTCACCACTTGGACACACTATGATCCTCTCTTAAGAGGTTCCTATATGAAATATATTTGTCTTGGATTGTCTAAAAGGTCATCTTATGTGACTACCCTTACCTAAGCCTGCTCTCATCAATGATGCCTCTTTTAATGATATGATTTCACTAGTCATTAATAATCTTACTATGGTGCTTTTTTTGGTATATATTTCACCCATACATCTACATCCTTGTCCTTTACTCCTCCATCTACCTAATTCCATACTCAACCAGTCCATTATCTAACATGTCATGACTTGATCACTAATATCTCAACTAGTGCTCCTCCTCCTCTCCCCTTTAGATCTGTAGCATGTTATGCATAAAAAGAATGAACTATGAGAGGAGATAATATTTGAAAGAGTCTAAAATACCCTAGAAAGTGTTTCACCAATTGTGGATCTATCCACCAGGTATAGTGTCCCATGATTTATACCTAAGCTAGCCTTGTCACTATGGTCACCTAACTAAGCCAAACAATATCAATGTGTATGTACACCTACCACACAATCTACCCTAATGTTATCATCTATAATAATAACACATGGGTCATGAGCAGTGATATCTAGTCATATCACCATATAGTAACCCAAGGTAACCTATCATCAACAACATGGGGTAACCTAGCTAGTTCATATATAGGGAACCTCTCATATATCTAAGCACTCAATAATACCATCGATCCTATGGTCTTATAACTTTTAGATAACATCCCATACATATTAGATATGAGCTAGACCTAGATGACAAACCCAAATTCATATATCATCCCTTAATCTAAAATGGACTAGCATAAGGATATTCCATATAGTGGTACCTTACCATCCAAATTGTGACATATCACTCATGCTATTATAAGTCTGATCATGGCCTTTTATATGTCTAAAATTGGTGTAGTATACACATAAAAAATACTAACCCAAAAACCTAGGTATATCATATTTGAGCACATCACCCACCTATCTAGTGTTCATCTTTCCTCAAGATCATCTAGTGTCCTTATGATCATTAGTGTCACTCTTATAGGTAGTCTAAGAAATACATCAATGTCTTCTAGTGTGATATGCACCTTTATGGTATCTCCATCCAGCACTCATCAAAAAAAATTGTTCAACCATTACCATGCTCTAAATAACATGACAATGAGATCAACACTCAATGGGATGCACCTTATCTCCATAATATCTCTTAGGCCTAGTACAACTAGTCACACTTTATCAACATTTGTCAACCACTCCAATAGATCCAATAGCCATGACACATCAATCAGTCACCAATGCCTCTATCATATCTTAAAAATATCAATAAAAAATGATTTATCATATCTTCATGTCATTAATAGTAAAAATATATTCTTTAAATTTCATAAAACTTAGCTAGTTTGATTTGGATTTTCAATTTTCTATGAAATCAACCAATTCAATATGAAATCAACCGTGTGCTTCATTTGGGATACTAACTCACTCCTATTGAATTCCTACTAAATTAGCCTATACAATACTAGGTTAGACTCCTCTCACCCCAACATACTAAATTTGACCTATACTACATAATCAACCTCATTTTTTAGACTATATCATCCCTCTTACATAAACTAAGTTAGTCTTCTGATACATAGTTAGCCTTATTCCCCCATGAACTAAGTCAACATACTACTACATAGTTGGTCACCCATTAGAAAACTAAATTAGTTGATTGCTATGCACTCAACCCTATGTTTTTAGCTTGCCTTAAAAACTAAGTTAATCAGGGCAAATCTATTCATCCACAATGAAGACTTTTTGACCATTTACCATAAATGACTTAGGAATTTATTGGTCTATCTCTTTCCTACCCAGTACCCCATTTTAAACCTAGTGTACCTAAAATTTTCTTAGGGTTCATTATGTTGCCTAAATTTTTCGTACTAGTCAATTTCCTATAATTCACTCAATTTAAAATCAAAATATTCAAAAATTTGAAATTTGAAATTTTTTACTTGTGTGTTCCACTCATTATGGCCACTATGCATCCTCCTCACCTCAATTGTCATCTCCTCACCATGATGGCACTCTAGTTTACAACTAGGTCTCTCAAATTTCTATTTTTTCAAAATAGTAAAAATGACAAATGAGTTATTTACACCCTATTTATATTTACTATTAAAAATTATTTACCTTTAAAATATATACCATTATATTTCTTATTTTAATCACATATTTGTATCCATTCACTCTTTTTCCAAACCATAAAATGTTATGGAATCTTTGACATTGTAGAGAAGATTTTCACCTATTATATCTCTATGTTTCAAAAAAATCATTTTTTTCTATTTTATACTAACTTTAATAGGTTTTCCTAATGTTTCATACAATGGAAACCATCACATTTTCTTGAAACTCCTTATTTATCTATAGCACTAAGGTAAGTAAAGTTATGTGTTTTTCAATTCTATCCTTTAATTTATGTTAATCATTTTTTCCTATACTTTATTTAGTTCCAGTGTTGTGTGTTGCTATTTTTTTCCCAAGAAGCATCCTATGTTGCACATATGTGACACATAATGAGCTTCAAGCGGGGCATATGTATACACAACATTTTTAAACTTTATCATATTGCTGATACTTTCTATCTTATAAGAACTCATTGAGTCTCATTATCTCTATGAGCACACCTTAAGGGGTGTGCTAGGAAAGGGGTGGATGGACCTTTAGTGCTTCACAAGATTTTTGTCCCCTTACTACCACTTTCTATCTACACGACCAACTCCTAAAAACATTCCCCTAAGCTTTGCCTCTTATTTTCACCATCCTCTAGTCATTTTCAACCTTCATTATCCTTTCACTAGCCTAAAATACTTTTTGGATGTTTACATTACACTATCAGCCCCATCAAATTTGTATTCTAATTGATAAAACTTATTTATGGTCTAGGTCCACCCTTGGCTGACCTAGACCAAGAACAAATTTGTTTTTTTCAATAATGATACGAGGTCGATTGGGTCGACCTTGTTGGCTTAAAATTTTAGAAAGTACTAAATTTATATCCATGTATATAAACACATCCATTTCATCATTTATAATATAAGATAAGAAAAAAGAGATATATATTATGCATCTACTTATACACCATTCTACTTGAGAATCATAACTTAGGGTCTAATTATTTCTTTAAAGATATAGATCTTGTATTATGGAGAAGTATTTTAGATGCATTTATAGGTTGTGTATCTTAGAGATAATTTATCATTATCATCCTTACATACCAAAATAACCTCTGTCAAAGAACCTTGGCCAAGGGAGAGATTGAGGCTCGACATGTTCATCTTCAGAACTAAGTATTCTTAACTTTTTTCCTCTTTTATAAGAGTAGATAAATATGCATTTATACTTCTTTATGATGTATTCATATTATGTATACATTGACATGAGTATATGTCTTTTATGCATGTTTACTTTTAATGTTTATTACCTCCACTTTGTTCCAGAAGCTTTGGTGAGCACTATATTAGACTTTACTTTACTTGTTATTAGTTTAATGAATATGAAAACATAGGACCAAGTTAAGGTTATTAAATATTTTTGTTTGAGTGGAGGCTTTGAAACCTTCCCTAATGAATTTATTATGGTAAGATATCCCTTGGATAGGTCTAGTGGATCCATCTTACGCATGACCCTGAATATATAATGTATCCAAAATCAGAAGTGTAAGTAGGATTTATCTTTTCCAAGCTAGAATTGATTTATAGATCTATTGAATTTCCCATTCCATATAGTTAGGGTGTGAAATATAATTATTACTCCTCATAATCCTTAATTGGATCAATAAAAACAACTCAAATATTCCCCCTCCTAATATTAAAATTAATAAACAATATGATTTAGTGAAAATATTTTAAAAATATGCAAGCCAAGATATTTATTTTAGAATTACTTAAATAATAAACTATTTTGAAATAAATATTATTTAATACTTTGTGTGATGCCAATTTTCAAACTAACATAGATCCTTCTTACTTCTCTTCCTTTGTGAATACTTTTAAAAATAAAGAGCACCTTATTTCCTTTCAGATTGAGTCCTAGGGAAATTATATATTAAAACCTACCTTTAAACATGCAAGCCAAAGTAAATAATTAGGTAGTTAAGATGGTCCTAATGGATAATGGTTCTAGATTGAATATTTGTAGCATGGACTTTATTAATGCTATTATAATTGATCATAAATCTCTTTCACAGTTAGATGCAATTATCAAAGGATTAAATAATCAAACACAAATTCCACTAGGATCATATTGAACATAAGTTTGGACCTAATACTCTATCAAAAAAGTTCCAAGTGATATCAAACAATGTTAAATATAAAATTTTAATACCAATACCATGGATTCATTCTATGAATGTTATAATTTCCACAATACATAGGAACATAAAAATAAATTACATGAAATTTTTGTATATGCCTTTCATGTAAATGATGTTCCCTTTTAATATTATAGGCATGTTGAACCTACAAATATTGTTATACCACACCTCCCTACAATAGCACCTTAGGAACCTATTCCCATATAATGAATTCATGAATATGTTGTAGGTGAATCTATTAACACTAATGACAATAATCATGACAAATATGATGATACAAATGACAATTGTGATATTAATAACATAGATGAAAAATTTTAAAAAATAATATTTACACCATGTAGACCAATAGAATATATAAATTACATAAACATATTTGGTATTAGCAATTATATTATATGCCCCAATACCATGGGCACACTTTCCCACCCTTTTTAATTTACAACACTAATTTTTTTACAAATAAATAAGAATAATATATAGAAACCAATTGTTTAAATTTTTCCCAATTAACATAGATTATTGATGCTCCATTCATTCAATTTAAAAAAAATACCGTAGGGTTTAGATATGTAAATACAAAAAGTAACCAAGTAAAGAAAAAAATAATAAGATAATGAGTATAAATAGAGTTTTGATTCACACAAGCCCATATTATATTTTATTAGTATTAGCCAATCAAAGGATAAGTAATTAAATTATTGTTATCTAGGATAAACATCTCCATCACATTAAATAGAAACTTATAAAATCAAATATATCACAAATTAACAAAATTGTTCAAAACCAACAAACTATGAACATTATATGAATAATCTGGTCCTTCTTGTTGGTTTAGCAACTGGTACTGATCTTTGTCCTCCTTTTGTTAGTTATGCTACCAGATTTCTATTTCTGGGTTTTGACCGGATGTGTCTCTAATGGTTGAAAAGTCAAACACTATTTATAAATTATAAAATAAATTAATTACTAGTTAATAAATTGCATTATATACACTTAAAGTCTATATAGTTAGATTCTTTTAAAAATTTAATCTACGATGTTTATTTGGTAACTCAAATAATATAATATTGATATAACACCTTTTCTTTTATTTTTTTACATTACATGTTATTTATTTATACTATGGCCTTTTTCTTCTACATATGTTATGACTCTTGATAACTTATCATCTACTACTTTATATGTTACTATATATTAAACATTCCATTACATATAATATATTTAGACGACAACCCTTACTTATTTGAAAGTGCTATTATATTTCTTATCCCTCTCTCCATGGTGATTATCTCATTTGATTATTTAGGATCTTTTCTCCTTTTTGTATATGTTATAAACTTACTCTATAATATAATACTTATCATGAATATGACATTATTTTACATTATTTTCATATCCCCATGATACCAAGAGTAAACCATACCAATAACTAGATTATATGGATAGTTGAGCACATTTTTAAATTGTTTGACCAATTACATTGCATCCATAGTATCATATTGCATGCATAGTTGTAAATTATAAATGATCTCAAAATTATATTGTAACATTAGGTTAAAGCTAAAATATTGAATAAACCCAAAAGATTGGGTAATTATGATGGAATATTTAATCACTAAAGTAATTTTAACTAGGTTCCTTGACAAAATAAATTGTAAACCATGAGCTTAAAATGGTGTAAATACCCATGCTAAGTATTTGATTTATAATGACTTCTAGATCAACCAACTTAAGCTAGGGTTGAGATGGATCCTTTATTAAAAATGGTTAAAATGGTTAAAATATTTTTATTATTTGTTTTATCTATTAATTGGTTAGTTATCACATTGCATTAGATTATTAATTATTTTCATGTTGAGTTGCACCATTTGAGGAGATGTTTTACATCTATTCACCAAAATGACACAATGGGAACAACCTAAGGCTATGGGTCACATGTGGTTAAATTTAACTTTTGGAGAGGCTTGGCTTCTCTTGATGGATCACCTAAGACTAATATTAATACTACTATACTTACAAGGAAAAGGGAGGAGTTCATAAAGAAATAAATTGAAAGCTAAAGGGGTGATACACCAAGATAATTTGTCTCCTTTATGTACTTGAGATTACACAATGGAAACCTTGGGAACTATAACATACACGACTCAATCATAAAAATTTTAACATTAGTTTATCATAGATAAGTACAAGGATCTATGGTAGAAATAAAAGGAAAAACATTAATCACCATAACTAAAATTTCATAAACCATGAGATAACATGATTATGACCTGCAAAAGAGAGTTCACTTGTATAGAGGTGAATTATAACTATAAACAATCAAAGGGAAATAACACTTCACCACAATGATATCATCAATAATTCATAAGATACACATAGAATTCAAGTTATTGAGTGGGTAAAAATAATTCTATTATTAATTCAAAGGCATAAAAGTAAGGTAGAGGGATCAAGGATGAGACAATTTCCACAACATTTCTATGCTAAAATAATTTCCCTTACAATGACAAAGTTACTTGTTTAAATAGGCAAAATATTTAGAGCTCAGTTTTGATTCAGTCTTACTTGCTATCAAGGTGGTTAAAAATTTGATGATGATTAGGGAATGGGGGTCTAGGTAATGGGTATACCCTTAGGATTTCCAAAGTGACACCTATTTAACTACCTTCTAAGTCCTCTCAATCCTATAACTTATCTTCTACATGCATATTATCCACTCACCTAGATGATGAATAAGTCTAGATTTTATTGCCTTATCATATTTTTTCTAGTATTTTTGTTGAGCTATACCATGATTTGTATGCTAGGTCACTCTACCATTTATTTTATGAATCAAATTTATCTACATAGTTTGCTCATGAATTTAACATCTAAATAGGTGAAATGGTCTATCAAATTTACCTTGGTCAATGCTAACATAGATGACAAAAACCACTTCAGTGCTACAATCCAATGATGTGTTGACATTGGCTTTTTCATGGAATTTTTTTATTATATGAGTAAATTTCCCCTTAATATACATATAATTATCATTTTGAAAATTCCTATACTTATTTTGGGTTCACCAATTATCTTCTTTTTGTTGGGCTATAAATCCCCAAGCTCTATCAAGTCCACATGGAAAATTTGTATTTGTTCACCCCTTGGTCTCTCTCAGCCAAGCTTTATTAAGTGTCATCTAGTGTTTTCCTATTCATTATATGATCCTACCATTGTCTACTCTAGGCCTACCACCTCCACATGAATCCTTCTCACTCTTATGTTACTTTTCTGAGGATTCATATGAAATAATGACTATTTTCTCTATGGTGAAGTGAGATTTCACAACATGGTAATGTATTACTCACCTATTACCATGACATACTACTCTATTTTCATAGACTACCCCAAGGATATAGAATAATGGGATTGTCCCATGTGGTGCCATCCCACTCACCCATTGGCCTAAGCTCTGAGATCATGTCTAGGATGTATGGAAATATATAGGAGAGTGGAGAAACAAGATTATTCCACATGGCATCATCCCACTAAATTACTATCCCATAGGTTTTTGAGCTTATATAGATGGTTTTGGGACATTAGGTCATCAGGATTATGACACATGGAAGCATATTTGTAACCCACTACTCGCTACCTTACTAACATAGAAATTATCTAGAAAATTCATGAAAATGACTAAGCATCAAAAGGCATTTAGAAAGGTCTCAAGAATTTCATGATATCAAAACATGGCACAACGTAACTTTTGAAAATTTGTCTAAGTGACAAAATTATTTTAAAAGAGGAGTAGGTCACTAGGAGATGAGAATTTTTATCACATGGTACCATTCAATTGGGCCAGATTCTTATTATTACTTATAAATTGGGAAGTCATCAAGTCATCATTGGGGGCCTACCAAATTTGATCTTATCACCTCTTGAAGCCATCATCAAGAAATATAATAACTTAAAAATGGATAAGTGTCAAAATTCTTTCTTGACATACTGGGTAACTTTTAAATAAAAACAACTAAGTCATGCTATGTGAAAATATGACATGTGGATCTAACCAAAGTTTAAAGAATTGACTAAGTGTCAAAAATTTTCTTCTTGATGTATAAAGTGTGATATAATAGGATGTTCAAAACTTCTCCTTCCCAAACATTTGTTTGAAATAAAAGTTTGACTAGTCAAAACACAAAATCTAAAGAGTACAACACTTAGATAATTCTTGAGTGTGAAAACCATTTTTTGAAAACTTGCTTAGTATTTTGCTTCCTTCTTGACTTAACCACTTATACCAAATTCTAATATAACTTTGAAACCCTTTTCTACTAAATCTAAACACTTGAAATAAGATTTGGATGTTGATCCTCTATGGTGACCATAAATGATCAATATTAAATTGGATCTAAATGATAACAACCCAGTTTTGGGATCATCATAATTAGTATGTGTTCTTAAGATAGTTGGTTTGTTTCATTATCTTAGTAAAGATAAATCCACTACAAGTGTTATATTATGATACTTATGACTTCGATTGCTATTTTATTTGTAGTATGTTACTCATTTATCTTTAGAATGATATGTAAATTTAGATTAGTTACATACCCATGTTTGATGACTTTATAATTAGATTTCAACTGCTTGTAGGTAGTAGTGCTACTAATGTTTATTAGTGGATAGATAGGTTACTGATTTAGTAATGTATCCCTATTTTTATTGTTATTAGATGATAGTGATTACTTTTACTTATCAAGTATGAATTTTTAAATGACGAGTGGTATTTATGTTCATTAGTAGTATTATAATTATCAACTTAAAACTTTACATATTAATTTCTTCTATTACAAGGTGATGTTTTACCCTTGGCTGAAAATTAAATGGAATATTGTATGTAGGCCACTGTTATCATGATTGTGATATTGGGATCTGAGTTTAATTATATTTTTGGGTTTCTTGCATGGGTAAAATAAAAACTTGTGATCCTTTTTGAATTTTTATACAAACCCTAGACAGGTAACACTATTTGCATGCCTTGGAAACTTATTTTCAAAAAATGTGTTTAGGATTAGAACCTTTTTTAAGGCTCTACAGATTTGTTATTTCTAGCTTAATCTTATTTGATGGTTAAAATTTTGGATTGAATTTTAATTTAGTACACCTTGATGGAAACTCCATCAGGAGGGCTACTTTGTTGTGGTGATAAAATATGTGTTTGTCAAGATAAGTATAGAAAGTCATGTATATGTTCAAACATGTGTATAACATCCCGTACACTATTGGGAATGGTTTATTATATGCATGCATTAATTTATTGTGATAGTGATAGTGTAATATTACTACTAAGGAATATTAGGGTAGTGGGAGCTTATGTGACTTATTTCCATGAGTTATATTATTACTTGTATCATAGGTTGGTTGTGATTCTCATGTTTATTCATTAACTATAATTCAAATAGGATATTTATGGATTAAAAATGTAGAATTACGTAGTTTTATATGGATTGTTTTATTTAGTGTTGTTTACTCATGGGTTTTGCAAATCTAACATATCTGAGATTTTCTACCCTTGGATGGTTGTTAATTTAATTTGAGAAGAATACACTACCATTTTTGTGATGATGTATGTTTAATTGATGCCTTAGTTATAAATGTTAGTTATTTGGATATTATGAGATCCAAGATTTATCTATTATATGGAGCTCATATTTTTTTTATTTCATCTATATTTTATAAGGATCTAGTAAATTAAATGACTATTGAATAGTGCTTTATCTCTGATTTCACCTCTTAGATATTAATCTTGGACAAAATATAAATATATCCTTATATTAAATGCATGTTGATTATGTTGAATTTTTTATCATATAGGTACATGTGAGTAACAAATTATTGTAAGACATTATTAAATTTGAAGTTAATAAAACAAAGTTCATTCTATATTTTGGATTGCTTCACTTGAAATTATTGATTTAACATCTAATATTTATGAAAGGAAATGTCAATGACTAGTACTATGAAATAATAATTCTTTGTTTTGGAGGAAATCATTAAAGGATTAGATAAAAATAATTACTCATTCATTGAATCATGTATGTCTTTCCCCAAGTTTGACTATTACATTCAAAGTATTATTAAGTCCATGACATATATGTTAGTTGTAAGATATAAGCATATTATCATAGATATACGAGGGTTATAATAAGAATCACCATGTTAATATGGATATATTATTATAAGTTTGGGAAATTGATCCCCTTGATATTTATTTACTTTTTCATGGACTTATTAGCTAGTTGTACTAGATATTGGGCATATACATGTTTTATTATTTTATTTAAATAGTGCTAAGGATTATTGAGGCATAAGGCATCATATCCATGTCTATTATATTTTTTTACTTGCTTCATCAAGAATATTATTTTTATATTCTAAAGGTAATAATCAATTTCATTTCATGTAAATGATCTTAAAGGTTTTTTTCTCTATTTGATGCATTTACTATTTCTTAGGGAGAATCCCTAGTTCTAGTTTTACATAGAAATATGAATATTTCAAGAATATTAGTCTATTAAGTTATATTTATCCCCTTATAGTAATTATTTTATGGTAATTAAAAGGATGACCATATAATATTTGAAATGCCATATATGGGTTATGTATTTGGTTTTGATTACTTCAAAAATGCCTTACTATAGTAATATAATGAAGTTGAATTTTATCTCCATGATATTGTAATCTTAACTATAGCCCTTTATTGGATTATCTACATTCATAAAGTAAGGTATTATACAAGTTATTCCATGTTGTAATATCATGATGATATGTTTGATTGGTAATAATTGATACTTTACTAAACGTAGACTACACTATAATTTAGACTAGGTTATTGCTTGATCTTTTTATCCTTTATTATATTCATTAATCTATGTTTATCTAAGTTTAATTTTTGCTTGGAACTTTTAATCTTTATAAAATGGCTCCTCATTTGTACATTGATCTCATTGTCTAATATTTTGGTTATGTTATTTGTACATCCACTTCGGTTATGGATATTATTGATATATCATTGTATGCATATTATCTAGGAATTTGAATTAAATGGAGTAACCTTGGGCCATATAAACATTCCTTTGATGTAATAAAAGTTTAGTCATATAAAATGTAAAAATTGGTAACTTGAGCATGGATAATGATACCCAGCCCATATATCCCTCTTGCTTGCTCACATGACCCTCTTAGGCTTATTTTCATTGATTCTTAATCATAGATAAATTTTTAGACTTGATCCCAGCTGAGCTAGGACCCTCTCTTCATGACCAATCCACCCCCCCAGTCCTATCTAATCAAGATAATAGAACCACACTAGGACTATAACACCAATGCCACTCTTATCTACTTTTAGTGATATTGTCTAAGTTTATCTCTAGCCCCAATTATCAATTCCTTCTAGTTTCACATCCTTATCCTTATTGGCCTAACCTAAGAAAATTCAATCCATGACTAGTAAATCCTTATAAAATCTCATTCAAAGATCATTTGAAAGGGTTGACAAATATCACAAAGCAAGAAAGAATACAAGCAAAACTACTCAATCACATTTCCCTATTCTCTACATAAAACCATCTAAGACTATTTCTAGCTTATTTAAATCCTTACACCAGTCCCTATTCATCTCAAGAAATATTATTTTATCATTTCCTTGCATTCTCATATCATAATTACACAAATCACTTTCAAAGGGAGAACTACATATGGCTTGATCCTTCTTCAGAGTATTGGTATGAAGGTAGCATGCCCATACAAGGGGTGTGGATCAATATCCATTGAATATTACACACACTACCTGGCCCCCTCTTATTTAAATTTATTCATAGTATAATATAATATAGGTTTTGAAGAGAAAATATTATTTACAAGGAGCTCTATAGACTTTCAGCTATTAAAAATTTAGAGATAGGGTGAAACAAACCTATCAAATAAAACCTATAAAGCTTAGATCCTAAAGATAACATCATCAGACAAGAACTACAACATTAGTACCACTCTTGTATACATTATATACTCCTATCCAATCATAAAATGAAAGTTAGAATCCTATTTTTGATAGTGTCTTAGGCCTGCATAATGAATATCATATCTTTTCTCAGTCAGATCAACACAGTTTAAGTTAAGTCTTATTTTATCCATCTTATTACTATTTTTATAAAATATATAATTAAAAATAAATTTCATAAATTAGTAGCTTATTTACCACATATTATTTAATTATTTATCAATCTAGACCCTTTAACTAAATTAGGAATAAAACTCCAATATTTCCAAAATTGTTAAATGATTTGGTGAACCCAACTTACTTTGTTTGCACACAAAGACCCTAAAAACCCTAGGGTAAAATTACTACTAATTTTTCTTATAAATTTTTAATTTTTTACTCGAATATATTAATAAAAAATTCATTTCAAATTTTAAAATTTAGTAGTAAATTTTAAAATAATTTTCTTTCAAACCCTTGTTTCTCATACTAGGTCCCAGTAATTTTCCAACAATTTTTTGAAATTTTTATAGTATATTAAAATAATAAAATCCCTTAAAAATTCAAAATTCAATAGTAATTTCAAAAAAAAAATTCTCAAAACCTGAGCTGCACATACTAGGTTCTATTCAATCAAGTATTTTCTAATATTTTTTTAAATTAATAGTTGCATATTTAAATCAAAAATCCAATTTCATTTCCAAAATTCCATAGTATTTTTCAAAAATATCATTATCAAAACCCTAGTTTCATGTACTAGATCCTATTTGCTTCTTGAGATATCACCTTACATGTTCGTGAGCTTTGTATCCTTTTTATGTAATTTGTAATTAATTGTTTTTAGGATTTTACATTTCATATATTCAGTATCTTCTTTATTTCAGACTTTGCCTATTAATTTTTTAAATTTCAACTTGTTTTCCTACTTTACTCATGTCCCAATACACTAGTTTTAATCAAATCTATAGAAGGGAACTTCAAGAACTCTTAACTAAACACCCTAACATATAAAATGACATGCTTAAAATACTACAAGAAGAGAAACAAAAAGTGAACAACTGTCAATCTTCCAAAACCATAAAACAATTAGTTAAAAATGATACTATAGGGGAAACTAATTCTCAACAACCCCCTATAATAGCCCAACCTACCTCTATGCCACTAGCTACAACTAGTACATCTTTGTCTCCTAATGTGGGAACCCTTATGTAAGAGATAAAATCACTTAAATCCAAGGTGTTACATCTTGATCAAGGTGCCTTTAGACCTACACAAGCTTTTGATTCTTTTTCTCTATTGCATACACCATTAGAACATCACATTTCTTTAACACCCTTCCTAAAAGGTTTTTTTTTAACCCAAACTTACTCTATATAATGTCTAGTGTGATCAAGAGATAGATTTGAGAGCTTTTCACACAACATGCTTGGACTATATCCAAAATGATTGGATACTTCTCAAGATATTTCCACATATCCTAAAGGATTATGATTTAAAATTTTTCTATATTTTATCAAATCAATCAATCATTGCATTCAATCCTTCAACCGACATGTTCCTAGCTCATTTTATCATTAACACTGGTGACAAGGTTTCATACACTCAAGTTGTACAAAAGAAACAAAGGTAAAATGAGCATCTCAAAAATTATGTTATTTAATATATGACTATCTTGGATAAGATTAATATCCCCATGGTTTAACATCTTTTCATAAATTAATTATGTTTAAAAGATTCTCTTCCTTCACTGAATTGTGTCACACAATAAAGGAAAGAGAAGTCAAGTTAATTTGCATGGGCAAACTCAAGTACACAAGTATCTTAGAAAAAACCACCAAGAGTAAATAAAAAATCACATATAAGGTCAAGGTCAATGATAACAAGATTCATAATCAATCGATAGTTAATGTAGCTTTAGATCCCCCTCAATGTGTGGTTTTATTAGCACCTCCTTAGTGTGCATTTACCAATCTACTAGTTTTTATAGCTATAGTTTTATAGTAGTTACTAGATTGTAACATCATATCTCTCCCTCTTATTAGGGAAGTTGACCCAAAAAGGCCTCTTCCATGGGGATATGATCAGCATCTATTTTGTGAGTTTCATAGGGCACTAGACCATATAACAAACATATGAAATAGTTTGAGACACAAGATACAAGATTTAATGGATGGCAATCATATTGTTCTTGGCATTTCAATTGAGCCTCCTTAGGCAAAGCAAACATAAGATAAAGCTTTGAAAATATTCTCATATCCTTTTCCGCTACATTCCAAATATGAGATAGGGAATCAATAATGGGTTCACCATCCATATTATTGACATCCCCCACCATATACATATAGGTCACCTTCATTTGAGTTACATCCTTTAAGCAACATGATTGGTGTATACCAATCCATAGTTCTTGCTAGACCTTCCACATCCTTCTCAGATTAGAATATTATTAAGGATGATATGGACTATCATGCACTATTTATTAGAGCTCACATTCATAATCATCCTATTAATAGTGTTCTCATAGACAATGGATATAGTGTGAACCTGTGCACTATGACATTATTGTAGTATTTGGGATATTTAGATTAGGATATTACATTGATAGACATAGTTATCATTGGTTTTAGTGGGCATAGATAGAGTTCATTGGGTGAGATTTTACTTCCTCTACAAGTTGGTCCAACACACATGGCCACACCATTAACTATTGTTACCAGTACAGATTTTTTTGATATGTTACCTAGTCAATCATGGATTTAAAAACTTTGAGCAATACCTTCTACATATCATGGATGCATGAAATTCATTCATGCTAATTAGGCTATTAAAATTGGTGGAGTTTTATATGAGTTATCAGTCCCCACTTCAGAGCCATCTTTTATAGTACAGTCACCAATTTTAGTTCTACTTCTAGTTCCAATTACATTTTCTCCACTAGTTATAGTTCCTCCTCTAGTTCTGATTCAACAATAGTTGAGGCATCCATCACTAGTATAGAAAATTCATACACCTCCATAGCTTTAAGAGTTTAGATAGCTTCCAACTACATTTTTCACACCTAGAGTAGTATCATTGAGATTTTATGCACCTACTCATAGAGCATGTGTTTAGAGAGTTTCTCCTAGTACTAGATGGGTCCCTAAGAGCTCTACAATTTCATCCACTTCTTAGAGTTATAGGGGGACCCCACAGTTGGTTTCTACTTCATATATTTTAAATCATTTATAGAATATATAACTTTTAGAGCCATAGTCTCAGCATTTCCATTATGCTTCATGATCACACATGATTCTTCTCCTTAATATAGGACACCATGATAGGGAGTCTCCCATGAGAGTCATCGGTTAGTATCATCCTTTGCTTGCTTACTTGTACATTGTTTCTCAGTATTTTATTGTATAAAGTATTTATATGATTACTTGTACATAGTTCATAAACAATTCAAAAATTCAAAAAGATGCAAATAATTCAAAAACACCAAAAATATTTTTATTGTATGCATCATCCATGCTTTATATTTCTACTATCATGATAGACTTACATTTTCTATTCTATTTTATTGTTTGTTGATTTATCTACATTATCATGCTTGACTTGATTTTCTTTGAGTGTGTGAAGTAACTTCCAGACCCTTGATTACTTCACTTTTCCCATTAAGGGGGTATCCTACTTCTACATCGAGACATACATCACTATACATACCCATTATGGGCATATTCTCTAAGACTACACCATCTAGGTTATGTTATTCCTACACCACACACTCTAGTTATCATGATGATGTACATTACTTACTAGCTTACATATATTACTCTATCAACACTCACTAGTATATAACATTTGTGTATTTCCAATCATATACCTAGTCTTATACTAACATGGCTTGCATACTTTCCATCTTGCTTTAATTAGTTATAAGTGATTGTATTTCTAGTTATTACATGCTTTCCTTACTTGTTTTTCATAGGTAGATATTATTAAATTTCTTAGTTCTTATTTTGTCTCCAGTATGTGCTTTAGAACATTTACTGATGTCTTTTGATTCTATGTATTGTGTGTACCTTAAGACATTTTTTAGTGTCCTTTACTTCTATTCATGTGTGTGCCTTTGGAAAATTTCCAATGTCCCTTGATTGTACTCTTCTATGTGATTATGGCTTTCATGCCAACTTGCTTGTTTCAACTATAAGTGTATGTTGCATTTGAACATGCCTTGTATGCTAGCTTTTTAGTTTAAGTGATATGTGCCCATGTACCTTGTTTGCTTGGATCTTTGGCAACTCTTGTACACTTGTTGATTCATGACTTATTTTTTTGTTTCTTGTTTTCTTCTCATAATTTGCAATGCCATGATCCAAATCATGCATTATCTTACTTTTTTAGATGTCATGATGGACATCATGCTCCATCCCTCCAACTAAAAATAATGACTAACCAAACTTTCATTTATATCTCATTACATTGCACATTATTTTATATTATTATATCTGATTTAGGCATAACCCTATTGATCTAACACTATCTTAATATAAACCATGCTATATCTTGAGATATCTTATCAATTATCATTACTATATCACATATTTTATAGCATAACACACTTGCAGGGATATTTATTCTAAGGGTAATCATTGTAGGGTTTTTATTCCTACCATCAAAAGAGGGGGAAAAATAAGGTTTTTTTCACAGATCAAATCTCCTATCAACTAAGAAACTTAGTTTTAGAACACTCAGAACAAGAACTAAACATCAAACCAATCAGAATAGACCAGGCAGATAATCTAGAATCTAGAATAGTCATTAGATTTAGCCCAAGATAATAGTGCCAAGACTAGACTACATCACTCATTGTGATACTATCCATTTTTATCACTCTTATATAAATATTAAAAAAACTAAAATTTTCAAAAGTAGGCAAAAAAGTAGGTTTAACTAGAGATTTACACAATTAGACCTATTCAAAATCAGTAGTTTTAGTACACATTTAATTAGAGAATCTAGATATAGGGGCATCATACATGACATGATGGGTCTCACTTACAGTTTTAGATATGGTAGTTAGTATAACTTCCAAGTCAAAATCCATGTTATAGACATCAGCGATTGGGGGTAATATGTGTGACACATTTGTTTCTTTTCTTTCTTAGTTCAACATTGCCTAGACATTCTTAGTAGTTATGTGCCCTATTCAATCTATAGGTGGTTGGAATAATTTTGAAGTGGCTTTCATACAATCCTACCCTCTACATTCCCAAGTTCTCAAGTTCCTGAGTGGATTCCATATAAGCTATATTATCAATTTTTGAGTGGATTTCATATAAGCCTAATCTCCATCTTTCAAAGTGGCTAAGAGTGGCCTAGTTTCTATCATACATTTAGCTATCCACATCAACATTGTTAGATCATAGTACATTCATGGGCTTTAATATCCATCTCATATGATGTAAATTTCATATAGGTATCAATACATAGCTTCACTTCATGGGGAAATGATGGAGCCAAAGGACTAGTTATCCTTTATATTCTTGAGCCACCTATTAAAAGGGATTAAACACATAATCTAAACATCGATCAACACATGCATGACAACCTAAATTCACTTAGTTGGTGATGATCAAGCCAAAGGGATAGCCTTTGCATTCTTGATCCATTTTCTATGGAATTGAGCACTCAATTTCATTTGAAATATTACTTTTGGTATAACATCATCTAACATTACTCAACATCACAATAGGTTTTGTATTGGTTCACATACCTAGTAAGGTGTATGCATTCCTTTCTCTCCCTCTCTCTCTTACCTAGATTTATGCATTATTATTTTATATATAGTATATCTAATAAGAATTAATTTACTTCTTTGTTTTCTATTGTATATTCACACTTCAAAACATTCTCTCTCTCTATGCACACCCAACATCACACAAGCTTTATGGGCTTCACCCTTATAGGTAAGTTTAGGTACATTTTCTATTTTTCCTTTATCCTAGTATTTATCTTTTTTGCATCAATAAAATAAAGGGGGATAAATTTAGTCATATAAAATGTAAAAATTTGTAACTTGAGCATGGATAATGACACCCAACCCATAGGTCCCTCTTGCTTACTCTTGTGACCCTCTTAGGCTTGTTTCATTGATTCCTAGTCATCCATAGCCTTCTAGAATTGATCCCAACTAAACCAAAACCATCTCTTCATGACCAATCCATCCCCTCAAGTCTTTTGTACTTAGGATAATATCACCACACTAGAAATACAACACCAAGACCACTCTTGTCTAATTTTAGTGCTATTTTCCAAGCTCAGTTCTAGCCCCAATGGTTAATTCCTTCCAGTTTCCCATCCTTATCCTTGTCAACCTAATGTGACAAAATTTAATCTGTGACCAATATATCCTTATAAAATTTCATTCAAATATTATTTGTAAAGAGTTGGAATATATCATAAATGAAGCAAAAATACAAACAAGACTAGTCAAGCACATTTCCCTATTCTCTGCATATATCCATTTAATAATATTTCCAACTTATTTGAATCCTTACACCAATCCCTAGTCATCTTAAGCACACCTAGTTTATAATTTCCTTACATTCTCATATCATAATTTCATGAAGAACTTTCAAAGGGAGAACTACATATGGCTTGATCCCTCTTCAGAGTATTAGTATGTAGGCAACATGACCACACAAGGGATGTGGATCCATGTTTAATGAATATTACACACACTAAATACCCCCTATTATTCAAAATTAGTTAAATTCCAATATAATATAGGGTTTTAAGGGAGAATCTACTCTACATAGAGATATATAAACTTCTATCTATCAAAACTTCAAAGATAGGGTCACACAAACCTATCAAATAAAACCCAAAAAGGTCAGATCCTTAGGACAATAGTGTTTAACAAGGACTATAGTACTAGTGCCAATCCTATCCACTTTAGGTGCTCCTATCTAATTAGAAAATTAAATTCAAAATCCTACTTATGACAATGTCCTAGGCCTACATAGTGAATATCAGATCTTGTTTGAGTCAGATCAACATAGTTTAAGCTAAGTCTTATTTTATCCCTCTTAATACTATTTTTAGAAAATCTCTAATTACCAATAAATTTCAAAAATTATTATATTATTTACCACATATTATTTATTAATTTATCAATTTGGGCCTTTTAGCTAAATTAGGAATAAATCCCCAATATTACCAAAATTATTAAATCAAAAAGTTATTAATATTTTTTTTGTACCCTAGTGGTATGTTTCCATTTAGTTTGTTATGGGATTGAACCCTATATGAATTATTGATATAATGAGAATGTATTTTCATGAACTTATATTATTTTCAATTATTATCTGATTTGGAAATATGAAGTTATTATTAAACTCACACATTCATCTTATAATGTTTCAAGGAATTTTTATACTGGGAAGTTTCATAGCTAAAGTGTTAGGCTTGTATGAATTATGAAGAAGAAAATAGTATGTTGTTATTTTTTAATGTGAATATTAAAATTAATTAAAAACCATGAGGTGTAGAAGGTAAAAATATATAAGTTTCATAAATCTTGTGGATGGGTAAATGTATTTGTGGGAATTATTATACTACTCTATTCTTGTTAAGGTAAAGTTAATTTATTCTTATCAAGGTATGTTATATTCTCAATTATATTATTTATATAAATAAATTTTATCCATATTATCACGTTGGAAAACCTTTATTCCTTGGTACTATCCACACAAACTCTACACTTAACTATATTTTATATAATATAGGTATATATGATGACACTGTTGTGTCATTTTTAGTTTAATTTCCATATTTTCATAAGCATTGTGTGATCCATTTTTTATTATCCATGAAGAATAATAAGGTAGTAATTTTATACACTAAAATTAACATTTAATGTTATAAAAATTCATTTATTACCACTCCTTATGCACACTCAAATTATGCTCAATTTCATGGCTTCACACCACTATTCTTCTACTTCTATATGAATGAACTTCCATATTAAGGTAACTCTAATAATACATGTTACTACTCCTCATTATAATTATATTATAATAATTAATTGATTTATTCATACTTTTAGTTTGACTATCTCTATTTATTAGATGAAAACACTCCTTCAAGATAATCCCACAGGTCGATCATGTCTAAAGCTACCAATTTCATCTTCTCACTAATTAACAAACAATTTACCAAATTTAAATTCATCTAAATGGGTCATTATACACATTTTTTAACATAAATTTTAGAAAATTTGAAAGATCCACTATATAAACACATTTTAAACCCATTTATTCATTAGATGACTAAGAGGCTTCTATCACTACAATCACCAGAATATCTAACTACATATTAAGAGGAAAGTACTTATTATTCCCAATTTTAAATCCCTACAAATCATAACACATGACATTTAAGTCTAATAAATGTGGCCTTATACTAGGATAATGTTTATCCCTGTCCCTAACTCATATCAAACTCATATAGTCTCAGAGTTAGTTTATAGCCACTGTTGTAACACTATACACCCCAGTCCACCTTTTTAACACTTTCCTTTTTAGTAAATTTATAAAAATAGTAATTTGTAATCAGTTTATGTGTGATAATTTCATATAATATGTATTATAACTTATTAGTTTGTCTTAATTATGTTACCCTTATTTATTCCAAATTTAGATAAAACATTTTGGTGAACACGTTTAGTGTTAAACATGGTCTAACCCTAACTAGTCATGTTTCTAGGGTTTATGTTTTCCATTAGGATTTATTTCATTACTTTTTTAGTGTTTCATATGTTTAAAATCAATATTAAAAATTTGAAATCCCTAATCAATATTACTCAATACATTATTCTAGTTATTTTGTTATTACTCATTCACACAAGCATTGTTTCAAAAATGCTCATGATAAAGGAAACATTATATCTAACAAGTTCATGATGAATCAAGTGAAATCTCTCAAAAATCATGTCCAAGATTTTAATAAAAATATTTTAATAAATGATTTATTCTAAGTATGGTTTTGTATTAAAATATTTATAAAGTATGGGGTATATAGGCAATAAATTAGTGTAAAATGAACAAGGCATTATTTACCCTATGGAAGCATATACTCAAAAAGGTAAATATGGATTAGGATAAATGCCTAGCTCAAAAGTCTTAGTTTCAATTAAGTGTTATCATATAAATTTTGTAAAATAAATGGTATAAATTTAGCATGATTTAAATCACATAGAAATGGTGAACTATAAATATAATCACTATAAGATTTGTGAAAAAACTACCAAATTATTGATACCAATACAGATTGAAAATGATTTCATTAAAAGAGTTATGGTTTATGTTTTTTCCAAATGAAAAAAATTGAAATATCTCATTCTTACATACTTTGGGGTTGATATAAGTACATTGTAATTACCAAATACATTATTAACTAAATCAAATCAAGGGTTATGGCCTCCAATTGGTAATATTTCAATGAATATAAAATTAGGGCCTAAAATACTGCCTATTGTATTTAAAGTCACAATTCAATATGGATATTACAATTTTATATTGGGTCTACCTTGGATAAGTAACATGGGGTAATACCTTCTAAATTACATGTGTCTTACATTTATACATGGACACTTATTGACATATCCTTCAAATACTAATCCCTTCAAGTATTTGGAAACATAAATTTTTATTCTATACATGACCAACTAATAAATAAAAAATAAAATTTTCAAAAAATACCAAATCCTTCATAAATATATTTTAAAACTCTACAATAAGTTCCTTGTATTCTTTTACAAAAGTTATTGGAATGTGGCCTCATCTCACTCCCTCTTATTAAAGAGGTTGATATGAGTACATCTACTCCAAAATTATTTTATAGAGATGAATTTTTTTGATTTTTATATAATAATAGGTCATAATAATAATATATTCATTAATTTTAGGCACAATATATAGAATTTGACTGATGAAAACATCAGTGATGTGGGTACTCTTGGCAAATTTTACCACCATTGGTCAAAGGTACTTATGTGAAAGATTTAAATAAGAATAAATTCATGAAGTGAAGATTAAAAAATGTCTAAAAAAATAATATAACCCTTATCATTCCAAAAACATTCTCAATAAAAACTCACCAGTCAAATTTTTGGTAGAGGTTTCTTCTTTTCATCAAACTAGCTAGCTGCAAGCTAGTGAAGGCAGTTTTCAAATGTTCATTTCATGAAGGGGAACAAGAATTTATTAAAATTTTATTAAGGTAATATTCGAGAAATTATTACCTCAATATTTCAATCATTTTTTTTATGTTATAGGTTTTTAACTTTATGAATAATCGTTAAGAAAAGAAGGTGCTCTAAAACCCTTCTTAAACCACAAACACTTTTAGGTAGTATGCTTGCATTTTTGAGTTATTTGTGATTAAAAAAAATGTGGTTTTAGATATTATGAAGAATAAATTAAATTAATCAAAATCCCATAATCAAAATTTCAATTCAAATAATGGATCAATGAAAAGGTACAATTTATAAGGTTTTGAGCAAGCAAGAGAGAGAGAGAGTAAAAAAAACCTTTTTTGAGAGGTTTAAGATATTGTTTGAGTATATACAATGGTTGGAATGATTATATATTTTATTAAATTTTATAATTAAAAATAAAATTTTATTAATACTAAATAAAACTAAAAAAAAGGCAAAAATCATATCTATAAGCATTCAAAAATGAAATTGTGTAAGCTAGGAAACACCAAAAAGTGCATATTTTGAATTTTATTAAATGAAATTTATTGAAATTTGACATGGAAGTCAATTTTAACATAATTTAATGTTTAAAATTTGTTTAATTTATTTATTTTACTTTATTAAATATTAAATGACAAAAATAAGTCTGCTTATGAAGGAAATCAATGTTTTCTCACTAATTTGCTAACAAATAGAGTTAGAAATGAGTGTTTTAGGTCCTTCCAATGGAAAAATATATATTTTAGAATGATAATAATTAATTTAATGGTTTTAATCCATTATAATATAATAAAAAACAATGAAAATAGGTTTTTTTATTGAAAACCATTTCCAGGTCACCCTGCGGGCAATAAGTAAGAACTTTTTTATGAATTTTATTTTGGGAGTTTGGTGAAGTGTTTTGGAGATTTTAAAAGTTTTAAAGGTATATCCCATTTATAAATATATAATGAGAATAATATTAGTATTTTTTATTCCTATAAATAATTTTATAACCCCAAATCCAAATCAATGTTTCTTAAGGCCTATAGAGTACAAGAGAGCACAAAAGAGCAATTTTTGAAGTTATACATGGAATTTAGGGATAAAATTTTATTTGAAAGCATGTGAAACCATGGTTATGATTTATAAATAATTTTTATACTCCTTAAAAAATCAAATAATTAAAATTTATCAAGTTCCATGTTCTCATGGTATATTCAAAAATCTTGTCAAACCGCATAAGATAGAAGCATCCAAGAAGAACAAGTATGAAGAGTTGTAATTGTCCATAGGATAATGAAAATTTTTCAAGGATATTTCATTTATATCTCAAATAATTATATTTTCCTCCCTCTATCATACTATGTCCCACTTTGGTTTAAATTTATAAAAGTCAAATAGAAAAGAACAAGTATTGAAGGATCCTTAGAAAGCTGGAGTTTGAAACATGCAAGAGTGGAGAAATTAATTTGAAGTCTTGGGTAAAATTTTAAGAATTATTTTAATTTATAATACTAATTTTAACATAAAAATTCAATCTATCTCCTACTACACCCCCCTTGGGCAAATTTTAGAAAAGTCAAGAAGAGAAACATGCATGAAAGATGCAAGTGAATAAGCTCAAGTCAAACTCTAAGTTAAAAGTAAAGATAAGTCAAGTAAAAATCCAAGATAAAATAAAAGTAACTGAATTAAAATTTAAATATTCATATAATATCAATAATATTTAACTAAAAATAAAAAGGATTTCAATACAAGCTATTTCAAAAGGAGTTAACTGAAGATAATCAAAAGCATCCATTTGACCTTTAACTTTTCAACAACTCAAACAACCTTTTCTCCTGATCTCATACACCATATTCCAAGGAGATAAATTTTAATTAAATATTAAACTAATAATATTCAATGTTAGACTTTGGTTTGAGTTGAAGTTTGAGTTAAGTTTCAATTAAAGGGGAAGTGAATTATGACTAGACATGGACTCATCTTCTAGTTGAAGACTACTTTGTATCCTCCCTCTCTTATTCCTTTCTAAATGTATTTTAATTTTAAAGAATTTTATGAGGACATGATGATTTTTAATTACCAAAAATATATCAAAATTAATACTACCTCACCTTTGAAATAATAAAGAGATAAATTTTCCTCTATTTTTAAGTTGTTCATGAAGTGTGTTCTTAATGGTCATTGATGTAACTCAGTGAATGACTAATTTTCCTATGTTTTTGTCTAAATCTCTCACCTTTATGAAAAAAATACACTCTTTAAATCAATATAAAGTGTCTATGTCTGATTTCTACCTAATCTAGAAGTGAATTCAATCATTGTTCATTATTTCCAAGCTAGTATGAGTGTTTGGCTAGACCTCTGTGTGAAATACTAATGCAAGAGTCATTGTATGAAGATGAATTAAATGTGAGAAAGTTATTTTTATTTAAAAATGTGTCAATCATATGAATAATTTAACTTAATATTTGTGCATCACCCTAATTTATAGCTTTCATTTCCATTTTTAGCTTTAGCATTACTCCTACCCTTTTCCTAGTCAAAAAGAATAGAATTAGAGAGTTTAAAGAGAAGTAGGTGAGTTTACCAAAGGTAACTAGACCTTCATCTAGATATTATATCAAAAATATTATGTCCCATAGTTGGGAGAGTGTCCATTGTATCAATAGGAGTGAGAATAAGCACATGTTATTTTGAGGGTACACTTCTAAGTGATAATAGTTTTTGGCATGCTAGATGGGATAATAGCACAAAATATTGCTAAAAATTGGTTTTGGTTTTATAAATTTTTATAAAATTAATTTCTCAAGTACTCAATATCTAGTGACTCTAATTTATATAAAAATAGTTTAATTAGTTCAAGTGCCTAAAGAACATCAATTGGTATGCTTTTCAATCCTCTATTTTATGAAAATATAGTTTTTGTACCTTCATATCAAATTGAGAATAATTATAGATTCACCTAAATTAAACATGTAAAAATATTATATAATTATTCTAATTATATTTACTCCCATCCCACCCCTACTCATGTTTCTATTCAGCCTTGGCAAAATCATGTTCCTTCCAATCAGCCTAAAAAAGTGTGTAAGAGATAAGATTGAATTTGAGAGACAATTATGGAGTGTGATAAGGAAGATAAATATAATAACCATTTAAAATATCTTAAATAGTAATAATATATACATTAGTAATAGATATAATCATTTAATATAAATAATGAGTCTACAAGTGAACCAATATAGTAGCTACCCATGATAGTACAGAAAATTGAGTCAAAAATTTCAAGTAGGAAATAAGAAGAACTAGAACCCATTAAACCTTCAAGAGAGTCTAATTGATTCAAAATTCCAAGTTTTAGGAATATTAATCCTATGAAAGAGTATATGCCTATGTGATATTCACTCATTCTTCCCCAAGACCCCAAGACCATCCATCTTGAAAAACTTTTTGTGCCCAAACCCCTGATTATGCCATGCGTACTCTTGAGAAAGAGACTCCTCCTATGATAATTCAAAATAAAGAAATGGATAATGTTTTTAGATACAAAAATATAAATTTTATAAGTTTATTTATCCCTCCACCTATCCCTCAAGTTGAAGTTGTTCGTGAAGATCAAGAATGTGAGAGGTTGATTGTTGATTGAAAAGAAAAGTATGAAGCATCCCTAAAAAAAGTTTATTTACCTTATTTAAAAGAATTATTCACTAAAAATATTACTTCAAAATATAAAATATTTATTAATTCCCCTTAAATACCTCCATTTATCCTTAAATTTTCAACCACACATGAATTTAAAAACACCTCCACGTTTGAAAAACCAATTGAAGAGTGGAAAGAGAAGAATACAACATATTCAATTCAATTTTCTTCTCCATTCCTTCATGAAAATGATAATCAACATAGTAATCATAAATTAACAAGTTGGAAGGACACTATAAGAGGTTTAAATCAAGAAAATTAATTATATTTCCCTCCCACCATCCCCCTTTTTTAAGGAGGATCTATTGTATGGAAGTCAAAAGTAGAACATGTAGGTGAAGAGGAGAATTTATCTAGAGAGGATGATCAAAAGTTGTGTTGGTCAAAATAGATTCAATTTGTCATATAATAAAATCATGTTTCATCCCTTGAGGAACCATTAAAAAATAATATTTTATTTACAGGTGAGACTCAATAAGTGTATCATGAAGATGTTTAATATAATATGAATCTAGTAAGATTGCAACTAGTGAGGTTGGAAAACATGCTCAAGAGGATGTTGATCAAAACATATTTCAATAATATGATCGTAAAGATATAAATAAGTATTTTTAGTTTCTTGAAGATATTGAATAATTTTAATTTTTTTGAAAATCTAAATGACATATCTAAATATGTCATAGAAATCTAAGAACATTGTTCTAGTGAGCCATTAGAGGCTGAAATTATAGTTGTTCCTATAAATTAGAATGTGATTACATTGGAAAGATTTATTAGTGTGAAATAAAAACCTGAGGTGATTATTAAATCACATAGTGAGTTTTTTAATATTTTATATATGTTTGATTCAGTTGATTCACTTGGAGACAAGCTAAATAGGTTGATAAGCAAGAAAAGAGATGATCCAACTAGAAGGACACTTCAACAACAATTTGTTCCTCATCTTCATCAACCGCATGAAAAGGACCTAAGTGGTTTTTAATTTGATCTAGGTGGATTTTGAGTGATTAAAAATATAATTTTTAGATTTAATTTTACTCCAAGTTTTTTTATGCATGTATTTAGTTAGTAGTTTCATATATTTTCACTTTCCTCTAAGTGTTATCTTGCACTTTTTTCAGTTGGTAGTTATAGATTTTAATTGAATAAGTGCTTATGCACAAGTTTTGTAGTTTATTGAGTAAATTATTTAGTAAATTTTTATTTTAATATTTTATGATATTTTCATAACTCCATATACAAATATATATAGATACTATACATATATATATACATATATATATATACATATATATATACATATATATATATATACATACATATATATATATATATATACATATATATATATATACATATATATATATATATATATATATATATATATATATATATATATATATATATATATATATATATATACTGGTCATGAATTTTAGTAGTCAAACATCCTAGCAATGATGCCAAGAATGTTAACAAATTTTATCACCATTTGTCAAAGTTGCTTATGTGAAGGTTTTAAATAAGACTCCATTCATGTATTTAATATTAAAAAATATATCCAAAACATCATACAAAATTTATTATTCCAAAACCACTCTTAATAACAAATCATAGGTTAAAATTTTGGTAGAGGTTTCTTCTTTTCCTCAAACTAGCTAGTTATAAGTTAGTGAAGACAATTTTCAAATGTTCATTTTTAGAAGGAGAAGAGTTTTTTATAATAGTATTATGGGAATATTTTTTACCATATACCTTACATTCATTGGTTTTAAGTTATGTTTTATTAACTCTATAAATAAGTGTTAAGAAGAAAAGGTGCTTTAAAACATTTCTTAAATCTCAATAGCTCAGTTTTAGGTAGTCTATTTGCATTTTTTAGTTCTTTGATAAAAATAAAAATTTGTGTGAGATATTAAATAGATTAAATGAGATTAATAAACATTATTTAATAAAAATTTAATGTAAAATAATTGTTAAAGTCAAAGGTACATGTTATGGTTTTAAGCAAGAAAGAGAGAGAGTCAGAAAAGACACTTTTTTAGAGGTTTAAGGGTTTGTTTGAGAATATAAAATGGCTTTAATGGTTATAAAGGTTCTTATATGTAATAATTAAAAAATAATTATGTATTTATGCCTTAAAAATCTAAAAATAATGGAAAAATATAGACCTACAAGCATTCTAAAATGAAATTATGTAAGCTAGGAAACACAAAAAATACATATTTTAAGTTTTATTGAATGAAATATAATAAAATTTGACATGAAAATATTTAATTTCATTTAATTTTTAAATTTAATTTCATTTCCTTATGATACCTGAGCATAGATACAATGGAAAAACACAAGGCTATTCATGAAGTAAATTAGGGTTTTCTCACTAATTTGCTCACAATAGAGTTAGAAATGAGTGTTTTAGGTACTTAAAATAGAAAAATATTATTTGAGATTATGTATAATAAATTTAAAGGTATAAATAAATACTCATTAAATTTTTAAAAAATCAAAATAGGATCCACTCATTTAAAAGCATCTCCAGATTACCCTACGAGTAGCAAGCAAACACATTTTTTTGAATTTGTGTTTGGGAGTTTGGTGAAAAGTTTTTAAAAAATTAAATTTTTATAGGTATTACCAATTAATACCTATAAAATTATAATATTATTAGTGTTTTTTGAGTCTTGGAACCCATTTTAGACCTTCAAATCCAAATCAGGGTTTCATAATGCCTAAAGAGCACAAGAGAGCACAAAAAAGCATCTTTTGAAGCTATACATGGATTTTGGAGCTAAAATTTTATTTTAATGTATGTGACACAATTTTAATGATGTTAAAATAATATTTATACTCATTCCATGATCTAATAATTTAAATTAATAAAGTTTCAGGTTGTCATGGTGCATTTAAAAAGCTTGTTAAACCACATAAGATATAAGCATCCAAGAAGAGCCAACATGAAGAGTTGTAATTATCCATAAGCTAATGAAATTTAATAAAATATATTTCATGGAGTTATAAAATAATTAAACAATCTTACATCTATCTTATTTTCCCCCACTTTGGGCTAAATTTATAAAAGTCAAGTAGAAAAGAACAAGTCTTCAAGGAGCCCTCGAAAGATGGAGTTTGAAACATGCAAGAGTGAAGAAGTTGAGTTGAATTATTGGTTGAAATTTGAATCCCTATTTTCATGGATTATAATATTTTTAGCTTATAAATTCAATCTCTCTCCTACTAATCCCCCCTTGGGTTAATTTTAGAAAAGTTAAGAAGTCAAACATGTATACAAGATGCAAGTTAAGAAGCTCAAGTCAAACTCCAAGTTACATGTCAAAATTAGTCAAGTAAAATTCAAAGATTCAATAAAGGTAACTGAATTAAAAGTTAAATATGAATTAAAATTCAATAGTATTTAACTAAATATCAAAATGAGTTCAGTAAAATCTATTCAAAAAGAGTTAACTGAAGACAATCAAAAGCATGTATTTGACTTTTGACTTTTAAACAATTCAAACAAGATTTTATCCTTAAATTATATGCCATATTCAAATGATATAAATTTTAATTAATGTTTAAAATATAAACATACTACGTTTTAATTTGGGTTGAGTTTAAGGTTGAGTTAAGTTTTAGTTGAAGGGGAACTGAACTATGACTAGATAGGGATTCATCTCCTAGTTGAAGACAAATTTATCTCCTCTCTCTCTCTCTTCTTCCTTTATATATGTATTTTCATTTTTTAGAACTTTATGAGGATATTATTATTTTTTATTATATAAAATATACCAAAATTTGTATGACCTCACTTTTGAAGTAATAAAGAGATGATTTCCTCCATTTTCAAGTTGTTCTTAAAGTGTGTTCTTAATATTCATTTATATAACTTAGTGAATGAATAATTTTCCTATGTTTATGTTTAAATATATCACATTTATATATAAAATAATTATTATTATAGTTCATATAATTTTTTAAAGTCAAATTTTTACCTAATATAGAAGTGAATTAAATCATTGTTCTTTCCTTCCAAGCTAGTGTGAGTGTTTGGCTAGACCTCTATGTGAAATACTGATGCAAGAGTAATTTTATGAAGATTAATATGTGTGGAGGTTATTTATATTAAAAAGTGTGTCAATTATAGGATTAATTTACTGTAACATTTGTGCATCACCCCAATTTTCATTTTTCATTTCTATTTTCAGCTTTATCATTGTTCCTTCTACCCTTTTCCTAGTTAAGAAAACACATAATTAGAGAGTTTAGAGAGAAGTATGTGAGTGTAAATAAAGTAAATGACCCTTAATATAGATATTATAACAAAAATATAAGGTCCCAAACCTTTGATACTTTCCATTTTATCAATAGGATTGAGAATAGTCACACATTCTTACAAGGGTATACTTATAAGTGATAATAATTTTTGGCACACTTGATAGCACAATAACACAATATTTTTAAATATTGATTTTGGTTTTAAATTTTTTTATCAAAAATATTTTTAATTACTCATTATCTAGTGACTTAGAGTTATATACAATTGTTTTAAGTATTCCTAATGCCTAAATAACATTAGTTGTTGTATATTTCAATCCTCCATTTTGTGAAAATACATCATTTGTACCTTCATATCCTTCATATAAAGATGAGAATATTTATGGCTTAAAATAAAGTAGCCCTAGACGAAAATATATCAGTATTATCATGATATTTACCTCCCTCCCATCTATGCTCATGTTTCTAATCAGCCTTAGAAAAATCATGTTCTTTCCAATCATCCTAAAAAAAGTATGTAATATATAGGACTTGACTTTAAGAGACAATGTATGGAGCATGATAGGGAACATGAATAAAATAACCATAAATATGATCTTGCATATTATTCCTATATAAATTATCAATAAATATAATCATTAAATATAAATAATGAGGCTATAAGAGATCCAATATAAGATGCCCATGATAGTAAAAATAATTGGGTCCAAAATCCTAAGTAGGAAACAATAAGAACTAAAACCCCTTCAACCTTCAAGAGAGTATACTTGCTTAAATTTTTTTAAGTTTTAGGACTCTTAATCCTATGAAAGTGTCTATTATTATGTAATATTCACTCACTCTTCACTAAGATCCTAAGACCATTCCATCTTGTAAACCTTTTTCGACAAAGACCCTTGATTATGTCATGCCTACTCTTGAGAAAGTGCCTCTTCTTATGCCAATACAAAATAAATAAATGGAAAATGTTGTTGAATCCAAAATAATAAATTTTAAAATTTTATTTATCCTTCCACCCATCCCTCAAGTTGAATTTTTCCATGAAGATTAAGAATGTGAGAGGTTGGTTGTTGAGTGGAAAGAGAAGTATGAAGAATTATTAAAACAAGTTTATTTCCCTTTTTTAAAATAAATATTAAATCAAACTATTAATTAAAAATTTAAAGATTTATAAATACCAATTAAACCCCTCCATATATCATTAAATTTTAATACATACATGAAGTTATAAATACCTCAAAGTTTGAAAAAGAAATTGAATCATTAAAAAACATCATGATCAGCCTATTAATCTTAAAGTCACAAGTTTTAATGACACTCTAAGAGGTTTAAATCAAAAAAAAAAAATTATCTTTCCTTCCCACCATCTTAATTTTTGAAGGAGGACCTATTGTACGGAAGGCAAAAGAAGAACACCTAGGTGAGGAGGAGAATTTGTTTAGAGAGGATGATCAAGATTTATGCTAGTCAAATGAGCTTCAATTTTTCATAAAAGAATATCATGATAGATCTATTAAGGAGACATTAAAAAAATCAAATTTTATATGTAAGTGAGATTCAATAAGTGTATCATGAAGATGTTCAAGATGATATGGTAATAGCTATTGATATTGTAGCTAGTGAGTTTTGAAAACATACTCGAGAGGATGTTGATCAAATCATATTTTAAGAAATAAATCATGAAGATATAAAGTATTATTTGGATCTCCTTGAAGATCTTGAAAAATTTTTAGTAGTTAAAAATCAAAATGACATATCTAAAGATGTCACAAAAAGCCAAGAACATTATTTTAATGAGCCATTAGAGGGTAAAATTGTAGGTGTTCCTATAAATTATAATGTGATTACATTGAAAAGATTTATTAGTGTAAAATAATAACATGAGGTGAGTATTAAATCACATTATTAGTTTTTTTTTAGAGATATGTTTGCTTTAGTTTATTCACTTGGAGACAAACCAAACAAGTCAACAACTAAGTTAAGAGATGATCCAAACAAAATGGAACTTAAACAATAGTTTGTTCCTCATCCTCGTCAACCACTTGAAAAGGATGAGAGAGGTTTTTTATTTGATCCAGGTAGATTTTGAGTGATTATACTTTGTATTGTTAGATTTAATTTTCCTCCAAGTGTTTTTATGCACATGTTTAGTTAGTATTTACATTAGTTTTCAATTTCATCTGAGTGTTATCTTACAAATTTTTAAGTTGGTAGTTGTTATAGAATTAAATTCAATAAGTGTTTATGCACAAGTGTTGTAGTTTATTGAGAAATTTTTTATTTTCATATTTGGTGATATTTTAATAAATCCATATACCAATGGATAAAGCTACTCATCTTGAGTGTTTACCAGACAAACATCCCAATAAAGTCACCATGAATGTTGATAATTTTTTTCACCATTTGTAAAAATTATTTATGTGAATATTTTAAAGAAGACTTCATTCATGGACTAAAGATTCAAAAAGGTATAAAAAACATCATACAACCATCATCAGGCCAAAACCATGCTCAATAACAACTCACGTATCCAAATTTGAGTAGAGGTTTCTTATTTTCCTCAAAATATCTATTTTTAAGCTAGTGAAGGCAATTTTAAAGTGTTCATTTCATAAAGTGTTGAGAAGTATTGTCATTGATGTAAGGTTGATGTCATTTGATGTCAGGGTTGATGTCATTGATGTCAAGGTATAACTAGTAAAGATGCACAATGAGTATTCGATGAGATATGAAACATGTGACAAGAGAGAATTTGAAGGAAAAATAATGATTCTTTTGAGGTTGATGTAAAATATCCAAGTAAAGGTAAACATGTTTTAATTACTAGTCCTTGAGTAATAGGTATCTTGATAACCTAGTCATAACAAGCATAGTCATATCATGAACATATGAATGATGAGTATGAATGGGTATATGTAGAGGCATGATATTGTCTAAAGATAATAAAAGGTATGTGATTATTATATATAATAATAAATGAGTGTTTCAAGATCAATTATCAAAGTTTTTAAGTGTTTGAACCTAGTAAGATACTTGAGAAGGTTTATGCATTAGATGACTAGTATTGTGCATGAAAGAGCATGGTGGTCTAGTGATATAGATTTAAATATGAATAAGATTATATATAATGATTTTTTATCATGAATATGAGGCATTTTATCACTCATGAGAGTCTCAGGGTGAGCCTACAGGGGTAGGACCTACAGATCTAACATGCAACTAGACTAGTTTTAGACCTTACCTAGCCTAATGAGGTGTCATGAGAAATTTTAAAGGAATATGAATAATTTATGTGAGTTTTTGAGCATGATAAAATGTTTTATTAATTTATATGAGATTATTATATCCTAGACAGTGGATAGAAGGTTAGATTTAAGGCCTAAAGTGACTTGCAAGTTAAGGCCTAGAGAATAAAGAGAGATGGTGGCTAGATGGGGTATCAAGATCAGTTTTCAAGTCAAGTGTGATTATGTGAGAATTTAAAAAAGTTTTTCATGTTATTATAAGTATGTTGACCAATTTTTAGGTCAAAATTTAAAGGATAAGTCATGAAAAAGTTTTTTTAGGTCTCTCGAGAGCATAAAATGAAGGGTTCTCAACATGAGAAGAACCTTCAAGTGTTCATTGTAATTTGTAACCTCCACATGGGAACCTAATATATTCATGGTAGATTGGGAATGGTATTAATTAAAATTTATATTCATTATTTTTTAGAATAAGGGGCTAAGCTTTATGAATGATTGTTAAGACTTGAAGATGGTTTAAACCCTCAAAGAACCCTAATAGTGACCCAATATCAAAGAAGATGATATAAAGTGATAAGAATGGATTTTTATGGATATATAGGTTATTATAGGTTGTATTAAACTCTCCAAATCACCTATATGTGTGATTTTTTTGTCAGGTGAGTGAATGAACCCTACATGAGAAGCCTTATTTCTTAGAGATTTGTTGTAGTAGTCAGAGTTAACCAATTCAAAGTTGATAAACGGATGAAATTTTAATACTTAGATTTTTTTTTATTTATTTCCATGGTAGATTATGAGTAGGTTATAGCATTTAGGTGTGCTAAACTGATCACACAAGTTGACCTATCTCTAACTAGCCTAATGATATAAATAATGAGAAACTCAGGTAAAAGTGAGAAGATGATTATAGATGTGATATCATGGATTAAGTATGAATAAAAGTGCATGGATAATTTTTTAAATACCTAAAATAAATTTTCATATTTAATAATTTTTTTAGTTTAGTGTTTATGATGAAAATGTTGCTCATCAGTTGACCCGTCTAGTGTAGATGAGATAGTGAAGGTGTAAGGTTATGAGATTGGTCTACAAGACTAATATTATATTTTGACCATGGTATCCTTATATTTTATATTTGTATAATTATATAATAATATCATACACATGAATAATAAATTTTTTTAAGTGCCTACATAGGTGTTGAAGTTCATTATCACCATGACTATGTTTGAAGGTAAAATGGTAGTTTTGGGTTAGCAAGTTTCAATTATGAGTTTGAGGATATATGCCTTGAGATGAAGAATCCAATTAATATGATTATATATATTTTTTTAAATATATTTCATATACATTCTTTGAATAATTTTTTAGATTTAGTGAAAGTATTGAAATGGTGAAGCCAAATGGGTTGATCGGTTTAGGTTTGACTGTGTATTGAAGATAAAAGATTGGTCTAGAAGACCAATATTTGACATTAGATCTTATGATATTTGTACTTGAGAGTAATATATATATATATATATATATATATATATATATATATATATGTGTCAAATAATATTCTTAATCTATGATTTTTCATGAAATTTTCTCTTTTAGGTGTTGAAGATCAAGTTTTCCATGACTATGTTTTGATGTTAGTTAGTTATTTGCAAAGACGGGTTTGTGTACTTTTGTACTTAATATCTAAAGTATAAATAATAAAATGATATCAATGAGGTCATATATATTTTTAATATGTGATTTTTTTCCATGGTTGTTTTTAAAAATTATGTTTATACTTCAGTTTTTAAAATAAACTTACTAAGTATGCACAAGCCTAATATGAACAATACTAATCATGTGCTCCAAGTAGTGGTTTGAGATAGAAAAAAATATTATGAAGCCTATATGAGATTATAATGGATATATTTTATTTTTTTTTGATATGTTACTACCATGTGTATATTTTTAAAGTTTTCTAAGGAAGACAAAGTGTAATGTGTCCTAGAATAGACCTAATGGGATTAGGTCTCTATGAGACGTAAAGATGAGACAAGGCTTAATTGAGATAGGTCAGACCTAAAGGGACTAAAATAACATTTTATAAATGTATATTATATGTCCTAAGATCCATTTCATGGCCTAACTAAGAGGGTAATGGAATTTTCCTGACTAATAAGGATATGGATAAGATACTTGTATAAATATTAGTCAATTTTAGGCCCATTATGAGTGTAGAGTGAAAAGAAAATAGAATACACTATTTTAAATCATAATAAGGTATTATAGAAAATAATATGAGTGTATATTATATATGGTGAATATTTTAAAAATATTTTATGCATGAAAACCAAGGTCATATGACCTAATCAAGTCAAGAAGAGGACTAGTTCAACAAAGAAGCCTAGAAAGATGTTTGAGAGGGATAGAAGAGAAAAAAGAGATAAATAAGGAGATCATCATCTATTACATGAAAAAAAAGTGTTCTAAATTTTATCAATTTTTTTAGTTAATTGAATTGGTTCTGAGTCATCTAGGGGGTTGGTTCTTCCTTACAAGTGGGTACTTACTACTAAAGTCTAGTTGAGTTGGTGCTTAACTAGTTAGGGTTGGTACTCCATGTAAAGTGGGTGATTCACTAAAATTATGTTTGGTTTAGAGTAATTTATTACATTTTGAATATATCAATGGTTTTTATTCCCCTTGAGGTTTTTATACATATTGGTTTGTTTACTTGTGTAATATTGTTTCATGCTTGTGTAGTTAATTGATTATACATTGCCTGATCTATATGTTGAGGTAATGGTTCATGATTGGTTAAGTATAATTATTAAATTAAGTTTTTTAAAACTAATTCATCCCCCTCTTAATCATTTTGATTCAAAAATTTGGTATCAAAGCTTGGTCCTTTGAATCAAGTCTAAAAAAACTAAAGGAGATCCTAGAAGCAAAGATGGCTACTCAACAAGTTCAAGGTGGTTTATCTACTAGTAAGGCTCCATTATTTAATGGATCAAATTATGCATTTTTTAACATTAGGATGATGATATATTTGATTTATAAAGTTCATGATATTTGGTAGTAATTTTTGGATGGCTATAGTGTTTCTCCCATTCCCCTAACTAATGCAGTAGGTAAGAAGTGTAGTAAAAATAATTCCAAGGCAATGTATGCCATTCTTTGTGGCCTATCAAAGGTAGAGCTTGTGAAAGTGATGCACTGTGTATCAACCAAATATATATGGGAAAAATTTAAGAACATCTATGAAGGAGACACTAAGGTGAAGATGGATAAGTTTCAGACCCACCATAGATAGTTTGAAAGTCTGAAGATGAAATAAATGCATCTTACTTGTTGAATGTTGATGAAGTTATCAATGTCCTTAGAGGATAGGGAAAAGAGGTGAAATAATATACAATTGTTAAAATATTTTTGAGATCACTAACTCCTAATTTTGACTCTAAGGTGTCTATAGTAGAAGAGATGGAAGGCTTGGACAAGCTATAAATGTATGGGCTTCATGGAATCTTGCTTGTTTATGAGATGAAAAAAATAGAAGGAAGACCTCCTAAGAAGGAAATAACTTTCAAAGTTGAGAATAAATCAAAATATAATAAGCTCAAGGATGAGAAATGTTCAGATGATGATGATCAACTAATATCAATGTTCATAAGGAAATTAAGGTTTGGTTTAGGTAAGTACAAGGGTAAATTTCCCTTTAAATATTTCAACTATGTCAATATTGGTAAATTTACATCCAAGTGTCCTAACAAGGATAAATTTGAGCATAATTATGAACAAGATGACCATCATTGAGATGAAAATAAGGCCTATAATCTTGACAAAAAAATGAAGTTCAAGAAATTTGAAGGTAGGAAAGGAAATTTTAAGAACAAGAAAATCTTTTATAATAAATAATACAACTCTTCTGATGTGAGTGATTCAAGTGCACCTAAAAGTGATAATGGCATTAATGAACCTGAACATGATAATAATGAAACCTTTTTCATGGCCATAAAATCAAACAATGAGTGTTGTTCAATTAGGAAATTCCTTATGGTTGATGTAAAATTATATGAAGAATAAGATTACGTGAACTTTGAGGTAGAATTGGTAAGTACCCTAGAGGAATTGAAGTTACAAAGGAGAAAGAATCACAAAATAAAATCATTAGTTAAGGAATATAAGGAACATATTGTCTTTTTTTAGGAGATATTGGGTAATACTTACATAGATTATAATGAGATCATCAATCAAATTGAAACATAGATGGAGATAGTCAATGCAAACCTAAAGGCTAAAGAGGAAAAATGGATCAAGTATTAAACTAAGATAGAATACTTAAAATCTGAGTTGAATCAAACATGTATCAAGATGAGGACATTTGTGAAGTTTCAAAAGATCACTAAGGCTCTCGATGACATATTGAGTAGTCAAAAGTCTAAAAGTAACAAGATAGGTCTTGGTTTCAAAGAAGATCAAAAGGTAGCATCTCCATTCAAGGATAAGTGTATTGAAGATAAGAAGGTCGACATGAAAATACCTATCAAATATCTTAATGATATGAGGTATTCTATTTCATTCAATGGTTACTATTTTATATGTAGTTAGTTTGGTCATAAATAAAGAGAATGTAGAAGACCCTCCAAGAATGAGTACTCATGGGACTATAGAAAGAATCATATTTCACATCCAACAAATGGTATTCATAAGGTGATTTGTTAAAGTTTTCATAAGGTAGGACACATTTCAAGATTATTTCATAATAGATTTAGAAGGTCATCAAGTCAAAATAGGAATTTGAAGCCCCTAGATTGAAATAAAGAAGACAAATGAATGTATGGAAACCAAAGATAACAAAGATGGGTCATGATTAGTCTATAAGCTCAAGTAGACTATTTTATATGATATAACATATCTCAAATGTGAAATCAATTTAGGAATGTATATTTTTAGTTCATATTTATGATCGAATGGTTGATGAAGAGATAAAGCCTATAGTGTCAATCAATCCTAAGAGGATATTGAATGACATTTAGTCTTATGAGAGCATGAAGATTTGGGAACATCTTAAACTAGTGTTATTTTAATTCCCTATAAGATAAGGTGACTTCATTAGGATTAAGGAAGACACTCTTTAGTTAGGAAAATAATGGTGGATGTTTGAATTGAGGGGGAGATATTCAAGTTGTTCATAAGATCCAAGTGCAGTTGATGATAAGAATATGGTAGCCTAGTATGTGATCAAGTCTTATGTCATATCAGTCATGTCAAAGACAAGGTGAGTATTCTTGAAGATATTAGTTCATTTGAAGGATGTATTCATAGATTAAGGGGGATCATGTTATTTTAATACTTCACATTGTGTGTGTTTAGCCTCTATTTCTAGAAGGTATGGTTTGAAATGGTAGTTTGTGGAAGACCCTTTATCATTAATGTCAAAGAGGGAAAAATTTAAAGAAGGGAGATTGACCAAACTATGGGAGATGAGAGTGATAAAATTGAATAATGTTTTGCCATAAATGATAAAGGGGGAGTTTATTGAGAAGTGTTTTCATTTATGTCAAGGTTAATGTCATTTGATGTCAAGGTTGATGTCATTGATGTCAATGTATAACTGGTAAAGATGCATGGTGAGTAGTTTGTGAGATATGAACCATGACCATGTGATAAGAGAGAATTTTAAGGCAACATAATTATTATTTTGAGGTTTATGCCAAATATTCAGGTCAAGGTAAACATGTTTTGAGTACTAGTCCTTGAGTACAAGGTGTCTTGAGAAGCCTAATCATAATAAGCATAGTCATATCATGAGCATATGAATGATGAGCATGAAGAGGTATATATAAAGGAATGATATTGTCTACAGTTCATGAAATGCATGTTATCAAGGTATATAATCATCAAGGAGTGTTTCAAGATTATTTTTCAAAGTTGTCAAGTGTTTGAACCTAGTAAGAGACTTAAGAAGGTTTATGCATTTGATACCTAGTCTTGTGCATGAAATATCATGGTGGCCTAGTGAGATGGATGCAAAAAGGAATAAAATTATATATAATGTTTTTTTTATCATATATATGAGGCATTAGAATACTCATGAGAGTCTTAGGGTGAGATTACATGGGTAGGACCTATAGATCTAGCATGCAATTAGACTAATTCTAGACCTTGCCTAACCTAATGAGGTGTCATGAGGTATTGGAAAGGCATATGAATAATGTATGGTATAGGTTTATAATGGTAATATGTTTTATGACATGTATATTATATTATTATATCTTGGATAGTGTCTATAAGGTCAGATTCAAGGCCTAATGTGACTTATAGGTCAAGGCCTAGGAGCAAAGAGAGATATAGTGGCCAAATTGGGTATTAGGATCAGTTTCCAAAGAAATTTTGAGTATATAAGAATTGATAGAAATATTTAATGTTGTTTAAAGTATTTTGACCAAGTTATAGATCAAAACTTGAAGTATAAGGCATGAAAAAGTGTTTTTAGGTTTCTCCAGTTCATAGAATGAAGGGTTCTCAACCTGAGAAGAACTTTCAAGTATTCATTGGAATGTGTAACATGTACATTTAAACCTAATATATTCAATGTATATTTGGAAGGGTCCTATCTCAAATTTATATTTATTGGTTTCTATAATAAGTGGCTAAGCTTTATGAATGATTGTTAAGACTAGAAGATGGTTTAAACCCTCTAAGAACCCTAATATTGACCTGATATGAAATAAGTTGATATAAAGTGATTAAAATGGATTGGTATGGATAATTAAGTGATTTTAGGTTGTATTAAACTCGTATAGGCACCTCTAGGTGTTATTTTTTTTCCATGTGAGTTAGTGGACCTTATAGGAAAATCCTTATTTCTCATAGGTTTATTATAGTAGTCAAATTTAACCAAGTCAAAGTTTCTATAGGGATGAAGGTTGAACATTGATACATGTATTTGATGTAAATGGTAGTTTTATTATTATTTTATATCCTTAATATATTATAAAACTATCACACAAGTTTATCTATCGCTAACTAGCCTAATGATTCAAATAATGAGAAACTTAGACATAAGTGAGAAGATGATTAGGAATGTGCTATTATGGGTTATGGATGAATCTAAGTGCATGGAAAAGTTTTTAAATACATATAATACATATTAATATTTAATATAAGTTTTATATGGTATTTGTTATGATGAGAATGTTTCTCATAAGTTGACCTATCTAGTGCAGATGAGATAATGAAGGTGTAAGGTTATGAGATTGGTCTTGAAAACCAATATTGTCTTTTAACCATTGTATATTTATATTTTATATTGGTATAATTATCTCATAATATTATAAAAATGAATAAAAAATATTTTAAATTGTCTACACATGTGTCTAAGGTCATTATCACCATGACTATGTTTGAAGGTAAATCAGTAGTTTTGGGTTAACAAGTTACAATGATGAGTTTGAGGCTATATGCACTAAGCTAAAGCATCCAATGAATATGATTTTGGTTTTTTGGTACATATATATGTTATAAATTCTTTTAATATGTTGTTATATTTATTTAAATTGATTTAAATGGTGAATCCAAAATGGGTTGACTGGTTCAAGTTTGATTGTGTGTACTGAAGACAAAAGATTGGTCTACAAGACCAATATTTGACATTATAAATTATGATATTTGTATTTGATAATGATATAGAGATGTAAAATAATATTTTAAATTTTTTATTGGTCATGGGAAGTGTTATTTTAGGTGTTGAATATCAAGTTGTCCATGATTGTGTTTTGAGGCTAGTTGGCAGTTTTGATTGGGCTACTTGTAGAAAAGGGTTTGTGTACTTTAATCTTGAGATGTGAAGTCTAAAGCATATGATTATGTACTTAAGGTCATATATATTTTTTATATGTGATTTTTTCCATTTTTTTATCAAAATTATTTTTATACTTTAGTTGTTTTAAAAAAACATTCTGAGTATGCACAGGCTTAATATGAACATTAATAATGGTGTGCTCTAAGTAGTGGTTTGAGATTTAAAAAAATGTTATGAAACCTATATGATATTATCAGGATATAATTTATTATTTTATTAAATATTTATAACATGTTTATGTTTTAAAAGTTTTCCAAGGAAGACAAAGTGTAACATGTCCTCGAACAGACCTAATGGGATTAGGTCTCTATGAGACCTAAAGATGAGATAAGGCCTAATTGAGATAGGTCAAACCTAAAGGGACTCAAAGTAGATTTGATCCATATATATATGTATATATATATATATATATATATATAATTTCATGGATGAAATAATAGGGTAAGGGTTTTTTTCTAACTAATAAGGATATGAACAAGAGACCTATATAAATACTAGGCAATTTTATGCCTATTGTGAATGTAGAGTGAGGAGCGAATAAAATAACACATTACAAAGTAGAAAAGTTAAGACCATAAAATTAGTGTAGAGGATCTATGATTAATCTTTGATATAGGTTATGTGCATTAAAATCAAGGTCATATGACTTAATCAAGTCAAGAAGAGGACTGCTTAAGCGAAGAAGCCTAGAAGATAGTTTAAGAGGGATAGAAGAGAGAGAAGACCTAAATAAGGAGATCATCATCTATTGCATGTGAAATAAAGTGTTATGAAGGTGATAAATAGTTTTAGGTGGATAATTTATTATTGAATCATCTAGGGGGTTGGTTCCTCCCTATAAATGGGTGTTTTCTAAATCCTAGCTGAGTTGGTGCTTATCTAGTTTTGGTTGGTGCTCCATGTGAAGTTGGTGCTTCACTAAATTGATGTTTGATTTATAAGACTATATTCAATTTTGAATATATCAATTGGTTTAATTATTATTGAGTGTTTCCCACATATATGGTGTGTTTAATTGTGTACTATTATTTTATGCTTGTGTATTTGATTGCTTATACATTGCCCCATCTATATGTTGATGTAATGGTTCATGATTGGTTAAGTCAAATTTTTAAAGGAAGTTTATGAAGACTGATTCACCCCCATTCATTTTTATTCCAACATGAAGTATAAGTATGGGTTTTTATAATGGTATTAGGATAATATTTGGTCCATTCTAACCTAAATACTTCATGCATTGGTTTTAGGTTATAGGTGCTTAACTTTATGAACAACCATTAAGAAGAAAAGGTTCTCTAAAACCCTTCTTAAACCCTAATAACTCAGTTTTAAGTAGTATGTTTGAATTTTTTAGTTATTTTCTTAAAAAAAAGTATTGTGAGATATTATGGGGCATAAATGACCTTAATAAATGTTTCTCAATAAAAATTTCAATGTAAATAATGGAGAAAGGCAAAGGTATAGATTATAGGGTTTTAAGCAAACAAGATAGTTAGAAAAGGCACTTTTTAAGGAGTTTAATAAATTTTTTGAGCATATACTATAATTATTATATTTTTTTATAGGTCATAAAAAATAATGAGGTATTGTGGCCTCATAAAACTCAAAATAAATCATAAAACTTAGACCTACAAGCATTCAGAAATGAAATTGTGCAAGCTAAGAAACACTAAAAAGTGCATATTTTAAGTTTTATTGAATTAAATATATTTAAATTTTACATGAAAGTTTTTATTATGTTATTTAATGTTTAAAATTGGTTTCATGTCTATACTATACCTAGTGAGAGATAAAATGGCAAAACACATGTCTGTTCATGAAAGAAATCAAGGTTTTCTCACTAATTTGCTCATAAATGGAGTTGGAAATTAGTGTTTAAGTAGATTATAATATAAAAAAATATTTGAGTCTAAATAAATTCTCATGCAATTAAAACCAATAAAAAATAGGGTCTTCTCATTGATAAATATCTCAAGGTCACCTTGTAGGAAGTAAACAAACACTTTTTTTTGAATTTTTATTTGGGAGTTTGGTGAAGATTTTTGGATATTTTCAAAATTTTAAAGGTTTGAACCATAAATACTTACATAATGAGAATGTTACGATGATTTTGTGATTATTTTAAATAATTCTATATCCCTAAATCCAAATCATGGTTTCTTAAGGCCTAAAGAGCACAAGAGAGAACAAAAGAGAATTTTTGAAGTTGTACATGAAGTTTGGATCTAAAAATTTATTTAGAGGTATATGAAACCATGGATATGATTTTTAAATCATATTTATATTATTTACATGATAAAATAATGAAATTTCATCAAGTTATCATGGTGTATTAAAACCATAGAAGATAGAAGCATCCAAGAAGAGCCAATATGAAGAGTTGTAATTGTCCATAAGCTAATGAAATTTCATAAAGGATATTTCATGTAATTATCAAATAATTCAATAATATGACCTATCTCCTATTTCTCCCCCTTTGGGATAAATTTATAAAATTCAAGTAGAAAAGAACAAGTCTTCAAGTAGCCCTAGAAAAGTGGAGTTTGAAACATGCTAGAGTGGAGAAGTAGATTTAAAGTCTTGGTTAAAATTTTAAGCCCTATTTTCATGGATGATGCTCCTTTTACCATAAACATTGAATATATATCCTAATACTCCCCTTTGGGATAATTTTATAAAAGTTAATAAGTCAAAAATGTATGCAAGATGTAAGTCAAAAAGCTCAACTCAAATTCCAAATTACAAGTCAAGATAAGTCAAGTTAAATTCCAAGATGAAATAAAGGTAACTAAATTAAAAATTATAGATTCGTGAAAGATCAAGAGGAGTTAAATAGATATCAAAAGGATATTTAAATAAGCTATTCAAAAATATTTAACTTAAGACAATCAAAAGCATGCATTTAACCTTTAACTTTTCAACAATTCAAACAAGATTTTATCCCTAAATTCTATGCCATATTCCAAAGAGTTAAATTTGAACTAATGTTTAAAATATAAATATGCGACATTGGAATTTTGGATGAGTTAAAGGTTGAGTTAAGTTTCAGTTGAAGGGGAAGTGAACTATGACTAGACAAGAAATCATCTTCTAGTTGAAGACTTCTCTCTCTCTCTCTCTCTCTCTCTCTCTCTCTCTCTCTCTCTCTCTCTCTCTCTCTCTCTCTCTCTCTCTCTCTCTCTCTCTCTCTCTACATATTTTCATTTTTGAGAATATTATATGGAGATTATGATTATGATTTTGGATTACATAAACTCTACCAAAAAATTTACGATCTCACCTTTGAATCTATAAGGAGCTTATTTTCCTTGATTTTTAAGTTGTTTATGAAGTGTGTTCTTAATGTTCATTGATGTAACTTAGTGAATAACTAATTTTCCCATGTTTATGTCTGAATCTCTAATATTATTGAATAAAATAATAAATAATAAATATCTTAGGTCATATAAAGTGTTTAATTATTATTTAAACATAATATGGAAGTGAATTCAATCATTTCTCATTTTTTCCAAGCTAGTTTGAGTGTTTGTCTAGACCTATGTGTGAAATATTGATGCAAGAGTCATTATATGAAGCTGAAGTGAATGTGTACAGGTTCTTTAGATTCCAAAGTGTGTCAAGTATAGGTATATTTGAATTTAACATTGGTGAATCACTTAAATTTTTATTTTTATTTTCATTTAACTTGTTATCTTTATAATTGATCCTTCTACCCTTTTCCTAGTCAAGAAAGCACATAGTTAGCATGTTTAGAGAGAAGTAGATGAGTGTAAAAAAGGGAACTAGTCCTTAATATGGATATTATCTCCCAAATATAAGGTTACACACCTTGTATATTTTCCATTATATCAACAAGATTGAGAACAAGCACACATTCTTATAAAGGTGAACTTTTGAGTGATAATAGGTACATTTGTAAAACATACAAAGGTACAACTTAGTGAAGGTACCATAGTGAGTTTTTTACTAATTTATTTATTGTGTATGTGGATCAAGAAGTTAGATATAATAAATTATTTGAGAGTGTTATACAAAGACTATATATATATATATATATATATATATATATATATATATATAGTGATACACATGGGGTTGCATTAAATCACCAATATCATAATACTATGTAGCATACACATAATATTAAAGGACATCCTCATGCAGATAATTATCATGTTGTATCAAAAGATAATTTTAAGTATAAAAAAAGAGACCAAAGGCTACACAGGCACATCATGCAAAGCTCATCATGATTATTTTTGATACATAACCTACTTATTGTGAAGCTCTTGTGGGATTCATTGGTTAGTATGTTCCTTTATCATTTATATGTATTTAAAAATACAAAAAATAGATCATTTTAAAAATTTGAAAAATTAGGACTTATGTATGACACGTGTAGTTTATTTACATCAATTTATTTTTACTTTAGTATATAAAATTATTATTTATATCCATTTTTATATCAAAATATGATTTAAAAGTGTACTTGAGTGAGTTTTAGAATTTACAAGTCATTTTAGATGTATTTGTAAGTGGTGATACTATCTCAAGTCCATAAAATTTAGATAAACAAAATCACACTATTCTTAATAGTCATGCACTACACTCTTATCCCATTATAGTAGACTTATCCCAGTGAACACATGCTCCAATTTATTAGATTCAAAATAGTCATAGGATTTATAAAACATTTTTGCACCACAACAAGTTCTTTGGGGGAATATTTTATAGAAATTTATCACTCTATGGCTATCTTTATTGTTCCTACTATATTAAAATACATTGTGAATTTTTTTTAATTTTCTTACTTAATTTAATATTTATATCTAACTAAATACCTATTTTTTTGTATATTATGATGTTATAAATTTACTATGTTGATTAATTTCACTTATTCATTAATTTTTATCATGTTTCATTCTTTGCTTCATGTTTTATGTGTATTAAAATTATTTAGATTGTGGACATTTTAACATGTATTTGATTATGGATCTAAGCCTTATTTGTGTGTTTATATTCATGTGAATGAAATTTGAACATGTCCCTTTCATGTGGCCCCTTAGCAATCTTCCATTCTTTATGTGTTATTTGTGGGTGTGGCATTGCCATGACTCTTGATTGCTATGTTTTAATCATTTTTTGATTCCATGATAGACATCATGCATATCCCTATATTCTAATGTCATAATGGATATCATGTATCTTCCCCAAGTAATTCTATATATGTGTCAAGTATTCAGTATATGATCATTGTTCATTACATCGTTAATTGTTAACATCTATCTAAACATGAATCCATGTATGATTGGCTTTACATGTATCATACATCACTATAATTACTATATTATCACTATGATACCATGATTTCCAATGTCATCATTACTAATATAGATTTTAATTTTTCTATAACATAATTTTCATAATTTTTATTTTCAACTAAGTTATTATGTAGGCTTTACAACTCACCTCAAAAGAGGGAGAATACATAATGGCTTATCTTAGTGACTAATCTACAATAATCCACTCCATAGATAAAAAATAATAGTATTTACTCAATTGATCATAGTACATACTCAATTTTTACCCTAAAGTATATTCATATAGTACCACACCCTAGGGATAATGGCATAGGTTGGGATTGTCTAAAGTAGTGCACTTTCATCCATATAATTCAAAAACAACATTTTTCAAAATTCTCAAAATCATATTTATCCTATAGAATAATTTTCAATGGTTACCTAGAAATATTTTCATATTTGTACATAGTTTATATAAATTTTGGTAAAATTGTGGGCATAAACATGTTTTTCAAAATTTACACATGTTTTCTTCAAATATTTAGCTGGTATTACAAAATTTATTAGATTAAATATAATCATATAGCATATTGGGGACATGCACAACACATCATCAATTTATTTCTCATATTTTCTCTAGTTTACATATAAGGGATGATAATTAATGTAATTCTCTAGGTTTTATACACCAAACTCAATTCATATTATATATCATCAGTTTTGCTCTAGTTTTATGCCATTTTAACATCAAAATGATCTATTGGATTTCATACAAGGATTTCAAGATAATTAACTATCTTGAGTTGTGTGATGATGAAGTATATAACATAATTATTTTTTAAGTACAACTCTCCTACCAATGAGGATTGGGGTATGCATAGGCCAATCCAACTATTTTAATCAAAAATTATCTAAGGGTTTCAAAATTTCTACTTATCATTTTGACAACATAAAACACAATGGTTCACATACATGAAAAAATTTATTTGTTACTTATTATTTGATCTATAATTTTTGCATCTATAATTTTATATTTTTATCCTAATTAAGGTCTGATTTATACATGTTTCATTACAGTTTTTCATGAAACATAGTTCAACATGTGATGTATATTCAAAATCATTCTTCATAGGCAAGATTAGGTGTAACATTCTTCCTTTTAATCTAGTACTTTCAATTCAATACATTAATAAAATAAAAGGGGTACAATCTAGACACTAAAATTAAAATGTAATGCTAAAATAATGTACTTGTGACCACTCCTTATGCACACTTAACCTATGCGTATTTCTATGTTTCAAATGACCATTCCTAAGCATATATATAAATAACCCTATATATCAACATAAATATGATATTAATTATTCATATTCCTAATTCCAATTATCTTAGACTCATTACTTGACTAATCCATACTTATAGTTTGATTGTCTCTTTTTCTCGAATAAAACCTCTCCTTAATGATAATCCCATAGGTCAATCATGTTTAAAGCTACCATTTTTCCCCTCCTACCAATTAATAAATAATTTATCAAATTCAAATTCATCTAAATGGGTCTTTTTACACATTTTTCAAGTATAATTTGAGGAAATAAAAAAATATCAACTATATAAGAACATTTTCTACCCATTTTTTCATTAGATGACTAAGATCCTTCTCTCATTTCAATCACTAGAATATATAATTGTAAATTGAGAGGAAATTACTTATTCTTAGTAATTTTGAGTCTATATAAATAATAACATAGGTTGATGATGTCCAAAAAAGTGGTCCTATCCTAGGATAAGGCAGAGCCCTATCCTTGATTCACAACAAACTCACACAATCTCACAATTAATTTATAATCATTGTTGCAATCCTGTAGCCATGATTCTAGCTAAGCCATTTATGTTTTATTACTTTCCATTTTTAGCATACTTTTAAATATATTAATTTCTAATCAGTTTATGTCTGATAATAGTATATCTTATGTGCTCTAATTTACTCAATAGTTTTGTTTAATTAGATTAACCCTCTTTAATCCAAATTTAGATAAAATAATATCTAAGATTATTATAGGTATAGTTTATAATATGTTTCATTGATGTTAAGAATATTTTTTATTAATGGTTGGATATTCATAAACCATGTTTTAAGCCTTAGAATCTATAAATGGATATATCATGTTGAAAGTATATGATTGGTTGATTGATCATATTGGGGGTTAAGCATAATGAAAATTTGCCTCCAAGTACTAAGATATTTAAACATATAAATTTATATGAATGTTTAATATAATTAATTTATCACATGTGGGTAATGGTACACTTCCTCAATCATTCCAAAATTTTAAGTTAAATTTTTTTAGGATATGATACTTATATACTAGTCAGGCTCATCTAATTTTCTTAATTCACTAATTCATAATTATTGTGGCATGTTATATATATTATTACATTATTTCACTTTAAAATTATAAAATTAAAAAAACATTCATAAAATATAAACTTGAAAAAAAAATTCACCTTTATCTGAATCATATGATACATTTCATGATTATCTACATATATTATAATTTTATATAATTATAATTTCCACATATGATTCTAATGGTATAATTTGATTGTATGAGATGTAGGATATATAGGTTACATATGGTTAATGAACACAATATTTAGTAGGATCATCTTCACATGAGTTTATTTTACATGGTGACATCTTTCTAGATTACCCTTTTCAATATAAAGATACTTTACTTAGGTCATACATATATTATTATCATTTACATTTACAGTGTGTACATGGGTTCTACAAGAATTTATTATGTGTATACTTATATATCATACCTTTTGATTGATACTTTAAAAAAATGTATTTCACCTAGGTACCAAATCATTGTGACTAATTTTTTGGATATGATTAAATGCTATACCTATCCTTATTAAAGGCACATCACCTATTTTGAGACATATTTTTCATTTTTAGTGGGAGAAATAAACCCTTATGTGTCCTTGAGATTACTATATGTATATTATATATATAAATAATCTTATGGGACACACTATTTATAAATTTCACTTTTTATCCTATAATTTATATCTTTCCACCTTGGGGAAAGCATGGTAGTTTTTCACATGATAATATATTGAGCATTACATGAGAATACATCTATACACATATATGCATAAACATATAAGGAATGTATAAAATTACATATACTTAAGCAACATTGATCTTATTTTGATTTTATAGAGTTGCATTATGTATGTGATTTTGATTGCTACACTAGTGGGAACATATGTCCTATGCACCCATTTTACCTTGAAACATTGTGACTGACTTACTTCTTATATAAATGATCATATCTCACACATTAGTGTACATGAATTATACATTAATAATATGGGAAATATACATGCAAGGTTTGTATGAATTACCCATTTAATATATCTTGGGTAGACAAGGACATTGTCAGCATTAGTATATTCACTTCACCTTTGAGATTTATTTATCAAATATATACCTATAATTTCCCACAATACCTTTGTGTCTAGTATTTTCACATTGATTCTTAAAGCATGTTTTACATTTTATTACATTCACATAGACTCATGATTAGTGTTACTTCATGATACATCTATGGCTATATATTACTATCTTTGGCATTTATCTACATTTAATGGATTTTTTTTCATCTCTCACTATCATCTTCATCGAAGGATGCATCCATATTGGGACCTTACCATGTAATTATATATATTACATGATTTTCACATGGACCTTGGTCCATATATCCATTTACATAAAATATGGGGAATTTTTTCCCCACTTCATCTCATTATCCTTATTGAGTATGCATAACATATATTGAGCCATGCCTGGAGAAAATTTTAAACAACATTGGTACTCACTAGTGTAATATATTTCACATTGATACTTTCATGATTTTATCTTTACCATTCAATATGACACTTTTATATTAAACTTATTCTCCTTAGGTTCACACATTTTACATTGAGCTATACATGATATTATCTATATTTATGCAACATGACACTTAGGGCATGACTAGTTTCCTATCTATCATACCACAGGGCTTTAAAAGTAATATTTTGTGATATTTTCATGTGTTTTATGTAAGTATTTAAAATTTTATCATGTACATAAAATTTTATTACATGTGGTGATTTTGAATCTATTATTTTTATATGATTTATTACAAGCACAAGATATTGAATCCCTCATCTCAATGAGGGGTAATATATCAGAAAACGTTTAGAGTAAGTTTATAATGAAATTTAAGCATGAAATTTTTTTTAGAGTACTTTCATAGTGAAATTTAGACATGAACAATATTTTATAGTAATTTTATAGTAAAAGGAAATTATGAGTAATTTTTCAAAGTACATTAGGTGAAATTTACGCATGATCAGTTTTCCGTAGTAATTTCATAGTGAACGATAGGCATGAGCATTATTTACTAGTCTATTTTTGGTGAAATATTTGGTAATTTGAAAAATTAGTGAAGGATATTAAGAGTCTCTCCTATATTTTAATGGGATATTCCCTCATTAAAAATAGGTAAAATACAAATAAACCTATTTACAATATTTACATATTGAACTGGGTATTGGATTTTTTTGCTTTCAACCTTTGAAATAAAAATGGAAAATAAGTAAGGTGAAGGTAATGCATGAATAATAAAATGTAGATTTCATCCCTTGCATGACAAGAATAAATTATAAAAATAATTTTCTAGTTTGACAATAAAATATATATTTCTTTAGGTTTTTGGTATATGAATCAACATAATAAAAACACACATTAATAAATAAAATATTAGACACAAAGTTCTATAACTTTCCTAGTATTCCTCTTTGGAATAATTAACATAAAGTCTCTTTCTCCTTTAGTTTCAATAAAATATACAATTAGCATCAAAAACCCTTGTAAAATATCCATTACTCCTATTTATAGAGTAAATATGGAATGGACTAATCCTTTGACTTCTATATTTTGTCTTATTCACACTACACATTTATATTATATTTTACAAAAGAAAAGCTATATTTTTAAAATAATATGAAATTAGAACATGATAAAATTACATTCTAGGGATTTTTTTCCGAATATGGGCATACACTTAGAGGAGTTTTTCATTTGTATTTCTACTAAATATAAGCTTTATATATTCTAAATTTATTGATAAACTCAATAATTAAATCCCCCTTGGGGATTGACATATTATTTTGATGAACAAGCCTTTTTTTAGATATTAACATCATAGTATACAAAGTCTCTAAAATATTTAACCAATATACATTCATTTATTTCAATGAAGAATGAATTCCATTTAATATGCTCATGTAGGATACATTAAAGGAACCTTATTTGAAAATGTCTTCCTTGATTATCTTCTTGAATTGATAATTTATACCACTTAATAAATTCAATTTAGAAAAATCATCTTTAACTAAATCATAATGAAGGTTCCCCATATTGGAACAAGCTTTAGACATCTTGTCTGATCCAATTTTATATTGCTCCTTCAATTAGTCCACTACCCTATTCAACACTTTTGTGTTGTGTAGGACATATTTTGACCAATAAAATGATTTGTCATTTTATCTCATGGAAAATACTCATGATTTGAAGAGCAAATATACATCAATGTTTGTCATCTCCTCTATATATTTAAACACATTTTAAAACAAGTTGATTTCATATTGATGACACTTGATTTGTTGTTTGAATTCTATTTGAATAAATATCCTCATACAACTTCAATGTCTCATCAACATATTATTTTCAAATTGGAATTCACCCTTTGAATGCATGGTTTCAAGACTCCTCATTCTAATTGACATAATGGAAACATCCCTTAGGCTGTGGGTGACCTTATGTGAGTGGTGAATCTCCAGAGAGAGTTGGTTCCCCTAATTAATCACCTAATTAAAACTATTATACTAATATAATGATAAAATTGGAGAGAGATAAACATAAACTAAACCTAAGACCTAAATTGAGGCCATACACCAAAATATTTATCTCCTATACATAATGAAACCTATAAGATTTACTTATGTGCACAATCTTAAAGTTCAATTTCTCTTGCACTAGTGTTTCATAAAGAGTTTATTAGATTATCATGATTTAAGAAGGAATAAGGTGTAACCACATCTAAAACATACATAAGGTAGACCTAGCATAGTGTATGATCTAAAAAATAATGGATTATTGCATGGAAGTGAGGCAAGATAGACATCATCAAAAGGTAAAAATAACTTCACCATAATGAATATAATTAACCGATAGGAATTTCATATAGAAATAATTATTCTTCAAATAAGGAAAACATTGACATGTATTGATTTTAAGGTATATGAACTAGTACACAGGACTTAAACTGAGAGAGTTTCACTACAACCAATCAAAGGTATCCTAATAACATCCTTTTTATACCTATATATAGGATTAAAAAAAGAAAGAGAGATGATGAGAGTGCTATAGGCTCATAATTTTTGAATTATATTTGAAATTTTTATTTCAAATTAGAAAATGTGTAAAGGTAAACATGACGTTATCCCTGCTATACACATTATGTATATTTAATTGGTGGAATTCAATGGTGGTTTTGTGTAGAGGTATATTATAAGGCCTATTTATGGTCAACCACCTTCCTCTTGTAGTTACATTGGCCTCTATGTGGTATGAACTATCCCATCTTCTCATTTTATGCAATCAATAGGTATTATGTCTTATTACCACCAATTATTGCAACCTAGAATAGGGTGTTCAAGAATATTCAATATTTGGTCAACATGAGAACACTCCTAGGTATGTGGGTGTACCTATGGTGGATGTGAGCCTCTAGATTTAAGGGCTAGCTCCTTGAATGTTTATTTAAATGCTCACACCTATGATAACTAGTTACTTATGGGGAAAAGAGTTAAAAGTTTAATTAAATGAATCTATTATAGGGGTGATAAACCAAGATGTTTTCCATGTTACCATCATACTTTATTTCATTAATAAACAAGGCATACAAACTAACTTCCAAGTCTTATGGATTCTAACATGAGTATTTCAATGTAGATGTGTGATGTGTGAAGAAATATAAGGAAAATGAACTAGAGGGAATATTTCACACTCCAAGGATATTCATACACTTTAAATAGGCCTAACACACTTTAATACACTCTACATGACATATTATAATAGGAAATATTGCACAAACATGGAAGGATAAGGGAAGAAATGATAGATAGTTATCACTTTGCATCACCATACATCACTTGCACACTTAGACAATTGATCATCGAATTGAAATTATTTTTACATTAATTTTCAAAGGAAAAATATGATATCATTCTAGTAGTGATTCACAATACATGGAGTGGAATTAGATTACAAATGCCAAAATGGCAACTACTTATATCATTTGAGAGAAAAGTGGGAAAAGAGAAGTCCAAAGGTCACATGAACACTTGTCATGCTGAGAAGAGTTACATGTGTAGTATAATGGAGTAGGAGATAGACCATGAAATGTGGTGTAATAGTTCTCATTCTACACAAGAAAGTTGTCTTTATCATTCACCCATTTTTAAACAGTCCAAAACTAACTAGGGATAGGTCTAATTATTGAAATAAGAGGGATAGGTTGTGTACATACTATTCCATGATTTTTTTGCATTTCTAATCATATAGAATATTTTATAAGTGATCCATCAATGCCTATAGTTTAAAAAACTCATTTTCAATCACACCTCACAATTGGCCACAAAATTGGATTAAATTTTCCATGAAAATACATGAAATGGAGTGTATGACACTTGGAAAGACCCTTCGTGTCCTTATATTTCTAGACTTCTCACCATCTTGCTCACTTTTCTAGTTCTGACTAGTTGAGATGAAGATGATGGTAGACACACTTAGGAGATTTTATGATACAATAAAAATACATGAGGGTTATACCAATACCTAATACTTATTCTAAAGTTGGTTTCACATCTTGAGACCTCCTATAACCTACACAATGCATAAAATAGTCAAAGATATCAACTCTATACCCTATCTATATAGATAGGGAATGCCTTATTTGGATATAAATTGTCTCTAGAGATTACTCTGTAAGATAAAATCATTTATAAATCTATTATAGTCCATTTGGATGGCTTTCCATCATCATTTCCTTCATTAGTTCTAGAACCATGGTTTGTTAGGGTTTTAAGTCATTTCTACTCTTAATCATTGTTCATAAATCTATGATGTTAGAATGAAAAAAATCTAAAAGAGTGATGTTCAGGACCCTTGTCAACCTACCCAAATCCTTGGATCTCCATGCATAACCTCAAAGATGATATGAACTTCTAAAGTTGCCTTATTGAGCTTGATTCATCATTTCTTATAGGCTTGAATTGGTATTGATTCAAAGTGAGATTTCTTATGATCTCCACTACATTATAAAATATTGGATACATTTGTATTGACCCTATAAACATGCTATAATCCATTTTATTGATCACCTAAGATTATAAATGAAGTTGAGCCCCCATTTGAATTTTAGGCCTAACCATGCCTAAAAGGCCTGTCTGTAACTTTAAGGGTCTAGGCCACCCTATTGAGCTTAATCATTCTATGATATGTTTATAATTTATTCCTAGGTTTCATTCAAATTACTACACCTCATTTTAATGTTTTATAAGACTTTAACTCACCTTATCACATTCCTTCTTCAAAACCTACTAATTTGTGCTCTAGGCTAGTACCCTCTATCTATGACAAAATAAAGGGTACTTCCCATATTTTAACAAATAAAATAAATGTTGGAGGATATTATTCAAGTCAATTATATTATATGTACCAATTTTAATCCTTTTTTAATATCATTGGTCCCTCCAAAATCATTAAAACCCAAGACAGACTTTTAGGAAAAGACTATGTGTAAGATTTGGGATGTGGATTGTGTTTTACTTGATGTGAGTCCTTTATATGCATGATTTTAATATTATAGGAGCCTATATAAAATTATTTTATAATTATGTATGTATTACCAATCCATTCACAACTATAATATTTCATGTACCCCTTCATACACCTTGAACTCTCAAGACTATGTGTATTCCTTAACTTGTGTTTCCTATTTTTTTCCTTCAAGGGTGACCCCTATAGGTTACCTTACATGTTCAATATTGTGAAAAATAAAATAGGACACCTAAAATGTCCATAGGTTCATTATATATTTTTTTTGATCCATTTATCTCATTCTCATACTATACTAACACTCAAACATCACTCCTCATCCCACTGTTACCTACAATCAACTATAGTTGATTGTATTGGAATAAGTAGGAGTATGCAAGTGAGAAAACATTTGGAATATGTGACACATCACATTTGGATAATATGATCCATTTCGAATCATCCTCCATAAACTAAATTTTATTTTTCTATGCTTATGTCTCTCTCATGGATGAAGTAAGAGCTAACAGTCAATTGTAGGTGGATGCTTTCAAATGAAGGGACACCTATAGGTGTGAATATGGTCAAAACTTAGTATATCATCCTCTCTTGATGAAATTTATTACCATTTATATTAATTTTAACTTTATAAGTTCATTGAAACATGAGGGTATACCTTTGTTAAAACCTTGAGATGTTAAGGTCAAATTGAATCTCCAAACCATGTTGATATTATTGTCTGAATTTGTTGGCGAATGGGGCATCTTTAGGCCTTTCAAAAACTACTCTCCACTGATCATACCCCACCCATATTTTGTAGAGTTCCTTTAATATGTGTAGGATATTAATTTTTTATCATTAATATGCATTAAAAATATTTATAACCCTATCATATGATCTCCATAAAATGTCCAAGTGTTCTATTTTTCATGTTTTAGGGACCTTGTCTCTGAGTTCCATAGCCATCATCTTTGATCATAGTTTCCACTTACATTTGAATACTTATTCCTTAAAATATGTATAATATTATCTATAAAACATGATAGGATTTAATGTATATTTTCATCACTTGTTTCAAAATTTACATATAACACCCTAGCTCTCTGTGATACCACTTATAGATGATCATTTTCACATATAGGTAGTGAGAATGATTAATTTCGAATAATGCATGGTTTTTGAGATTAAAATGAGTTTATAGCTTCCTAAAATATTAAAAATAAACTAATTTCATAATTATAAACCTTATTTAGCACAAACACTCCCTTTCAACATGATTTGTCTTCATGAGATTCTTTTACACATTCATTAATGGTGGAAGACTATGTGCATATTAAAACTTATCTTATAAAGATTTTTATTGTGCCAAATTGGGCTTAAATTGTTTTTTCATGTTATAAGATCATTATAAACAACTTTATACCATAATTAATTCTCCATGAATGTGTTTTATATCTTTGTGCATCTCACCTAGCTGACTATGTATAATAGTCGTATAATAAACTGACTATATGGTACTTATGACCAAAAACTCATGGAATATTACTTTTAATAATTATATTAAAATTTTATTTGAAAAATATAACATTTAAAACATGATAATTAACATATAACAACCCTATTAAGTCACTAATAAAGTATGAAGATTCTAAAAATGATGAAAACCTGTCTACAACACAGAATGGTGCCTTCTCTTGTAACTTGAGATAATTAGCCTATAAAAAAACTTTAAAACATTAAAAAAATAATTGGGATCATTATTTGAATATTTAAATTTCCTATGGATTGAATTCTAATAGATTTATTTTATGGAATTAACTAATCAAGAGAAAAACCTAAAGGTATGGGAAATAGTGAGCATAAAAACATAGTCAACTTGTTAGAGATAATTCATATAAAAAATTTGACCAATAATTTAAATATTTTTATGAAAATTAATCTCTATAGTTTAATTTTAGCTCCTAAATAATTTTTTCCTGGAACCTCTCCAACTAGCCATACCAAACATAAACCTGCTGACTAGTTTGATGTATCTAGAAGGGTAAAGGAGCAGAATGATTTTAGATCAAATTTATAAATTATATATTATTTAAAGTGTTTAAATTGGTCTTATTAATCTCATTAGTCATCTAAAAACCTTATCCCATGTGTCACACTCTCCTATGGACCATACAAGTGCCAAAACTCTAATATTATTAGTTGATTTCTTGATTTTTAGTTATATAACCTACAAGTTTCAGATTAGACTAAAATTATTGACAAGTAATCTGACATATTTGAAATTTATAGGAAAAATAGGAAACTTGGAAACCTTGAAAACCATGCCACTTTCATTTATGACCCCTAAATGGCTCCTAAGTGATTGAAAATGACATATAGACTAATTAGAACATAACTAAAGATAAAATGGCATTAAATTACATAAAATAGGATATAAGACACCATATTAGAAAAACATTATACCCATATATCAGTTTTTTACTATAGGGGGGTTGACCCATTTTAACTTGCGGTCAAAATGGTCAACATCGTTAACAATTTCCCAAGGGTAGTATGCTTGTTATGCCAAGACCAATTGCCTAATCCTATCCACTGGGATATGGAGTCACATGTACACCAAGTTTGAAAAATAATTTACCTTTGAAAACACAAAACACAAATAAATTAACAATAATCAACACACATGATAAGAATCTAAGCAAAATCACACTTGTGCTTCATGGGCACTTATGGAACACACACAAAGGAAACTAAACTAACTTAAAAAAAAACTAACCTAAAAGAAACACTCCCTCTTGGATCAAATGGGAAGCTTGAATATTTTATTGCTTCATGACATGATGGGATTAAAGAGGCATGTACCCTTTTTATCCTTAACATTGATGCTTCCATCTTCTTTATGGTGTTTTCTAACTTTATCGATATGATGTTCAATAAGAACCAAGTAGATCTAAACTGATTAGCTCTGAATATGAACTCTAGTTACATCCAAAAAATCTAAACCTTCACATGTACTTGGCCCTTGATGTGTAAGTTTGAAAATATGACAGCCTTCCTAGCCTTGCTCTCCTCTTTGAATGAATGTGTTTGATGTTTAGAAGAACCAAACTTGCCTTCACCATGTTCCCACATCTTTGAATGTGGTTTTACCTTGGATGGATCCCTTGACTATATTTTAGGTAAAATGAGGTATGACTTGACATCATTATCCATGTATACAACTTTTTGTAATCTACCATTATTAAATGGCTTCATAACAATAGGCTCTTGACCAATAGAATGAACTTCATCTTTATGTTTGACTGAATACTCAAGATCATGTTTATTAGACTCATCAAACACTTATCATCAAATATTAATTCTTTTAGAGAAGGAATATCTTTACAAAAATTATCAAATTCTTTGCAAATGGAATTGAACTTCTACCATAAATATTCTTCCTCATGAATTCCAACTTCAAGATATATTTCCTCTACCTTGGTCTCATGAGACTCTCTTAGGACTGTAGCTTCTTAAGGACTGACTTGGTCTTCCTCCTTGATAGTACCCTCCACTACATGCTTGATATGGTCATCCATAACTTCGTGATTAGACATAGAGTCTTCTTTAAATTCCTCTCTCTTCAAGTCTTGGCTACATTCCTCATCAACAATTGAAAAAGAGTCTTCAATATATTTTTCTTCATTCAAGAAGGTAGGGTTTACCTTTTGTTCACCAAGGGGAGTCCCTATGGTGATTTATTCTTCATAATCACTCATGAGATATTCTTGGTTAGCGAAGTATTGGATTTGCTCCTCTTGAATTTTTTCTCTCAAGATGGACTCTTCCTCAAGAAGGGGTGAGTTGGAAGGTTTATGAATGGGAGATGGAGTGTCGAATGAATTAGAGTACTTGAGAGTGGATTTAGGAAAGATAAAAACACTAATAAGCTCATAGGGAAGTTACTTCTTGGATTATTATAAGGAAAAACATATACATAAGTAGGATTTGCATCTTTCCAATAGTTTCCTTGAGTTTATTCAATAACATGTTCATTTCTTATCTTTTTATCATCCCACATACTTAACCTTTATATTGAGCATTGAAGGCACTTTTTTCCCAAGTCTAGTTGTCCTTTGATACCCCATTTAATTTATTCTATCTCTTCAAAAATCTCCAAATATTCTATATGACTTTGGGTACCACCTCTCAACTATTCCATGAGATGATCAGGGAGCACATCATACACATCATCCCATGTTATCATTTCATATTCATTAACTAGTAACTGTGGTATGGATGCCAACAAAGACTTGATATAAGATGGAAAAAATGGAGGGTAATTATTGGGATCAAGACCAACTTCATTTTATTATATTCAAATATCTAAGGACTCAATTCTTTCATTTTGATATCTTGATCTAGAATCCATAGAAACATCTTGTTCCTCATGAAAAGACTCATATGAGTGCTCTTGAGGTTCACAGGCATCATGATATGGTTGATAGTGCTCATATTGTGATTGGTAGGAAGGAATTTATTGATAGGTTTCATGGTATATTTACTCATATGGATGACCAATAAAATGGTGTATAAATGGGGGAGAAATGGAGGACTATAAGGATGCCATAGCTCATAGGATTGATAGCCATTTTGATAGGACTATTGAGGAATAAAATGTGACTCATAACAAGGCTAATAGGGAAAATAATGATAGGATTATTGGCCATATATATTCATATTAACCTCATATATTATAGGAAACATATTAACTGATCAAAATTTTCAATTAAATATACCTAGGCTTCTTACAACCAAAAGTTATCATTTGGAGTTTCCATTGGTGATAACTTTCTTGTTTCCAAAAGCTAATAGAAGAGAGACACACCAAAAATATTTCCACTATCTTGAACCTTATCCCAATGAGCATACCAAAACTCTTATTACCAAATATTTCACCCTAGAAGAGGTAGTTCAAGCTTCTTCTAGATTTGGGAAATATGGGAATATTTCTAGGTATGTGGGTGTACCTATGGTGGAAGTGAGCCTCTAGATTTAAGGGCTAGCTCCCTGAATGTATCTTGAAATTCTCACACTTATGATAACTATTTGATATAGGGAAAAGAGTTATAATTTAAATGAAATTAACCTATTATAGGGGGTGATATGCCAACATGTTTTCAATATGACCATCATACTTTATTTTACTAAGAAATAAGGCATACAAACTAACTTCAAAGTAATATGGATTCTAACTTGAGTATTTAAATGTAGAGGTGTGATGTGTGAAGAAAAATAACGAAAATTAATAAGAGGGAAGATTTAAAAATCCAAGGATATTAATATAATTTAAATATTCCTAACTCCCTTGACTATACTCTACATGACTTGTTAGAATAGGAAATCTTGCACAAATGTGGAAGGATAAGGGAAGAAAGGATACATAGTTATCACTTTACATCAACATACATCACTTACACACATATAAAACTATTCATTAGCTTGAAATTAGATTTGAATTAATGTTAAAAGGCATAATATGACGTCATTATAGTAAGGCATCACCATACATGGAGTGGAATTAGATTACAAAGGCCAAAATGGTAAATACTTATAGCATTTGAGAGAGAAGTGGGAAAAGAGAAGTCTAAAGGTCACTTGAAAACTTGTAATTCTTATAGGAGTAAAATGTGAATTATAATGGATTAGGAGACATACCATGTAAGGTTTGATAGGAAAAATGGCTCTCCAAACTTTGTAGTTCATGAAATGTGGCATAAGAGTTCTCATTTTGCACAAGAAAATTGTCTTCATCATTCACCCCTTATGTAACGTCCAAAATTGACTAGGGATAGGTATAATTATTGAAACAAGATGGATCGGTTATGTACATTCTCTTCTATGAATTATTTGTATTCCTAATCATCTAGAATATTCTAAAATTGAGCCATTACTACTTGTAGTCAAAGAAACTCTTTTTCAGTCACCCTTCACTCTTGGCCTCAAAATTGGATTCAATTTTCCATGAAAATATATATTAAATGGAGTGGATGACACCTATTAAGACCCTCCATGTATTTATATTTCTCAAGTACACCATAAATAGGATCCTACTTGAATTTTTCACACTTTTCACCATCTTGCTCACTTTGCCAATTTTAACTGGTTGGGATGAAGCTAGTAGTAGACATACTTATGATATTTTTTTATAAAATAAATGGACATAAGGGGTTATAACAAGTCCCAATACTTATTCTAAAGTTTTTTAAAGTTATTGACACCACTTAGAAACTACACAATGTACTAAAAAGTCAAATAAAGTAACTATGTACCCTATGTGTAAAGATAGGGAATACCTCAATTACATGGAAATATTATATGGAGAGTACTCTATAGGATAAAATAATTTACCAAGCCATTATAGTCTTTTTGGATGGCTTTCCATCTTCATTTCCTTCATCAATTCTAGAACTAAGGTTTATGAGGGGTTTGAGCTATTTTTGATATGAATCTTTATTCATAAAGATATGATGTTATAAATGATGAAAAAGTCCTAAAGAGTGATTTTCAAGACCATATTAAACCTCCCCAAACTCCATTTTTCTCCATTAATAACCTCAAATAATATATGAACTTCCAAAGTTGCCCTATCGAGCTTGATTCCTCATTTCCTACAGACTTGAATTGGTCTTGAGTCAAAGTGAAATTTCTTATGATCTCCCATGAATTATAAAATATTTGATACATTTTTAGTGACCATATAAACATGTTTTAATCTATTTTAATGATCACCTAATATAAAAAATTAATTTTACTCCCATTTGGATTCTAGGCCTAACCATGCCTAATAGGCTTGTTTACAACTTTGAGGGTATAGGCCACCCTATTGAGATCACTGCTTCTGTGAGATGTTTCTCATGTTTTCCTAGGTGTCATATATCTTATAAAACCTAATTTAAAGGTTTTACTAGACATTAACTCAAATTATTAGCTTCCTTCTTCAAAACCTACCAATTTGTGCTCTAGGGGAGTATCCTCTATCTGAGACAAAATAGAGGGTACTTACCATATTTTCCTAGACAAAATAAATTTTTTATGGGATTATTAAAGTCAAAAAGATTATTTGTGCCAATTTTTTTATGTTTTTCATATCATTTGACCCTAAAATTTTATTAAAACCCAAGACAGACTGTTAAGAAAAGACTATGTGTAGGATTTGGGATGTGGATTGTGTATTGCTTAATATGAGTCCTTTATATGCATGATTTTCATATGATAGGAAAATATTTAAACTTATATGATAATTATGTATGTATTACCAATACATTAATCACTCTAATCTTCCATTTACCCCTTCATACACCTTGAACTCTCAAGATTGTGTGCATTTCCTGACTTATGTTTCCTATTTTTCTCCTTCAAGGGTGACCCTTGTAGGTTACCTTGCATGTTTAAGGTTGATAATAATGAATTATAACCTAATTATATTTACATATAGTAATTATATAATATTTATGAGAAATTTAACTCATTATCATGCTATTTTAACACTCAGACATCACTCATCAATACAATGTTAGCTACAGTCAACTACAATTGACTATGTTGGAACAAGGAGTCTGTAGGTGAGAAATCATTTGAAAAATGTGACACATAACCTTTGGATACTTTGAGCCATTTTTAATCATCCTCCATAAACAAATTTTTATGTTTCCATTCTCAATTATCTCTCATGGATGAAGTAAGAGCTAATAATTAGATGTATGTGGATGCTTTCAAAAGAAGGGACCCTTGCAGGTGTGAATATGGTCAAAACTCAGTATATCATATATCTTGATGAAATTTATGATAATTTACATGTATTTTCACTTTATAAGGTCATTAAAACATGAGGGTATGCATTTTTTATCACCTTTAAATGGTAATGTCACCTTGAATCTCCCAACCCTATTGATATTACTGCCTAAATTTAGTGGCCAAAGGGGCATCTTTGGGCCTTTCAACAACTACTTTCCACTAATCATACCCCTCCCATATTTTGTATAATTAATTAAATATTTGTATGATACAATATTTTATCATTAATATTCATCAAAACTATTGATAACCCTATCATATGATCTCCATGAAATGGTCAGGTGTTGCATTTTGCATGTTTTAGGGACCTTGTCTCTGAGTTCCATAGTCATCATCTTTGATCATTGTTTATACTTTAATTTACCAAATTAAACATTAAAATATTTATTATATTATCTATAAAAAAAATATTATTCTAATGAGAGTTTCACCACTTGTTTCAACACTACCATATGACACCCTAGCTCTCTATGATACCACATGTAGATGAACATTTTCACATACAAGTAGTGACAATGAGTAAGTTGGAATAAAGCATGGTTTGTGAGATTAAAATAAGTTTTTATATTCATAAAAGATTAAAAATATACTCCTTTAATTATATATAACCTTATTTATCTTAGACACTCCTTTTCAACATGGTTGGTATTCATGACATTCCTGTACATGTTGATTAATGTTGGAAGATTGTGTGCATATTGAAACTTATCTTCACATGATTTATATGGTGCTACCTAGGGATTAAATTGTTTCTTAATGTTATAATATAATTATAAACACCTTGATACCATAATTACTTCTCCATTAATGTGTTTTATATCTTTTCACAGCTCACCTAGCTGATTTTATATGGTAGTCATATAGCAAACTGATTGTATGGTACTTATGACAAAAAAATCATGAAAGATTACTTTATATAATGATATTTAAAGTTGAGTTAAAAAAATAAAACATTTAAAACATGATATTTAAATTATGAACACACTCTAAAGTCACTACCAAACATGAATATTCTAAAAATGATGGAAACCTATCTGCAACAAAGAATGGTGCCTTCTCTTGAAACTTGAAATACATGGCCTATAGAAATAGTTTGAAATATGAAACCAAACATGGGGATAATTATGTGAATATTTAAATGTCCTCTATAGTTAATTAAAATATTTGTATTATATGGAATCATCCAAACAAGATCAAAACCTATAGGGTATGGAAAATAGTGAACAGAAAAACATGGTCAACTTGTTAGAGATAATTTATAAAGAATATTTAACAAATCCTTGAAATAATATTATTAAAATAAATATATATAATTCTAATTTCACCTCCCACATTATTTTTACCTAGAACCTCTCTAACTAGTTAAAATAAGCATAAACCTATAAACTAGTTTTATGTGTCTAAAAGTGCAAAGAAGGATCAAAATGGTTTTATCTCAAATTTGGAATTTAAAAATTATTAAATTGTGTAAATGGGTCTAAATAATATTAATATTCATCTCAAAACCTTCTCTCATGTTCCACACTCTCCTATGGGTTGTACAATTGCCAAACACTTCCATTTTTAGTTGATTCACTGATTTTCAATTATAAAACCTACAATTTTTAGATGAGATTGATATTAATTATATGTAATATAACATAATATAAATTTTAAGGAAAAATAGGACACTTTACACCTTTGAAACTATGCCACTTGCATTTATGACCCCTAAATGGCTCATAAGTGACTCAAAATAGACCACAACCAAGACTAAAAAGGTATTATATTACATCAAATGGGCTATAACACACCATATGAGAAAATATTATACCCCTATATATATATTTTTTACTATAGGGGTGTTGACCCATTTTGACTTGTGGTCATAATGGTAAACATTGCCCATGAATTGGTAGTTATAAACTATATTTAGTCCCCATTCACTTCTTTTATAACCCTTATGCCATACTTGGTTGCTATGGCCCATTGAATGTATAATTCATACATGGAGAAGGTGTGGTTGAGGCCTATATTTCTCCACTCATGTTTGACCTCTTATTTAATTTTTTTTAATCTCTTTCTATCTTGATACACTAAAGAGTCTTTTGGAATCTCACGAAGCTTTATACTTATACTTAATGCCTTCAAACCTTTACGTTCACTTTTAATCTTGAAATATAAATTCATTTTTAAATATGTTTATCCTATATTAAATACTTTTGGAAACAAGATGATTTAGAGGGGGGTAGATCAATCTTCAAATACATTTCATTCAAATCCACTTAACCATACATGAATAATTCTAACAAGCATGTACATCTTATCAAGCATAATCATGAAATCATAAGATCATGAAACATATGGACACAACATATACATGGGAAAACCTATAGGGGTATAAAACCCAATAATTAATCAAATATACTATAGTCATATAAGACAAATATGAATATTTAGTGAATCACCAAATTCACATGGAGCACCAACCCCAACTAAATCAACACCAACTCAGCTAGGCTTTAGAAATCATCCACTTGAAAGGAGGCACCAAACCCCTATATGAATTATCACCAACTCAATCACCTAATTATTTTATCACTATTATAAAACCTTGTTTCTTATATAATATGTGATGATCTACTCCTTTAGCTCTTTACTCACTTTAATCCCTCTCAAACTGACCTTCAACATTTTTTGGTCAACTAAACCTATTAATGGCTTGATTAGGTTTTATAACCTTGATATTCATATGTATATCCTTTTATATATTCATGAAAATTATATGATGGTCCACATGACCTATTAAATCTCAATAATTATCTATATCATTCATTTAACCTCTTCTTCTCTTTCTCTCTAAGCACACATAGAATAGGCCTAAATTGCCTTGGTTTTATACAAGCCACTTGATCATATCCTTCTAGGTAGGATACATATTTAAATCAATTAGGTCATCTATGAATAGGTATTAGCATATTAAAATAACATTCCTTAATCATTAATGAATTAGTATAATAGGTTGGCCATACATCAATTAACCCTTACTCTTCTTTTAAGATTATGGAGACCTAATAGGCCATTTTAACAACATGTTACCCTTTGATAAATATTTAAGCATATCCAAAAACCTTACATAGTATGAACACATCATAATCCACTCCAATATCCATTATAAAACATAAATTTAGGTCTATAATCCTTGTTAGGTCCAACTACCACTTGAACCCTTCTTCAAATCATTGCTTATAAAAAGGCCTTCTTATATACAAAAACTTTATCTTAAACAACTGATGCATATACTCAATTTTCCCAAAAAACCATCAAAAAAATTACATATTTAGAAACCCCATTACCTTAGGGTCATCAAAAAATTAATCAAGTGCTTCAACTTAGGGTAAATAGGCTTAAACACTTCTCTACAATATGTTCACTCAAAATTATCATCTAAATCTAAAACATAGTAAAAAAACATGAACATCTAACACATGATTGAATATATTCAAGGGATTTTAATTCATGAATAGGATATTAAAAAATCATAAGAGAAACCTTAATTAATCAATTCATGATATCTATTAAAAAATATTGGACTTATAGACTAATCTATTGACCTTCTTTCTCACAAACTCTACTTAGCTAGATAAGCCATTTTGGCTTCAGTGCTTCAAAATATTACACTAAATTTCAATATTTTTAAAACCATGGATAGATCATTCAAGACCAAAAAAACATCATCATGCATTTCAATTCATCACTCTTATAGGAAAACACATTAGGAAACATCTTTTCACTTCTACTTAATTTCCTTACTATCTACACCACTAGGTATATTAGCGAATGGCCAACTTGGATCATAACTTTGCATACCTTATAAATGAAAATTGTCTAGAAATATTCATGAATAACAACTAAAAGTATCACACTTTGATCTTCATCCACTTAGAAAATTTAACTTAATTAAATCTATCTACTACAACAAATCTCTAAAAGATAATCACTTTCTTGTAGGGTCTTCTTACTCACCATAGAAACCAATCACACCTATAGATGTTTGGGAGAGTTAAATTAAACCTCCAATCACTTGTTTGATCATATCAAACTATTTTGATCTCTTTATAATAATATCTTCAACATCGAGTTATAGTTAGGGTTTCATGAGGGTTTAGATCATCTTACAGTCTTAATGATCATTCATAAAACTTAGCTCCTCTTTCTAGAAACCAATGCTTATAAATTTTATCTAGAACCCTTCCTCATATACCATGAATAGCCTAGGTTCTCATGCAAATGTTGCAAATTTCAATCAAAACTGAGAAACCTTTCATGGGTATACTACTCTTTATTATATGCATTCAAGAAACCTTAAAACACTTTTTCAAGCCTTTTATTGCAAACCAAGACCTAAAAATGCATGCACATACTTAAAACAACTTGACTCACTTATATCAATGTTCATCTACTCACTCATGCCATGAAAATTGATCTTGCTACCTCATTTGGCCACCATCTCTCTTTTTTCTTTCTAAGCCTTGACCTAAAAGTCTTATTATGCCTTGAATCAAACATTTTATCCATCCTATAGACTTCACTTTGGAACTTACCTATGTTTTAATGCCTCTTGTGTATGATCAAGCAACCTCATATACTCATTCTTATTCATAACTTTCAATAGAACTTCTTTAGAGATACATACAATGTTAAAAAATAACCCCCTTTTTCATTGATGGAAAACATACTCATATAACTCTATCAACCACTTCTTGATGGCAATCATTTATTAGACCTAGTTCTTGTCTTTTCTTTCTCACCCTTTATAATATATCCCCTTTTCTCACTATTTTATCTTTCTCTCTTTTTGAACTTTTTCAATATTTTTCCCCTTTGAAATTAATGACAAATATCTTCCATAACTATCATATATTTTAGGATGATCTTAGATTATAAGAGTAATTTAACATAGATCAGGCTCATCCAATAATTTAAATAGCTCCCCCTCAAACCAAGCATCCACATGCTTTTGTTAGTAGTAGACATCAAAAATCATGTACAACTATTGAAAACATACTCTTCTTCTTATGAGCTAATACTATCTCTCAAAGACATTAAAAGACACATAATATTTAGAAACTATGGAAACCACTTATGATAACCATTCATATAAACTTATCAACTAGGTTACTCTCCTAGCTAATTCATCAAAAAATCAACAAATAGAGTCTTTCTTGAAATGGTATAAGAAGACTAAACTCTTAACCACACACAAGGATATTCCATACTACATACCAAATGTATAAATAGGGACTCCCCCTTTATCTACATAGATCATAAGAAACAAATCTTAGAAGCTTACCTCTTATTCCCAATTTATGCATTTTGACTTCATATACCTAATACTAGCTTTATATATCTCATCATGTTGCTACTTCAAACCACATAACTATCAACACATAAATGGATAATATCCATCTACATCTCCTTTCTTGCAACATATACAACTTAAAATCTTCTCAAATTAAACCTTCTTAGACTACACCCTCATGCTTCTACTAATAGAATAATGTCCCCATGAAGCTTAATGGATTCACCCATTTTCATAGGGCATTAAAACAATATGAAATCAAAATATTTCTAAATCTCCATATCTTTTTAAGACTAAGTATTTGTATTGATTTAACTGGTACTATAGGTTTGATCTCATCATCAACCTTATCATCCTTCTTCTTTTCATTGACTACCTTGTCAACACATGTAAACAACAAGTATTCTTGACATTATATACTTGATTTCTTACCTGAGGTATGATCTATCTTATCAAGTAGTCTACTTGATATTTTAGACTAATCATGACTTATATTTACTACCTTTAGTTTCCATACACTCATTTGCCTTCTTTCTTACACTCTAGGAGCTTCAAACTTCCTATTTTGACTTGATAATCTTGTAACTCTATTGGATAGAATCTTAAAATATGTCCTAAATTATGATAGTTGTAATAGACCACCTTACACATACTATTTTAATTATGATTATTGTGATCTCTATTTGACCAATTAATTCTTTTATATTTTCATGATTAATAATTTTTGGAGGGTCTTCTACATTATCTTTCTCTATGACCAAACTAACTACATAAAAAATAGTAACCATTAAAAGAACTAGGATACCTTGTAGCATTAGGTTGTCTGATAGGTCTTTTCATGTTGACCTTCTTGTCTTCAATAGTCTTTGTTTCAGCTTGAGGTGACTTCTTTTGGTCTGATTTGAATTTAAGACTAATCTTGTTACTTGAAAACTTTTGACTGCTTAATATATCATCTAGAGGCTCAGTGCTCTTTTGAAATTTCATAAAGCTCTTCACCTTGATAGATGTTTGATCCAAATTAGATCTTATGTATTCAATTTTAGTTTTATATCTATTTTAGTTTTCTTTAACCTTTAGGATTACTACTGATGAGGCCACCAATTGTTCTATTTTTTAGTCTCATCTATACCTAGTATATATTTTTCCTATGTAGATCCCCATAACCATCCATGACTTGTATAAATGAATGAATTAATTTATAATTTTGTGTGTGTATTTTATATATATGTTATGTTATGAATTATTGATGTTTTTTATTTTATTAAATTATACTTGTGTAAATTTATTTAACAAGAATTTTAAGGATAATGTAAGTTTGTAGGATCTGATTCAGGTACAACACTTACAATTTCCCCATAGCCACTACAGGTTGCCTACAATAATTGTAGGTTCCACCTACAAGCTACTTGTAGTCATTTCAAGTTGGTCATAGTAACTATAGGTTTAACTTTAAGTTTTCTTATAGTCATTATAGAGTGCCTATAGCAACTATAGGTTTCACCTATAGGTTACCCATAACTACTGTAGAGTACCCACAATTATTATAGGCTTCACATATAGGTTACCCATAGCCATTATACAAATTAGAGCTATTTTGTGATCAAATCTTAAGTACACATCCAACTATCTTGGTAATTGAATAGATAAATGGAAAGGACCATAGTTGTATAAACTCCTTACATGCAAGGAAATTTTAATGTGATTCCAAAGATGAGAAAGATAAGGACAATTGGAAGGAGACAAAAATAAATAAAATAGTAAAATAGTATACCTTATCCTTAACTAGGTCAAGCCTAAACCAAATAACTTCAGTTATTAACCACTTGAAGGTTGACTAGGGCAATTTCTAAAGTATTTTTATTTTTCTTAGTTTTGTGTCTTTGGTTAGAAATTAATAAACTACCTTCAATATTTAATGGCATAACCTAGATCATATTAGAAGTTAGTGATTTGAAATTGAAGATTGGATAGTTAATAGAACTATAAAAGTCATTGCATTATAATCTTTTATAGTAATATTTAACTACTACATATTTGAGTAATTAGAAAGTCAATTATATAAGAAGCTTTTACAAATCTCTTAGAGAAGGATAGGAACTCAATTCTAAATGAGGAAGGGTCCCCTCAAAAGGAGTTGTAGTGAAGATCATGACCCTCCTTAGTTAAGAGTGTCTAAGTATATCTCATTATTAATATGATTATATAAAGTTTGATGCATGTGTGATCTATAAGTGTGAATTATTTTTGTATTTCTATCATAATAGTTTCATAATATAACTATCTGATATATTCAACATAAGTTCATTGTACTACAACTAGTAGAAAAAATTGATTTATAAATCAATAATGTATATATAGACCTAACATCCTTGAAAATCATATACACCCTAGGTTGATAATTAATGTTAATCATACTTAAAACTTTGGTATTCACTAGGTAATTAGTTTGCACAATATTTTGGCACCATTTTTGGGGAGGGTGTCAATTATTATTTTCTAAAATCAATCATTATTTTTTTAATATTGGTTAATGCACTATTCTACCCAGTTGGGCAAGTCAAGTGAGACCACATTGATGTCTTTTTCTAGATCTCTATTTTTTTGGACATATAGTTCCAATCAGGCAAGTCGAGTGAGGGAACTATGGTGTCTTATGCTAGATGTCTAAGTTTCTAGAAGTAAATGGTACATAGCCTTAAATGCCTCTTTGTAATCTTGTAATTTACTTAATTCATGATTTTAGGATTTATTTCTTATAAGATTGATTTATTTTATACAAAGTGTGCCTTTAATTTTCCTATTTTCTAAGATAATTTTTCTACTTTCATTTTCTATTTTTTAGGATAACTTCTCTACTTTTATTTTTTGCTTTCTAGAGTAATTTTCCTACTTTCAATAGATAAATTTACTATTTTATAGAAGAAAAATTTTAATTCTAGTTATTTTGATTTCTACACTCCTTTATTGTACTTTTTGCTTATTATGAAACAACCACCTAGAACACTTGAAAAACAAAAAAGACACTAATCCTATATAGGAAGGAATAGGACAATTTAAAGGTGTAGCACAACATTTATGTAGAAAGAAAGAGATTCAAAAGGGAGATTCTTGCCAAACAAGCCACAAGTTGCTATTGAGAAAGAACCACAAGTACCCACAGTAACCAAAAATCCTATTGAAAAGTATACCATAAGCTGAAAGGCTCTTGAAGAAGGAAACACTACAAATCAAAGGAAGCAACTTGTAAAAGAAGTACCATTGGATTTGAAAAAATAAGTAGAAGTAGAGGAAGATTTAGCTAAGCTAGTAAGGAGAAATAAATGATAACTTCACAAATTAAAGATTCTAGAAAGTAGCATCAGAATAACATTTCATTAAGGATTTCTTAAACAAATCCAAAAAAACTCAAGATAATCTCTAGATTTTTCATCAAAAAAAAGACTTTGGAGCAGTAGATAAATGTTTACTATCATACTGATGAAGAAATTGACATAGAATTTGAAGATGTGATCCTGAGTTCCTTTGGTATCTATATCATAAGGAAAACCATCATGAATGGATAAGGAGAATTTATGGATAACAATGGGACTCCAGACATAGTTACTTTTGAATTTATTATTCCAGATGCAACAGGTGTAACACATATGAAAAATATCCTACCCTCAGCCTTGCCTAATTTTAGAGGTACATTTTTAAAATACCTAGATACATTTTTGTTTGAATTTGATATCCTATGTAGAAGCTATGACTACAAGTAGGATGCACAAAAATTGAAACTTTTTCCATCCACTCTTAAGGACTTAGCACTTTATTGGTTCATGGGACTAGGTAGTAATTCAGTCCTCACTTGGGAGGATATGAAAAATAAATTTCAAGCTAAGTATCAGGAATATGGATGAGGAATAATCTATAGAAGAAATGACATCTTCAGGATGACTTAATAAGGGGATGAATCTTTGGAAGACTATGCTGAATGGTTCATGTTCAGTGTACAAAAATTCAAATAAAGTACACTAGGAGAAGAACCTCTAAAAATCATCTTCCTGAAAAGAGTCTAAGAAGACTATTTGGAAGCCTTGGACCTAATGAGTGGAGGATATATATTCCATCTACCATTTATAAACATCAAGGAATTGAGCAATAACTATTCCAAGTTTGTAATAAACAAAGTTATGGGCATCAAGCTTCCACTCATAGTTGTAAGTGGCCTATCAAAATATAAATTTATTAAACTATTAAAAGACATGAAACAAGATATCATTAGTCATTTGGCCACCCAACTAGATAGCCTACTCTCTAGGAAAAATCAAGTAACCTTGGATCAAGCTTTGACCATCTATTATTTGGATTGTAAGAGGAAGAAGGCAGATTGTAGGTGTCATGAAGTTCAGACTAAAGTAACTAACATCATAGCTGAAGAACCAAAAATAGTAGAGTTACATGCTATAGGAGGAGATGGAGACCAAGTTTTCTATGTTGTATAAATAAATCTTTGGGTTTAATGACCATCTTATCCAGGTATAGGACAAAATCCACCTTTTGAAAATTCTACTTACTTTAACTCACAATTTGAAAATACTACTCCTAATTGGACTAGTCCATGGATGAATGTCCCACTTTCAAATTCTAGCTGGTAGCCACCTCACAAAATATACCCCACTACCTCCTAGAAACCACCACAAAATGCATCTCCACCACCTAATTCTAACTGGTAGCCACCTCAAATAAGCTACCTCACTACCTCCTACCAACCTCCACAAAATGCATTCCCACCTTGGATACAAGATTGGTAACCACCCCAAGGCCCACCCTTTATAAACTAGTGGTAGCAACCCTAGAGACCCAATCAGCCCTAGGGAAACCATTAAAGATTATTCCCTTAATAGCAATAACAAAAACATCCTACTCTTATGCCCAATACAAAATATACACCCTAGCCTAATCAGTGCCCTACCCAACTAATGCAAAACCTTTCAAATAAGCCAATTCAACCAACCTTTAGTGCTGAACCTATCTAGAACCTAACATATGTGATGAACATTAGTGAAGTTAACCTACATTTATGGAAAGTTCTACCACCTCTAACCCCACCCATAATAATGGAGTTAGATTAGGAAAATTAGAAGATCATGCTAACCCACCTTCATCAACACAATAACTCTCTAAACCAACAAATAAAGCTATTGCTAAAATAGCCCCACCATTTCTAGAATTTTTTACCCTTCAGTGCCATGCAATTGAGCCTAAATATGATTCCATAAGACAACTCAAAAATATCTATGTTAAAATTCCCCTCTTCCAAGCCATCAAGGATGTTCCCATATATTATAAAGCTATTAGATACTTATATCTATGTAATCTTTGAAGGAAGAAGAAGGATCCCAATATAATGCATGTGATTGACCAACTGGTAGACCTTATACTGGAAAACACCCTGCTAAAGAAATATTTAGATCTAGGATGCCTAGTAGTAACAATCCATATCCATGATCAATATCTTTCCAATACATTGATAGAGTTTAGGGATAAAATAAATGTAATGACAAATAAAACCATGCACAAACTATAATTTAATAAAATTCATCCCACATCTATAGTGTTGTAAATGGCTGATAGGTCTACAATCAGACTAGAAAGAATCATTAAAGATCTTTTCATTATTGTAAATTCTTGAGAGTATTATATAAATTTCATTATGTTATATCCTATATATAATTTGGGTGGATGTCATCTTATCTTAGGATGTCCTTGGCTAGCCACAGTTGATGCCTTCATTAGTTATAGATTAGGTGACATGTTGATCTCCAATGGTAATCACACTAAGAAGTTGGTCCTCTATCCCCCATCATAGAAAACTTGGCACGAGAACATATGTTATGGGTTAAATAAGATGAGGTAGAACAACCTCTGTGGATTATTTTATTTACTATAGACCATGCATGCACTTTGGATGATAAAAAAGATGATGTAATTCTATCCAAATTTCTCCATAATAATTACAAAAATCATTCTATAAATCTCAGCCACCTGCAATATGTTGAGTACCTATTTTACAATTTTTGGGAAGTAGGTAATTTTGATGCATCTATATAGCAAATATTATATGAGATGCTACCTCATATCTATATCCAAACCAGATCTACTAGCAATATATAAATGATGAAATCACTCTCATGGAAAATTGAAATCTCTCTAGGAAAAACATTGCTTATTAATAGCAAGTTGGAGTCAAATGAGGAAAAGCACATAGTTAGCATGTTTCATGCAAACCAACATGATTTTACATGGGATTATGAGGACATGCATGGAATTATCCTAGAAATATACACACACCAAATATATATCAAAGAAGAGTGCCAACCAATTAGATAGTCACAATGAAGTATGAATCTAGTTCTTCGAGAAATAGTCAAAGTGAAATTGTAGAAACTACTGATCATTGGATTTATATACACTATCTCAAAAAATGAATGGGTTTCACCTTTGGTAATTATACAAATTAAAAATAGAAAATAGAATGTATGCATATATTATAGGTAACTTAATACATCAACCAGAAAGGGTCCTTTTCATTTGCCCTTCATTGATCAGGTATTGGACACACTAGTAGGGAAGACATATTTTGCCTTTCTAGATGGATTTAGTGGTTACAACCAGATTAGTATTTCTCTTGAGGAATAAGATAAGACCACCTTTACCTATCCTTAGGGTACTTATTATTATTTTATATTAGCTTTTGGACTATGTAGCACTCCTACACCATTCTAGAGAGTTGTCTGAGTATCTTTACAGATATAGCAAATGAATGTGTAGAAATTTATATGGATGACTTCATTATTTATGGAGAAAAATTTTATGAGTGCCTAAATAACTTGGATAAAGTGATTCAATGTTTTGAAGAGCACCATTTTTATTTAATACATAAGAAATGCTAAATGCTTATGATATAAGGTATTATCTTAGACCACCATGTATCTCTTGAAGGAATTAATGTTGACCCTACAAAAATAAACATCATAAAAATTCTCCCTATTCCTAAAAAATATAAAGATGTCAAGATTTTTTTAGGACATGTTAGTTACTATAGGATATTTATCAATAATTTCAACAAATTATTAGCACCATTATTCACTCTCTTGACTAAAGATGTTGAATTCCTCTAGACTCATGCCTATGATGCAATCTTCAAGCAATTAAAGGAATTATTGACCACCACCCATATTATATAGTCCTAATTAGAATATTCCATTCTATATTCACATAGACACTTTAGATACTACCTTAGGAGTTGTGATAGGCTAAAAATAAGAAGAACTCAATTATGTTATCTATTTTGTAAGCAAGAACCTACAAGTATCAGAATTAAACTACATAATTACTAAAAAAGAGTTATTGGTAGTATTCTATGCTATCAATAAGTTCTATCACTACATCACAATGTATCAAGTCTTTGTTCATACATACCATGCAACCATTCAGTACCTTATGAACAAACTAGCTATCCTAGCTGAAGTGATAAGATAACTTCTCCTATTACAAGAATTTGATCTCATCATTATAGATAAGCCTAGTATGGACAATGTTGTGGTTGATTTCATATCATGCCTATAATACCCTAACTAAGATACCATAGTGGATGACTCATTTTTAAATAATCACCTATTTTCTCTCACCCTTACCATACCTTGGAAAGTTGACATTACTAACTACCTTGAGACAAGGTTACTCCTTTAGTACTTCCGAAATTAAGATCTTTGATTCATAAATTTGTTAGGTACTCATGGATATCTAGATTTATTTTCTATACTAGGCCTAACTCTATCATCATAAGGTGTCTTAGAGAAGATGAATTTATAGATATCCTCAAATCCTACCATGATGAACCTTGTGGAGGGCACTTTGTAGCCAAGCGTACAATAGTAAAAATATTGAATACAAGATATTATTGGGCCTCACTCCATAAAGATGACATAAGGTATACTACTAATTGTGATTAATGTTTGCATTTGTGGAGACATACATGCTCATTGAGATGCCTTTACAATGTCAAATGGTGATTGAACAATTTGAAATATGGGGCTTAGACTTTGTAGAATTTTTTGATCCAAAATCCAATAACAAAGAGTACATCTTTGTATATACTAACTATGTCACTAAATTGGTGGAGGTCAAGGCTCTTACAATGCCAAAGATGAGAAGGTGGAAACTTTTCTCTATGATGAAATATTCACAAGATATGGTGTGCCACAATAAATAGTCACATACTAAGGACCCTAATTAATTACTAGTTTAATTACTAATTTGGTCTAGCAATATAAGATTAGGCATAAGAAATCAACTCCATATCATCCACAGTCTAATGGATAGGTGGAAGTCGGCAATAGGGAGCTAGAAAATATTTTGACCAAGACTTTTAGTACGTCCCATAAGGATTGGGAGGCTAGACTTCTTAAAGATATTTGGACCTATAGAATAATGTGGAAGACTACTATAAGCTTCACTCCATATGAGTTGGTCTACGAGAAGAAACATATATTGTCAATATAATTTGAGCATAAAACCTTATGAATAACACTAGAACTTGGGATGTATAAATCTAAATCATAAAAAAGGCTTATGCAACTAAATTCCTTTGATGAATACAAATAGTAGGCATTGTAGACTATATAAATTGTACAATACTAGTAGATTAGCTAGCATGATAGGTACATTAATACTAGGAAATTTAATGTAGGAGATTAGGCCCTTCTTTTTTATTCAAAATACAAGGATCACAAGGGCAAAATCTAGACCAAATGGCTTGGTACATTTAATATTGAACATGTTTTTGACCTCTAAACCATTGATCTAATAAGATTTCATATCCTTGTCAATAGCCACAGACTAAAGTTATATGAAAATCCACTCACTCAGGAGGAGTTTTCCAAGCACATACACATGTAATTACAAAATAGATACAATGATGTGCTAGATTAGTATGATGTCACACCAAATAAAGGAAGAACTAGCCAATACATAGATGAAGAAGGAGAGGAAGACATCCTAGCCCTCTTCTATCATAAATATTGAGACCTTCACTTAGTCCTTAACCAATCACCCTCACTATTGACTTGCTAAGGATCTAAAATAAACTTTCTACTACACGTAGTAATTATAGTAAAAATAATAATGAAAACCCCTTTTTGGGAATTATTGGTAGTTTTTGGGTAGAAAACTAACCTATTGGCTACCTAGAAATATAAAATAATCCTAAATATAAAACCAACTTACTATTTATTTAGTGGTAAAAAACAAAAAAATTAAAAATATAAAATCATTCTAATAAAACTATTCATCTTCCAATTTCCAAGGGCCATTTTGTAACTACTACAGGCACCTCCTTTAGTTTTTATGGGCTCCTTTGTAGCTACTATAGGTACCTCCTTTAATTGATAGAGGCTATTTTATAGATATTTTAGGGCCTTTTCCCATAGCTGGGCATAACCTTTCCATCACTATAGGCACCATCTCTGGTTATTTTAGGCATACCCTAACATCCCTCTAAGCACATGCAGGAGAGCTCTTTCCAAAATTTAAGCTATGACCTTGGATATGAAATTTTTGGCATACAAAGAGGATACTAAACTAGATAGAGGAGGAATGAAGGAAGATTAGAGTAGAAAAATCAAAAATAGGCTCAGGCCTACCCATGAATAATAAAGCAAAGTCACTAGATAAGATCCATAGGTAATAATATAACATAGAGGCTAATCATGCAAAAGAAGATCACCAAGAAACAATACCTCTATCTACCCCCTTCCATGCTCATGCAATACCTGACTTGGATCACCTAGATCTATAATAACCACCTTCTGGTAGGAGAGCAATAATATCTAATTTAATTATAAGACCCCTGTTCCAATTCCATATAGGTTACCATGACACACATGCAGGTGAGCTAAGGGAAGCATTAAAGCCTAACATCCTATGATCTCATCATTACTTCAAAAGGGGCCCACTTCAATCTAATTAAAACTACAAGAACAATAATTTCATTTCATCAAATCAATTACATTCAAACACTCACATGTATATCCTCGGTATAACCCTTGGTAAAATATTAAAATGTGTGCCATATATTCTGATCATTGAAAAACACTCATTATTTTAATATAGTATGTATGATATTAAAATGCATATTAAATCATGAAACATGTGATTCATTTTATACCACTCAACTCACACTTAAACCCACATGATGACTTCCAAACCCACACTTATACCCCTAATTATGACCCCATTATATCCCTTCCATCATATTCACTCCATGTCACTTGAGGACATGTGACAACTCACATGGGGGGATGTTGTGAGTGAGAATATCACATACTATAGGATCTAAAAATGTGGGAATAAATTACATAATGAATCCATAATACCTTATAGGGAAAGTATTTAATTTCATTACTTTCCCTTGTAAGTACACCCATTCATGTAAAGCTAAAAAAACCCTTCAACTTGTAACACTGTAAGCTATAACCATAAAATGACATTATTAAACAAACCCCTACTTTGCTAAAGGTAGATTTTTATAATCCAAATAGAATCTGTTGCATATTTTTAGAGTCTGTTGCATAAAAAATCTAAACTTAGTAGAATGGGAAGGTCAATTGTGAGGAGAGAACTCACAGATCATAGGCAACTTCAAGGAGACTAAGCCAGTTGGGCTATTTTCAATAGAGCTGGTTAGACCACATATTTTGATAAATTACAACACTTATCAACCTCTTTCTAGGGAATTTTTAGGATCCTTTACTAGAAACCAAGCTACTTTACTTGGCATCACATTCCTAATCCCTAAAGAACTGGTGAGTCAGGCAACTAGGCTACCAAGTATAGGGGAGAACTAGAAAAATAACCCAATGGTCAAGAGGTTAGAAAATAGTTTTTTTAGGAAAATTAGACACTAGTACTGAAGAAAGGAGGTGTGGAGAGACTCAACTTACCTATATTCTAGAGGGAGATAGCCTCATACATCATTAGATAAATGATCTATGAAGGAAAATATTCCCTAATTTATACTCTTTAGTTTAAATTTATGAATCATTTAAGGTATGACATGACCTTTAATGTTCCAAATCACTTATGAAACATTCTAAAAATTATGTCCAAAGAGTAACATAATGGTATTGAAAAATCCCTATCACATTATTGCCTAATATGGTTGATAACTAAACATGGAATAAACTTTGTCAAACCTGACCTATGTTGGGGAAAAAAATTAGCCCTAGGGAATAATGAACCTTAGTAAGAAGAGGGTAATAATGAAGAAAAATACCCTAAGGTTTATGCCCAATATATTTTACAATAATATGTTATGGGCACTAGTGCTACTAGTCAATTTGTAGCTACTCAGGGTCCATCTGAAATTTGTATAGGAAAAAAAAAAGAGAAAGAAAATAGTCTTACCTACTTATTAAATAGAGGAGGTAAGTCCATAATACCATATTCATTCTCCTAATGTCTCCTAACCATATATTTATCTTTCCACCATGGCTTCTTTAAGACAAGAAAAAGTTCTTCCATCAACTACTGCACATGAAGAACAAGTTCCATCAGCCACCCCTCCTAAAAGGAAGATGAAAACTGAAGAAAAGAAACCCACTATATCAATAAGGAGACCTCTCCTAGGAGATCTCAAAGAATTAAAAAATAAAATAAAATTATAGCCTCCTCACCCATAGACATCAGTGAGAATGAAAAGATAAAGAAAGATCCAAGGTTTTGGAAGACCTCTGATGGGTTTAAAATTGAAGAATGGTCTACTGATGAGAAAATTACCAAGGAAGAGGAAGAATAGTCACCTTAGCCATCCAAATTAAATGATGAATACATTTATCTCCTCAAAAACATTAGCTATATAGAAGAAAAATTGAAAATGGCATATAATCCTGGCGTACAAGATGAATTGATTAAAGAAGAAACTATGAAAAGAGAAGTAGAATAAGAGATATTTCTATGTGCCCAAGAGTTCCAAACATTGGAAAAATATATGAAATAAATATACAATATGAGGAATGAAATAATAGAATTAAAATGAAAAAGAGGAATTGAAATAATTCTGGGGGCATCAGAGTTTGTATAACCTTCTATGGATAGAGAAAAATTATTGGAAGAACCTGTAGTAGCTTCCCTAGAGGAACTTGTAGCAGCTTCATCTACCTTGACCACATAAGCACCTAAAATAGATTACACTCTAGCTTTGATACCCTTCTGTAATAGATTTCCTCCTTCATTGACCACTACAAAAACATCTACAATAAAATAAGTCATTAATGTGGATCTTTCAGCTACCATACTTGTAGAAACTAATTAGCTCCTACATTTTCTTAAGGAATAATTTGGTGATGATGAAACTCACTACAAGAATTTAGTCCAAAGATTTAAAGTATATGTTGAAAAAAGAGAATATAAAGTTGACTTGGAAGAAAATTTGGCAATAGTTGAAACTAGGATCAAGTATTTCAAGGAAAATATTAATAAAATGTATGAGACCACTGAAATGTTAATAGATTGTAGGCCACCTTCTAGGGTGTATGTTTTCTACTAAGAAGAGAGATGACTTAAATTTAGATATGATAGGATATATAATGATCATTATTACATGTTTTGTGACCCCAAATATTTCTTTAAATTATATATACATGTTGATCTTGACTTTCAAGTGCAATTAAGTGTGTTTTACATCCACCAATATGATATACCTAGTAATGTAGATTGTTATCCAAACATATACTTAGGGGATGTCTAATTAAATGAATTTTATTCATATGTTCTTAAATAAATAAGATGGAAACAAGTGAAATATTATAAAGAAAAAGAAAAATAAGCTACCCTGATGATCAGGGGTGAATCAAGTGATCCATATGTTGTAATCGAAGAATGGATATCCTTCATGAATTCAAATAATCCACAAGAATGGGTTATCATGAAACAGGTAGAAGTTTATAATCATTATTTGAGTCTAATAGAAGGAGATGGAAAGAAAAAATTTCTTCCTTGTTCTCATAGATGGGTATAACTCTTTGATGCTTTAAAAATAATGGAATCTTACTCCCCTCAAAACCTTAGAGAAGCCATAAATAGAGTATACATGTCTATTGAGCTTGTCAGGAAGATAAGGGTAAAATGGTTGGGATTGATGTTTCAACCTCCTTTTTTTTAGTTTCCAATTCTTGACTGGAAGGGAAAGGTCCTATCTAATAGAGATGATGAGAAAAAAAGATGGGAGAAAATTGATGTTTCTAAAGGCTTATATATCCTTGAAGGGCTAGGTTGCACTAAACCCTTGATTTCAAAAAATTTTATGGTTTCAAAATGTAGCTAAAACTTACTCGAGATTAAACAAGAGGTTAAGTAGTGGGGTGTGATGAGGCCACAAATTTATCTAGTTTGTAGCCTCATCCATACCTAGTATATATATTTTTCTATGTAAATCCCCATAACCATCCATGACTCATACAAATGAATGAATGAATTTCTAATTTTGTGTCTACATTTCATATATAAGTTATGTTATGAATTATTGATGTTTTTATTTGATTATATTATACTTGTGTAACTTTATTTAAAAATAATTTTAAGGATAATGTAAAACTATGCAATCTCATTTGGGCACAACACTAACAGGCTACCTATAGCCACTACATGTTGCCTATAGAAATTATAGGCTCCACCTATAGGCTACCTATAGCCACTACAAGTTGGCCAGAACAATTGTTGGCTTCACCTATAAATTACCCATAGCCACTAAAAAGTGATTATATCAGCTATAGGCTTCACCTATAGGTTGCTCATAGCCACTACAAAGTGGCCACAACAATTGTAGGTTTCACCTATAAATTACCCACAACCATTATACACAATAGAGCTATTGGTGTGATCAGACCTTAAGGACACATCCATCTATCTTGGGAACCAAATGGATAAATATAAAGGACCATAGTTGTATGGAATCCCTATATGTAAGGAAATTTAAATGTGCTACCAAAGATGAAAAAGGAAGGGACAATGGTAAGGATACAAAAGGAAAGAAACAATAAAATAATATATCTTTTCCTTAACCCAGTCAAGTCTAAAATAAAAAACTTCAGTTACTAACCACTTGAAGGTTGAATGGGAATGTTTCTAAAGTATTTGTATTTTTCCTAGTTTGGTGTCTTTAGTTAGAAGTTAATAAACTACCTTCTATATTTAATGGTAGAACCTAGATTAGATTATAAGTTAGTGAGTTGAAATTTAAGATTGGATAGTTAATAGAACTATAGATGTCATTGTATTGTAATATTATATATAAATCTTTAATTTCTAAAAATTTGAGTAATGATAAATTTGATTCTGTAAGAAGATTTTGAAAATCTCTCATAAAAGGATTGGAACTCAGTTTTGAATGAGGAAGGCCCCCCTCAAAAAGAATTATAGTGAAGATCTTGACCCTTCTTAGTTAAGAGTGTGTAAGTAGATTTCATTATTAATTTGATTATATAAAGTGTGATGCATGTGTGATTTATAAATGTGAAGTATTTCTATATTTCTATCAAAATAGTTTCATAGTATAACTATCTGGTAAATTCAACATAAGTTCATTGTATTGGAACTAGTAAAATAAGATGATATATGAATCAATAAGTCATATATAATGTTGACATCTTTGAAAAGTGTATGTACCCTAGGTTGATAGTTAATGTTAGTCAGACTAAATAATATATTATTCACTTGGTAATTAGTCTACACAATAGCTACCACAATATTTATCTAAGTTTCAACTTTTTAGATGACCTCTTCATACACTTTGTTAGTGTTGCTCAACCTTTACTCAAATAATCCAATCTACTCCTCATATTTGAGTTAATGAATTCAATTTCTTCTTCTTCTTTTTTACAATCTTTAATTCCTTTAGGGCACTTACCAACTCTACCTCAAGATCCACTTCATCTTCTTCACTATCATGGTATACTTCATTTGATTTTGCATCAATCATGAGGCCTTTCCCATTTAAACAACCCTCATTGTCTGATTCTATGCCTATAAACATAGTTTCATTTTTATCATATTTATATTTATTCCTATCATATTCACTATTAGATGTGTTTGAATCACTTACATCTGATGAACTATCTTCTTTGGTGTAAAAGTTCTTATTCTTGAATGGCCCTTTGCTTCATTCCTATTAAACTCTCTCTTGTTCTTATCATACATATAGGATTTTCATTTATCTCTATGAGATTCATCATTTTATTCATTATGCTCATATTTATCCTTGTTAGGAGATTTGGTTTTAAAGTTACCAATCTTTCCATAGTTGAAATATTTAGAGGGTAGCTTACCCTTGTACTATCTTGAGCTAAGCCTCAATTTATTGGAAAACATAGCTATGAATTCAACATCATCAATATATGAACATACCTGATCTTTAACCTTCTTGGCCTTTAAATTATTTTCAACTTTGAAAGTTTCTTCCTTATTGAGAGGTCTTCCTTCATTTTTTCTCATCTCATAGGTAGTCAATATGCCATGAAACCCATCTATCTCTAGCTTATCCAAATATTACATCTCTTCTATTGTAGACACCTTAGAGTCAAAATTAGGAGATAGTGATCTCGATACCTTTTGAAAAATAGTTGTCTCTTTCACTTCTTCTCTCAATAATCTAATGATATTGATAACTTCATCAATTCTTAATAAGTAAGATGCAATGGATTCATCTTCATTCAGGCTTTCAAAATATCTCTTGTGGGTCTAAAATTTATCAATATTCACCTTGATGTATCCTTCATATATGTTATTTAGTTTATCTCATATATATTTGGCTGAATCACAATGCATTAATTTTACAAATTATACCTCTTAGAGGCCACATAGAATGACATTCATTGTCGTGGAGTTATTTTCACTAGCCTTCTTACACACTGCATCCATTTGTCAAATTAGATGTGCAATATAACCATCCATAATAGATTGTCAAATAAAATGTCCTTGTGATGTTATATATGTATTTATTCTAACATTCCAAAAGGTTTATTTATATCCATTAAACAATGGAGCCTTACTAGTATAGAAACCACCTTGAGCTTGTTGACTAGTCATCCTTGCTTCTTAGGATCTCCTTTAGGTTGTCAAGCCTATTCCAAAAGAATAGATCTAATAACAATTATTTGAAATAATATAATTGAGGGGGGTTCAATCATTATTAATTTTTTTTTATTAAAATCCATTTAAACATACATGAATCATTTTAACAAGCATTTACATCTTAGCAAGCATAAGCATAAAATATTAAGGGAATGAAAGGTTTGGACACAAAATATACATGGGAAACCCTCTAGAGGTAAAAAAACCACTAATGAAGCTAATATATTATATTACTATAACACAAACATCAATATTTAGTGAATCACCAACTTCACATAGAGCACAAACCATAACTAGCTCAACACCAACTAAAATAGGCTTTAGTAAACATCCACTTACAAGGAGGGACCAACCCCCTAGATAACTCAAAACCAACTCAGATATATTATTGTTTGGCCACATTTAGAAACCCCTATTTTTTATACAATATATTATGATCTACTCCTCCATCTCTTCACTCACTTCAATCCCTCTAAAACTAACCTTCAACCTTCTTCACTGAACTATCCCTCTTTATGGCTTGATTAGGTCTTACAACCTTGATCTTCATATGGATAACCTTTTAGATATTAATGAAACTTATATTATTGTAATCATGACATCATTAAGCTAAATAAATATTTAAATAACTCAATTATCCTCTTCTACTTTCTCTTTAGGCACACACACAATAGACCTAAACTACCTTACTTTTATACAATCCACTTGATCATATCCTTATAGGTCAAAAACATATTTAAATAAATTATGTTGGCCATGAATATGTATTATCATATTAAAATAAGATTCCTTAATATTTAATCAATCACTACAATAGGTGAGCGATACATCAATTAGCCCTTACTATTCTTTTAGGCTTATGGAGACCTAATAGCCTTCTTAACAACACATTACCCTTTGATCTTTATTTAAGCATGTCCAAACACCTAACATGGAAATAACACATTAAAATACAATTCTAATAGACCTTACCCAACATTAATTTAGGTCTAAAATAACTTTTAGGACTAGCTAACACTTTAACCCATCTTCAAATCACTACTTATAAAAAGACCTATGTATATTTAAAAACTTTGTCTTGAACAACTAAGGCATATAATAAATTTTAACAAATAAATATGGAAAAAAAATATATATTAAAAATCTTAATGATATCAGGGTCATCAAAAAATTCATTTGATGCTTCAACTCAAGGTAAATAGGCTCAAACACTTCTCTACAATATGTTTACTTAGAATTGTTAATTTTCTCCAAAACATAGGCAAATAAAGATGAACATCTGACACATGATTGAATATATTCAAGGGATTTCAATTCATGAAAATGATCTTATAATATCCTTATATCAAATCCAATTAATCAAATCATGATATCTAATGAAAAATATTGGTCTTACAGATTAATTTGCTAACCTTCTTTCTCACAAACTCCACTCAGCCAGATAAGCCATTTTGGATTCAATGTTTCAACATCTTACACTAAATTCAAAACTTATTAAAATCATGTATAAATTATTTAATAACAAAAAAAAATCATAATGCATTTTAATTCATCACTCTTACATGAAAATACATAAGGAAACATCTTTTTACTTTTGCCTGATTTCCTTAATATCTACACCACTAGGTCTGTTAGTGACTGGATAACTTGGATCACCAACTTTGAATACCTAAGATCTAGAACATATAAAAAAATCTTCATGAAACAAAATACAAGTCTCACACTTTGATCTTCATCCACTTAGTAAATTTGACTCAATCAACTCTATTTGTTACAATAAATCTTGAAAGACAAACACTTTCTTCTAGGGTCTTTTTACTCACTCGAGAAACCAATCATAGTTAAAGATGCTTGAGAGAGTTGAATTAAACCTACAATAACTTTTTTGATAATATAAAACCATTCTAATATATTTATAATAAGACTTCAATGTGAGGTTATAATTAGGTCTTTATGAAGGTCTAGACCATCTTACATTATTAATGATCATTCATAAAACTTAGTTCATCTCTATAGAAACTAATGTTTGGAACTTTGAGATAGAACCATTTCTCATATACCATGAATAACCTAAGTTATCATGTAGATGTTTCACATGTCAATGAGCACTAAGAAAACCTTCTCTAGTAAACTAATCTTCTTTATATTCATTAGAGAAACCTTGAAACACTTTTTCAAGCCTTTTATTTCAAACCAAGACTTGAAACTTCATGTACATACTTAAAACAAATTGACTCACTTCTTTCAATGTTCATTTGCTCATTCATGTCATGAAAATTGATCTTGTTACCTTAATTGGCCACCATCTCTCTTCTTGATTTCTAAGCCTTGACTTGCAAGTCTTATTGTGCTTTTAATTTGACCTTATATACACCATATATACTTCACCTTAGAACTCACTTATGTTCTGAAACCACTTTTTTATGATAAAACAACCTCATATACTCATTCTTCTTCAAATTTTCAATAGAATTTCTTCAAATTTTCATACAAATCTTTATAGCTCAATTGGGATATTCATAGCATCTTTAGAGTTTCATACACATATATTTATATTTGACATTTTAATCAATTAGATGATCCTCAACACCTTAGATACAACTTCAAACAATTTCTCTCATGTTCAAATACTTTCAGATATTATTCAGATCATTCTCTTTAAAACATTCTCATCTTTGTAGATTATTCAAAACATCTTCAAAATTGATTACATAGATCTTTAGAGCATAGTTTCTTCTTTGGACTTCACTCATTTCATCACACCACAAAAAGGCTTACTTGACCTAAATTTTTCACAACAACCTTTGACATCAATGATATTAGACTGACTTTAATGAAATAACCATGCATCTTCATTATAAATATTGACATCAATGACAATAGTAAATATCAAAGCTCAACAATTAGAGATAATGCTTAAAAATATCCCCCTTAATAAACGACAATGTTCAATAACTCTACTAATCTATTGACTATTTTAGTTATTCACTTTGATGTAAGACATTTAAACATGTTGCAAGCCTCACATCTCCTTATAGAAATGTATTTTGTAATTCTATTAATATATACACATCCAAATAGAATTAAATAACTTTTAAATGAAAATATACATCCTCATTCATATAATCTCCAAATTTCATATCTTTTGGGTTAGAATTTTGCATGAAATTGAGATTTAAGAGTTGTTAGTCAAGCTTTTTATGCAAAAGTGCAAAAATGTAGAATGAATTTCGGAATTTCATCTATCCTCAAGAATTTAAAGGACCAAAAACCACCTCAATAAGTTCTAAAAAATATTTATCCCCACATATATTTCAAATTTCATGATTTTTGAAGAAATAAAACTCAAGTTATAACATTTTTGTGCAAACTAGGATTTCTAGGGTAGTAAGTAGGATTGCTTATTATTATTTTGTATTTTGAGTTATATAAACATTTAATACATAATTAATTTTTATATGGTACTAGATGGACTCCATATATCCTCTTAAATATATTTTTGTGCTCCATCAACCACAAAAACATCAAAACCTAGCCTTTTCCATGACTTGCAAACTTGCATGTGTCTTTTCCCGAACTTGAAACACCATTTTATCTTAAGGGTGACTCTTTGGATGCCACTATTAGTGTAAGTTTTTATTTTTCCCTATTTATTAATTAGGGAATATTATATATTTGTGCATACATGGAGTTTTCCTAAATTTGTGGGATATTCTAGCTTATGTGGAGATTGTGTGTCATAAGGTGTCATAAGAATGTCATAAGTGACTCCTATGACTAGCTATTCTGGGTATGGGAGTTACTTCTCTATTCTTAGCACCTTGTCACCACCATTTTTAGAAGAGACTATTCTTGGGGTACTTTGACCACCTTTTGTGGAGGAGTCTATTCTTGGGGTGCTTTGACCACCATTTGTGGAGGAGTTACTTTCTAGCTCTCCTATATGTATTCTTCATTTTGGCCATTTCATGCAAATCAGATTTTGGTTTTCTCCATTTTGTCTTGTGCAATTTCTCTTATTGTATTATTTTCAAATTGATTTAGCATCTATGTGGCGTGCACTTGCTTCAACTTGTGTGATCACATCTTCATTGCACTCACATTATCTGGATTCTGGCAACAACTCTGATATGGTATCAGAGCAACTCCAGTAATCATGTCTGGTTATGCTATTTTGAAATTCTTACATTGCTTTCTTAGTAGTTTTTTGTTTAACTTCATTATATTTAAGATTTTTGGTAGAGTTTCTTGAAAACTCATGCAAATCCATACGGAAATTGTTTAAAAAATTTTACTTCTAAGTTAGTACTTGCCAAGACACTTTGTCTAGATCTGTGGTTTTCTTCAGCAAGGCAAAGGAATTCTGGTTTTGTCATTCTACAGGAAAAAAAAGGATATCTACATTCTATTTTTTGGACACCACCTTCAATGTGGAGCTTCTGGTAGAAAGAAGTGAAGGTTTCCAGCCCAGGCACTACCTAGACCAGATGCCTTCCACTCCAGGTGCTGCCCACTCACAACACAAGCAGCCAACACTCACACAGTCCAGCGCCAAGGTCTGCATTATGTGCCAACTTTATTCAAGGGCTACCCACTTCAGCTACTTCCCAGTCCTTCCAACTAGGTGCCTTAGGCCATACAACATAGGTTTGTTGTTTTTTTTTGGTTTTTTGCAAAAAAAATCAGTTATGTGCCCCTTTTTTGGGACACCACCTATTGCAGTTGTTGTTTTGTTGTCTAAAAAAATAGAAGTGCACCCTCTTTTCTGGTAAGGACATTTTGCTTCTTCCTTCTAGCAAGGCATCTTATTCAGGCCGTACACCCAGCAATAGGCTACATTCAATTTTTTGTCTTTTCTGGAAAAATTTTGCAACGTGTGTTTTTTGGCGCCCCTTCCTACTTGGCATCCCATGTGGCGCCCCTTAAAAACCTTGGCTTCATCAAAACTATCTTTGATTAATTATTTTTAGTTAAAATTGACCTATTAAAACAAAAATCATTCAATTTGACTGAGTATTAAAGTTTTTAGATAGTTTTGTATTTTGGGGATTTTCAATTAAAACTTGTATCTTCCCCTGTCGAAGACGAATGGTGAGGCCCGGGTTGGTAGGAGGCCAATTACCCCTCACAAAAACCTCATTTGGATTCTGCATTCCTTGTTGAATCTAATGAGTGGTTGGAAGGCTACTTTCTCTCCCCATAACAGGCATTTTTTAATGTTTTAGTGCTTTTTTTTGCAAAAACACTAGTTTACAGGAAAATTGTAACTTTAATATCTTGCAAACGGTAGCTTGGTTTTGGGTGCCATTTTTTGAAAAAGTTCTTGTAATTCAATTCTCCATATCTTCTACTTATTATTTTTCAAAAATTGCACTAGTTTATAAAGTGCCAAAAATTTGGGTCTCCCGGGACGCATTTTTGGCTGAGTCTGACATCCTATTTGCTCTAGTCTTGCACTGATTGCTATAAGATGCATTTTTGGCTGAATCTAATGTATTTTGAGTGTGAAATTGCATATTTGGGTGGAGAGATCAATATTTTGGGGGGGTGTGATTGCTTTTCACAACTTACTTTCATTCTCCTTTCTGCATACATTCACAACTTGCAATCAACACAACTTCACCTAATTTCAGCTAAAAATAGATTCTTTTCAACTTAAACCCCTAACACACATTCAAAAATCATGAATGGAAAGTTAAAATTTCAATCATTCTTAGAAGTAAAGGGTTGTATAGGATCACCATGGGTACAAAAGTAGAACCCAACACAGATGCTGAAAAGGTTAAGTGGTACAACCGTAGTGATGAAGCCATTAGGTTACTGAAGCTTGTCTATGTCTCCAGAACTTATCTTCCACTTATAATCCTCCCAAACTCCTAATGACATATGGGACACCTTAGAAAAGTTGTTTGGGAAGCTTGATGAGATGAGAGGTCATGAGCTCGAAAATGAACTCATAAGTCTAAGTCCCAACAACTTTGACACCCTACAGGACTTCTTCACTAAGTTTAAGGCCCTTAGATTGCAATTGAAAGAATGCAGGATAGAGAAGAAAGATGATCAACTCATACTTTCTATTCTCACAAAATTAGGTCCAAGCTATTCCGTCTTTGTCTCCACTTTCCATGCCACAAAAAGTGCCCTTGGCACTACATGGAAAATGCCTTCTTTGGATTCATTCATTACCAACTTGACTAGGGAGCAAGATAAGCTAATTAAATGGGCACAATGAAGTCTACTCAATCCCAAGCTTTGATAGCTAGAAATGGTAAGGATAAGACTTCAACAAAAGAGAAGAAGAAAAAGAACAAGGACCAGGAGAAGAAGAAGAAGAAAGAAAACACCAATCTTGCCAAAAACAACACTGAGTCTTCATCCTCCAATGCTAAACTGAAGAAGGAGAAGGTTAAGTGTGCCTATTTTAAAAATATAGGGCATGATGAACACAAATGCATGAAGAAACAGATACATCACCTAACTCATCTTCTAGAGAAGAACAACATAGGTGTTCTCGAGTCCATCAAACAGAATTCATCTACCCAAGATTCTACTAAGGCAAAAGGCAAGGGTAAGGAGAAAGAAAAGGGCAAGGCCCTTGTAGCTAAAATATATTCCACATCTTCATGGGTCATCGACTCGGGTGCTTCTCACCACATGGGCTCTTCACTAGTTGAGTTTTCATCTTTAGAGACTTGTAGCATGACTTCAATTAGTTTGGGTGATGACACATTAGTTTCCATTGCAGGGAGAGGGTCAGTTGAAATGGAAAGATAAACATTCAATAATGTTCTAAGTATTCCTTCTCTTTCAACCAATCTCCTATCAGTGTACCAAATCACTCACATTGGTCAGGGCATGAGAGTTGAGTTTTCACCAGATTCAGTGGCGATCAGGGAGTTGCATAGTGATACTACAGTGGCAGTGGGTAAGGCAAATAACCAAGCTAGGTTATACACCTTCTCACATTTTGCTTCAGATTCTTCTCTAATAGCATTGCTAACTCATTCAGATGGAGTTAGCAAATTATGGCATGAGTGGTTCAGCCACCTTAACTACCACTACCTTGAGCACCTTAGAGTTTTCAGATCCCCAACCATGGCCCACATTCTGAAGAAGAAATGCAAAGCTATGGAACATCAGTCTAAGCCTTGCATCTTTGTAGGATATCCAGATGGTATTAAGGGATATCACCTTCTAGATCCAATCACACATAGTTGTTCATTGAGAGAAGTGTCCATTTTGAGGAGAGTCCTATAGATTCAACACTTGACACTTCTTCTCCCTCATCAGATCTACTTCTTCATAATGATTTCTCATCAGATTCAGATTAGCCACAGCAGGTTCTCGAGTTAGAGACATCTTCTTCTTCTTTGAGTTTATATAGTGAGGGTAGTGATGCAGAGTCATCCACCTCTAGTCAGTCAGAGGATGAGGAGTTAGCACCTTACTCACCCACTTCTAAGCTACTTTGGGCTAGACAGACACTTGAGAGTGTTGGCACTTGGGTAGGAGATCCCACAGATGGCAGACGTATTAGGGGGAATATTCAGAGAGATCCACATGCCTTCTTTACTTCAATTTTAGATCCACAGACTTTTTGAGAGGCATCGAGGGTACTTGAGTGGGATAGTGCTATGGAGGAAGAATATTCTTCCTTAATCAAAAATCACACTTGGGACTTGACATCACTTCCTAAGAGAAGAAAGATGGTTCGATGTAGGTGGATATATCAGACCAAGTTTTTAGCAGATGGGTTGGTGGATAAGTATAAGGCGTGATTGGTCACCAAAGGTTTCTCACAGGTGGCAAGCATTGATTACTCAGAGACCTTTGCACCTATTGTAAAGATGACTTCTATCTAACTCACCTTGGTTATTGCCACAACACATGGTTGGGATGTGCATCAGATGGATGTGAAGAGTGCCTTTCTTCATGGAGACCTAGAAGAGGAGATCTACATGGAGTAACCACCAAGATTTGTTCAAGATTCTTCCTTATTATGCAAACTTAATAAATCTATCTATGGCCTCAAACAAGCTCCTCAAGCTTGGTATGCCAAGATGGATTCCTTCCTTCTCATAGCGGGTTTCACTAGGTGCCATTCTGATCCCAATGTTTACTTCTTGTGGCAGGATGATTCACTCTTGATTTTGGTTCTATATGTTTACCTTTTGATCACTAGGAGTTCTTTATCAGCTATTACAGCAGTGAAGGCATCTCTCCAGGATAGATTTGACATGGCAGACTTGGGTTTGTTGCACTACTTCCTTGGCATCAAGATCTCGCAGTTAGATTCAGGGATTTCTCTTGCACAGCCTAAGTATGCTCTTGACTTATTGGCTTGGTTTCACATGGTTGATTGCAAGCCATCTCTGACTCCCTTTCTATCAGGAGTCAAGCTTGAGGCTGATTGTTATTCACCATTGGTTGATGCCACTTGGTATTGCCATCTTGTTGGTAGCCTCATCTACTTGACTCACACCAGGCCTGACATATCATATTCAGTGGGACTTGTCTCCAGATTCATGCAGGAACCCCATGAGCTACATTGGAATACAACTAAGAGGATATTACATTACATACAGGGTTCACATAGATATGGGATTCATTATAGATTTAGCACAAAGGTTGACTTGGTTGGATATATAGATTCAGACTGGGCTGGTGATTCACAGACTTGCAAGTCCACTTTTGGTTACAGTTTCTCTTTAGGTTGAGGTCCTCTTAGTTGGTTTAGCAAGAAGCAGAATGCTATTGCTATATCATCCACAGAGGTAGAGTACAGGGGAGTTCTTAATGCAACTACTGAGGCTATTTGGCTTTAGGGTATTCTTTTTGAGTTTGGCATTCCTATCAGGCAACCCACCATCATTTATTATGACAACTAGAGTACCATTCAAATTTTTAGGAATATAGTTCAGCACCACCAGACCAAGCACATAGAATTCACATGCATTTCATTTGGGAGCTTATTCATAGTCAGGTCACTGACTTAATATTTTGCCAGTCTTTGGAGCAGGTTGCAGACATCTTCACCAAACCTTTCACCGAGATCAAGTTCATTCATCTACGAGCTCTTCTTGGGGTGTGGTCTACATCTACAGTAGCATCATCTTCAGGGGGGGCCTTCTAGCCTCTTCTTTTATTTTATGTCTCTCTTTTGGTGGGGGATTTTTTTCCTACTGGTTTTCTCCTTTTCTCTATCTTATGGGAGATTACATTTGTACATGGGTACCTCATCAGGCCTAGTTGTCAGGACCCATTTTTTATTTCCACACTGCCCACCTAAGTTGTGCTTATGGGGGGGTATTAGCGTAGGTTTTTATTTTTCCCTATTTATTAATTAGGGAATATTATATATTTGTGCATACATGGAGTTTTCCTACATTCTTGGGATAGGCTAGCTTATGTGGAGATTGTGTGTCATATTTGTGTCATAAGGTGTCACAAGAATGTCATAAGTTACTCCTTTGACCAGCTATTCCGGGCATGGGAGTTACTTCTCTATTTTTAGTACCTTGTCACCACATTTTTTGGAGGAGTCTATTCTTGGGGTGCTTTGACCACCTTTTGTGGATGAGTCTATTCTTGGGGTGCTTTGACCACCATTTGTGGAGGAGTTACTTTCTAGCTCTCCTATATGTATTCTTCATTTTGGCCATTTCATGTTAATTATATTTTAGTTTTCTCCATTTTGTCTTGTGTAATTTCTCTTATTGTATTATTTTCAAATTGCTTTAGCATCTATGTGGTGTGCACTTTCTTCAACTTGTGTGATCACGTCTTCATTGCACTTGCATTATCCAGATTCTGGCAATAACTTCGATAGCCACACCTATGTTTATGTGATATGGGGAGTAATATTATATATTTATAGGTATTTTTAAGCTCTAAATTCAAAATAAATAGATATAAATCATTTAAAACCTTTATCTCCTTACTACATACCTACAACTTGTTCTTCAAGATTGAAAACTTCTCAAAACCCTACAACTTGACCGTTTGTGAACATGCACCTAGATTTTAATGGCCTTATAAGGTGAATAGTAGGTAATTTTGACACCATTATGATATTAAACTAAATTTATAACAATCAAAATTCATTAAAACCTCTTGATTTAGTGTGCATGCCTATGTACTTCTTGAGACCATCTAGAAGACTAACAATTTTGAAACCTCCCATCTGGTATGCATTCCTAAAGGTAAAATACTTAAAGTTAAAATAATTATTTTTAATATAAATAATGGTTATACTATTAATTTATATAATATACCCCTTCTATATTCCTAAATACGTTCTACAACTTTGTATAATACCCTACCAAAACCTCAATTTTCATGAAAACCTTCACATTTGAGAACTCTTATACTTTGTTTTGACTAAACAACCATCAAGGAGGATTGGTAAATATGTTATACAATTTAGGAAAGTGTTTTAATATTTTTTAATGTATAAAATCTTCTATAAACTCTTTTAATTTGTGCATTCAAGACCAAACCTTCCATTTTCCTTAGACTGCAAACTCATGAAAGCTTTGTTTATGACCTATATGTATATGGTTCCACATAAAACCTTATATTCCTTAAATGAATTGATATTTATTAAATTTTATAAAATTCATATAATACCATGATACTTTCTTCACCAATCTTACAAAACACTCTTAAAATAAATGAAGGCTCCATGAACATGCTTGAGATGGATAATGTTTATGTGATGATCAAATGGACTTCTCCACATTGAGGGAGTTGAAGACCATAAAAATTTTAAAATAAGTGGTAAATTAAAATTTTCAATGTTTATTTACCATTTTGAATAGATGAAGGGAGGAATGGAATAATATTTTAAAAACTAAATGCCTTTTTGAGACATTAATAATGCTTATTCTCCTAAAATGACTTAAATGGCTCAAATATGACAATTTGACCTTTTATACATTCAAATATACTTTTGAGACCTTCTTAACGTGTTTGTTACTTGTTTGTGCCTTATAAAACATTTTGATATTCTTACCCATTATAATTCACCTTTTTGGACTCTTTTTTATATTTCTAACTTTGAGATAACACATTATACCTATAACTAGATATTATATTGACATTAACTCAAATGTATTTAGGCATGAAGTAAGGCCTAATAAGGTCAATCAGGAATTGAACAAGGTTTTGAGATACAATTTTCATTGAGGATTCTTCTAATATACCTAATACAATCCATGACTCATTAAAATGGCCTTAAGACTCCTTCAAGGTAGCCAAAAGTAAAAGAAACCATGCATACTTGATTTTAAGCACACCTAAACTTCATGAAATGCCTACAAGAAGGAATAATCAACTAAATTTTGTAATTAGTTATCCTCTCCAAGAGGTAAAATGTTATAGGGACTATGGGTGGCTAGAATATCCAACATTCTAATGACCTCCTAGGGGTATTTATATATCTAAACACTTTATACTAGTTACCTTGTCAAATTTATTAGGCATGTATCCAAAAAGTAATTTGAAATGAAAGGTATACCTTGTTAGACCAACTTTAATAATACTTAAAATTTATTCCAACACACAAAAATAAAACATAGGAAAATAACAATTTGTGCCAAAGCACTTAGGAAAAAAAATCAACTAGACCTATTGAGTGGTGTGCAACAACACTTAGAGAAAGAAAAAGCATTTATCCTATTATGTAAAAAAATTTAACACACCTTTATCCCACTTATATCAATGAATAAACCTTTTAAGTCTCTCCTATATGGTTGAAAGGGATGAAGGGAAGCCCATTTTTCAAATGACACTCTTGGCAAATCATCTTCCTCCTTGATCACCCATGTCATTGGCATACATTCTAATGGATCATATAGATTAACATGCCCCATATGTAGAGAAACTCTTTTGGTAATTCATTGGTATTAAATTATATAACCTTTGAAAAGATAAGCTAATTCTAATTTTCTTGATGATCAATATTATGATTTAGATCAAGTATGACATGTGGTCACTTATTCTTGTTGGTTTCCAACTATGATAGATATTTGATAGGACATCCACTTGAAAATACAATGGGTATGCTTGAGTGATTGGCCTCAAAATGGGATGAATCTTTATTATTGAGAGGTTGAGACCAAAATATTCCTACATTATCTTTTTTGAGTTTACAAGTGTTTTCACTTTTGTCAAAGAGTTGATAGCCAACATTAAAAATATAAAACAAATCAATACCAACTAAACCTAACCCTTGGTAAGGTAGAATTAATGGACTAACCCTATATTATTTCTTTATTTTTTTTCCAAAGTTACACTCCTCAATCTTAGTTAGACTATAATCCCCTTAAACAGGAGCATAACATCCTTCCAAGATCTCAAACAAGTCATGCAACTCCCCATCACTTGTTAGAGTCTCCAAACTGATCTTGAGTTGATTAGGGTCTTATTATTAAATCACATGCTCTTTTTTAATGATTTGTTCATCATTAAGTCTTCTTCCATCATGTAAAGTGGTATCTCATGAAATAAGCTGGTAATCCCAACCTCTCTCCCCTTCTTTAACTCTTCCCTTGGTGTAGGAAGAAATGCACTTCATTGAGAGAGAGAGAGAGAGAGAGAGAGAGAGAGAGAGAGAGAGAGAGAGAGAGAGAGAGAGAGAGAGAGAGAGAGAGAGAGAGAGAGAGAGAGAGAGAGAGAGATTTACCTAAGTGTATTAGAAGTCTAAAAAACTACCTCATGAAGTCACATTAACCCTTAATCTTCAGGGATTGCTTCCTCCTAATTGAGATAAAATACCTACCAACTCAATTATTTTTATTCATCTTCCATGTTGAATGGAAGTTCATTTTCCCAATAGAGGTCCTGTCAATTCCCCTAAATGCATTCTTGACTAGAGGGAATTGAATTATCTTCATCAAGATTATCTTCTTCTTACTATTCCAAGTGTATTTTTTCTAGTTTAGTGTCACAAAGAGGGTTTCCAATAGCTATTTCCTCATCATCTTCACTTGATATCCTCTTATTCACCTAAATAGTCTTCATTTATTATCCATACAATGACCCCTCCTTTGAATGTGTGTGTGTGTGTGTGTGTGTGTGTGTGTGTGTGTGTGTGTGTGTGTGTGAGAGAGAGAGAGAGAGAGAGAGAGAGAGAGAGAGAGAGAGAGAGAGAGAGAGAGAGAGAGAGATTTACCTAAGTGTATTAGAAGTCTAAAAAACTACCTCATGAAGTCACATTAACCCTTAATCTTTAGGGATCACTTCCTCCTCATTGAGATAAAATACCTACCAACTCAATTATTTTTATTCATCTTCCATGTTGAATGGAAGTTCATTTTCCCAATAGAGGTCTTGTCAATGCCCCTACATGCATTCTTGACCAGAGGGAATTGAATTATCTTCATCAAGATTATCTTCTTCTTACTATTGCAAGTGTATTTTTTCTAGTTTAGTATCACAAAGAGGGTTTCCAATAGCTATTTCCTCATCATTTTCACTTGATATCCTCTTATTCACCTAAATGGTCTTCATTTATTATCCATACAATGATCCCTCCTTTGAAAATGGATATGGTGGGAGTGAAAGAGGGTTCAAATGATGAAGTAAGAGTGTCTTTAACAAGGTTGGGCATTTTGAAATCAATATGCATAGTCAAAGAAGGCTGCCATGGTTGAGTTTCTTGAAGAATAATAGGCTTTTGAGAAATATAGGCTCTCTCAAAGGATGGGGACCTCTAAAACTTGGAATTTTGAAATAAGGAAGATTATTTAAAAGTTAAAAAGGTTTTATTTTCTTGAATCTTGGGATTTTGGATGTGGAAGCCCCACTTTTATAGGTTGATATGTATTTATAGGAGTAACTCATTTGAAATTGGGGATGGAAGGGATTGCCTAGGATTTGATTTGTTATGCTTGGTTAAGTAGTTGACATATTTGATCCTATTTATCTATAATATTTCTATAAAATTATTCCTCATTATACCTTTCCTTCCCCCTTATCTCTTATTGATGGATGCAATCTTGGTAAGCAAGCTCCTATTTCTTACTACACTCCAGCTCTTTTTTAATGTCCCTCATATGTTGGTTGAAGTCTTAAAGGATATTTTTGATGATTTTTTGGGACTAGTTAGGAGAGTAATAATTTTTATTAGGAACATATATTCCACAAGGCTAGTTGGAAAAATGAGCAGTTTAACACAAAGATGAATTGGGGTGGGAGGAAGGAAAATATTATGAGGGGGATGATATTTTATTATGATAGGGTTGTTTTGGATAAATTCAACATCATTTTAGGTCTAATATGGATGATAGGAGGGAATAAAAACAAACAATAAATACATTTAAATATCCCTTAAAATAATCAACAAATAGACCTATTTTTATAAGAATAGTACCTTTGATAATTTCAAGTGTGCATGCTACTAAAACCAATTGAAATGTGTTCGGGGTCACCAAGTGAATTATGAAGTGTATTCTATACTAGTAATCTCAATATTAAACCAAATATTTAGCTAAATCTAGTTTTTTGGAAATATGGCACTAGACATGCTATAAAATTTTATCAATTTGGAATGCACCCTTTAGATGGGTGGTTTCAATACTCCTCCTTCTAACTAGCATAATAGAAACACCCCTAACTCTATGGGTGACTTTGTGTGAGGGGTGAATATCAAAAGAGGGATAGTTACCCTGATGAATCACCTAACTACAACTATTCTACTATTTCAATGAGAAAAAAGGGAGATAGAGAAACATAAACTAAACTTAAGACCTAAAATGAGTTGATGTATTAGAATATTTATCTCCTTTAATTGTTCAAATTTTCTCAATGAAACCTATAAGAATGAATTATGAGCACACTATTTAAGTTTAATCTCTCTTACACTGGTATTTCAGAAAGAGGTTACTATCTTAGTGTGATTTAGGTGGGAAGAAGGCCTAACAAGACTCAAAATGGTAGAGTCTCACTAAAACTAAGTAGAGGGATCCCAATAAAGTCCTTTTCAGACCTATATGTAGAGAGAGAGAGAGAGAGAGAGAGAGAGAGAGAGAGAGAGAGTGTGTGTGTGTGTGTGTGTGTGTGTGTGTGAGAGAGAGAGAGAGAGAGAGAGAGAGAGAGAGAGAGAGAGAGAGAGAGAGAGAGAGAGAGAGAGAGAGTTTGTGTGTTATAGTCTCATAATTACTACATTAATTTTGAATTTTATTTTCAAATCTAAAAATGGATGAAGGTAAATAATCCATTATCCCTCCTCTATGCATTAGGGATGTTACATTGATGGCCTTCAATGGTGGTATAGTGTAGAGGTGGAGTATAAGGATTATTTTTAGTCAAAAACCTTCCTCTTGTAGTTACATTATCATCCAGATGGTATTAACTATCCCATTTTTTTCATTTTATGCAATAAATAGGTGTGATTACTCATGAATTGGCAATTATAAATTATATTTAGTCCCCATTCATTTCTCTTACAGCCCCTATTTGATACTTGGTTTATATTCTCTATTAAATTAATATTACATACATGGAAAAGGTGTGTTTAAGGCCTATATTTCTCCACCAACTCCCTCTCTACCCTTAATAGATCCCAATAATGTAATCATCCTTATATATTATCATGTTTGACCTCCTAGTTAAGGTTACTAATTTATTTGTATCCTCATGTACTAAAGAGTCTTTTAGAATCATCACAAATATTTGAACTTGTAATTAAAGCTTGTATATGTATACATTCCCGTACAATATCTAAATATCATTCAATTTTTAAATATTTTTCTCTTTAGGAAACTCTTTTAATCCATTGACTAGTTTAGTTATTCACTCTAAAGGAAGGCACTTAAACATGTTGAAAGCCTCACATCTCCTTACAGACCTATATTTTGGAATTTCATTTAGATATGATCATAAAAATAAAATAAAATCACTTGGAAATTTAAATATAAATTCTCATTCATCTACCCTCCAAATTTAAAATATTTTGGGTAAGTATTTTACAAGAAATGGAGGTTTCAATGTTGTTAGTCAAGCCATTCATGCATACACCTATAGATTATATTTTAGAATTTCATCTCTCCAAAAGTTATAAAATATTTTCCATACTTATATTTAAAATTTCATTAGTTTGGGAGGCTAAAAACAATTCATAGCATTTTTGTGCAAAATAGGATTTCTAGGGCAACAAGCAGGCTTGTTTACTAAACAAAATGTATTTTAATTTATATATACCTTTGAGACACCATTATTTTTTGTTGGGAATATATGTAATCTATATGAAATCATAAATTCATCATGTATATAAATCAATCCTATCTTAGAGAAGATATAACATACCTAGACTTTTGATTAGGGATACATTTATTAAGCGGTAACATGACCAATATGGGGATCTGCTAGACCTAATTAAAGGATCACATATCACAATAAACCATTTTAATAAGGGTTCCAAATCCTATATTCTAACACAATTATGCAACAACCCTAAATTATCCCTAGGTTTAATGTTCACTCTATTCTAATAAACAAGAAAGGTAAATCTAATCTAGTGCACATCAAATCTTGTGGCATAATAAAGGGGGTTAGAAAAAATATAAAAAAAATGCATAGGATAATATAAATTAATATAAGTATGATTAATACCCTAATACATATAATATGAAGAGTAATATTATTTGAGCTAATAATTATTCTACTTTTATCTACTAAAGAGAGGAGAACAAAGTTAGAATATACTTACCTGAATGTGAACTTGTCAAGACTCAAAATCTCCCTTGGGCAAAGGTGATTCATAAGAGGTTGTTGTGGTTTTTAAGGATAAATAATAAAGACCAAAGTATCTAGGAATTATCCATAATACTATATTCTCTAAGTAAAAACCCTAATCTAAGACTCCTCAAGTAGAATGGTGGAATAGAATATTATAAATAGGCACGAGCAAATAATAAATCTTGATCACATATTGAAATAATGAATAAATGATATTTTATTTGTAGGTGGATCTCACCCTAAATCCTTTTGAATATGTCAAATGTATGGGGTCAACCCAATCAACCCTATATGTTTTTTGGATATAAATCACTAGGTCTTGAGCTAGGTCAGTCGAAGGGCTGATGAAACTCCAAGTGAAAAATACCCTAAATAGTATAGGGTCAGCGTAGTTGATCCTATATAGTAATAAAAGGATGAAAACTATATAGGGTCATCCCAGTTGAATTAGTACAATCAATTGGTGAAAAGGGATTAATGTGAGGAAAAGAGGGATAGAAAGAGGAAAAAGACTAAAGGAGTGTGCAAAGGAGAAGCAATAGCTTAGGGAATGGTTTTAAGAGATACTTATATTGTTAATAATGTGTCATAAGGGATAACAATATTTCAAATCATAAATGGTCTACCCACCCCTTTCTCTATACACCCCCTAAGGCATGCACTCAAAGAGATTGATTCTCAATGGATTCCTATAAGATGTAAATCATTAGTATTTAATAAAATTTGAAAATATTATGTGTATACATATGCCCAACTTGAAGCTCATCATGTGTCACTAAGGTACAATATGGGATGGTGATTTGATAGAGAACAAAAGGACACATAATGTTGATGCAAAAAAAAAAGTATTTTAAAGCAAAAATAACTAAAATGACTAAAAAGTAAACAACTAAAAAATAAATATAATGCTTATGTTAAATTACCTTTATCATAGGATGGTTGTCTACTATGTTGTTAATTTTGATTATTTAGGGCATAAATACTACTTTTGACAAACCTAATAATACAAAACTTAAGATCAAAAACAAGAAAACTTAAGAAAATCCAAGATAGTTGGTGCTATGAGGATGGGATTTACTTGAAAAACATGGTAAGCTAGGGTGATAAGTTTTATGTTAGAGAAAATGACCAAGTAAAACATAAGAGTAAATTAACCAAAAATCCAAGGCTACTAAAGATCAAGAAACTCAAACAAGTTATCCTTAAGTAAGAAAGGCAAACTCACCAAGTCAAACCAAGGACACATTTCAAATAGGATGGTAAATAAAACAAATAAATGGTAAAATAAGAAACAAAATTCTAAAATAAAATTGATGAGTGAGAAATAACAATCCACATCTCAATCAACAATGGAAAAAGGAATTATAAAAAGGGAAAAAAACATTGATGAATGAGAAGTAACAAGCCAAGCTTACTTAATAATGAAAAAAGGATATGAACTCAAGTGTCCATAATAACATGATATTAAAATAATAAAAAATGGTAAAAGGAAAGTAAAGTTAGTCTAGAATTTAAAATCATGGTCAAAAAGAAATAAGTAATCCAAAATTTCTTGAACATTTTTTTCTCTAAGGATAGATAAAATTGAAACAAAGTAGTGCTAGCATGTTTTTAAGAGATGAAGAAGGAATTAAAGAAGAATGGAAAATAGATTTTGAATCATAATTTAGATATCAAGGGGGAAAATTAAATGGGTAGAGGGGAGAATAAAGGAAAAACCAAGTTATAGGAACTCTTTATCAAAGTTAAGACATTCAAATTAGGTTTGTTAAAATATGAGGAATTTCAATCTAAAGGATTCTGAAGAACTTATCTTAGCTACACAAGTCTTGGGTCAATAAATAAATTCTATAGATCATCCCATGAAGTTTATATTCATGAAAATTAAAATATACCTGCCTTCCCACAATGTGTTCTCTATTCCTCAGGACCCCTTACAGAGTTTTTGGTCTACTGTGAAGATTGGGTACTTGCATAAAAAAGTAGGTAGAACCATATAATTTTTTGAATTCCTCTATTCCAATCTACTATTCTATTACACCCCAAGGGACATCAGCTTTATGTGAGGCCAACTATGGATTTTGGGTTTCAATTAGATATAGAATATGTGCTTATAATCACATCTTTTGGTGTGATGCTAACTTTTTAGATTTGTATGTCTCATTTTAGATATCATTTCCTTTTGTTTCAAATGATTTGTATTTTAACTTTCTTGATGTACTTTTATATTCATCTTCCATATGGATTTTGAAAACTAAACATGGGTGCTAAATATGACTTTCATTTAAATACTTGGGAAAAGGTTTCTAAGAGGGAGAACTACAATGAGCATGGGGTATAAGAGTCTCATAAATATAGGTTAAATAAAAGTTATATCTTGACTTCAACCTTGTTTTATCTAATTAGGAGTGATAAATGGGAAATCAAGAGGAGTGATACATGTAATAGTTTAAATTACTTTAAATTGAAAAAATGTGACAAAGGGGAAAAAAAAAGGATACAATGATAGTAAAGTGTGATTCCTTATCATAAAAATGAGGGAAGTGGAGGAAAACATGATAAAATAGATTTTTTGTGAATTCCATCTAACAAAAGAAGAAAAATCTAAAGTTTTAGAATAAGGATTTTAAAATATGAAAATATCATAATTTTATGAGTAAGGTCAAGTCTTATCCATGGTCTTACACTATAACTTCATAAAAGATAAAACCAAGGGGTGTCAATATGAAAGTGAAATATAAAGTGAGGTAAGAAACAATGATGGTATATTTGTAAATAATGTTGAGTCCTATCCATGGTCTTATATTGTAACTCATAAAATAAAAACCCAAGAGTTGTAAAAAAGAGATAATGCAAGAAGCTAAAGAAGACTATGGTACATCAAGAAACCAAAAGACTAAAAACGAGGATTAAAGGTTTATGAAAGGAAGTAAATTGTTGTAGAAGGAGAGACCCATGAAAGTAACATAAAAAAATGTGAGATAAATGTAGATATAAATCATAAAAATAAGGAAATGTTTAGGTGAAGTATTTTGTAAGGAATTGTGCATTGATGGGCTCTTTGAAAACATGACTGTCATTGTTTTAAAGGTAGTAGGTGATTCAACTAAGAATATATTTGAATGAATATGGGCCCCACAATTTTTGGGTGTATTTACCTTATTTATCATTGGTTTAGTATAATTTAAGGACAAGATCACCAAAATTAAATGTGTGGACTTTAACACATTTGTTATGTTGTCTGGTAATGTGAGCCTTATACTACCGATTATGTTGTAAGGTAGAAAGATGATATTCATCAAGTACATCAAGGGAATGAAGATGAGATTAAGATAATTATTCATAGATAATAATACCATGAAGATATGTGAAGGGAGGGAAGATCAACTTCTAGAGGAAGAAATGACTCAAAACCATAGACTAGTAATAATGGAGTTGCCCCAGTGGTAGTGCATATACTAGTCTAATAGGCCCAAAGTGCAGGGTAAAGATGAAGATGCCAAACCATGTGACATTATCAAAATATATTTTGGATAATATTTTTTATATTTTCTTTAATGACCTTAGCTTGGCCATTGCATTTTGGATGATAAGGTATAGAAAATTTGTGATTGATCTTGAATTTTTTGCAAATTTTTTAAACATGTTTATTTTTGAAATTACCACTAGTATTTGAAATGATGTTATGGGTAACACAAAAATATTAAATGATTTTATTGAGAATAAATTTGGAAATGGTAGGATTATTGACATTAACAAGGTGCATGGCTTCTACCCACTTGGTAAAATATTTAGTAGCAGTGATAATAAAGACATGCCCATCTTAGGAGTGAGGTAGTTTACTAATGAGATAGAATCCCCATGTGGAAATTGTTTGTGGAGATTTGATAATTTAAATTTTGGCTGGAGTTGAATGCATTATATTATCATAAAACTAATAAAAATTACACTTTTTTATCATATTAAATAACATCCTTTTCAAGATTATTCCAAATGTAACCCATACGTAGGCATTTATGGGATATAACATGGCTGCTACAATGGCCACCATAAATTCCCCCATGTGCTTGTTCAAGAAGAGGAGGGACATCATATTTCCTAAAAAAATGAAGGTACCTTCAACATTATAATAATAAAGGATGTGTCTAAATACATACTTGAAATCTTATTACGAATGCATGTCTTTTCATGAGAGTCAAAGTTAGGAGGATAAGTTTGATGTTCTAGGAAATGAATGATGTCTTGGTACCATAGGCTCTATCTAATGTTAATAGCCTAAAAATTATATATAAATGAATCCAATGGTTTAGTATATGATGGATATTTTATTATTTGTATAAGAAAATTAGGGTCAAAGAGAACTTGATGAAGATGAAAGAAAGAGGATAAAGATGTAAGAGAATCCATAATAGAATTTTAATCTTTAGGAATAAGTTCAATAGTTAATGAGATAAAATCCTTAGCAAGAGTGGTTTTAATTTGATGATATGTGATGAGGTTCTCACTTTTACATTGATAATCACCACTAACTTGATGGAAAATAAGATAAGAATCACCTAAAGCATGAAGGTATTGAATGTCTAAGTCAAGAGAAGCTCACATGCATAAAATGAGAGATTAATATTCATCCATATTGTTGGTGACATCAAAGTTAAAGTGAAAAACTAAAGGAATGATCTTACAAATAGATCTTGTGAGAAAAAAAACTACCCCAACTCATTGAAGGCGTTTAGCACCATTAAAGTAAAGGGTCCAATTATCCTCATATAAGTTGACATTAATTTTAGGAATCTCCGCGATAACTAATTTTTATTTAATAGTACCAGAGGGAGTAGTGGATTCATCAATATTATTGGCTTCAAGATTTATGGTAAAGCTATTAAAATAATATTGAAGAGAAATATATTTATTAAGACCTTCGATGTAAAGGAATTGTCATCTAGAACATTTTTTTGAAGAGAAGAAGTGGCTAGAATGGGAGTTGTGGCAAGTTAATCAGCTATGATTTTCCCTTTAAAAACTTTTTGAGTGATGATGTGAAGATCAAATTACATAATGAGGACCATCCATTTGCCAATTCTATCTCGAGGAAGAAATTCTTTGGATAATAAATGATGAAGGGGGTTAAAATGAATAATGACATAAGTAGTTTGGTAAAGCATGTAGTTTTGAAACTTTTTATCTATGAAACAGATGGAGAGGTAATCATGCTCAATTTTCGCATAAAATTTTTTGTAATTGATGAGGCATCAATTAATTTAGTAAATATAATACTCTCTTCCCATATCATATTGTTGGGCAAGCACTGCCCCAATTGAAATAGGTGTGGAAGAAGTATATAGAATCAAAGGTTTATCATTGGAAGAAAGATGAATTGTAGGTGGATGAAGTAATTAATTTTTCATATTATCAAAGGATTTTTGACATGGATCCATCCATTCTAAATCATCACCTTTCTTGAGAAGGGAATTGATGGAGTGAATTCGATATGCCATTTCAAGGACAAATCATCTAATTACCTGAAGTTTGCCTAAATAAGTACAAATGTTAAGAATAGAATGAGTAATGGGCATGTTGATGGCTTCACTAATTTTGTTAGGGTTAATATCGATGCCATAGAGAGAGATTAAAAATCCTAACAATTTTATAGATGTGACTCCAAATACACATTTTCAAGGATTAAGTCTAACTTTATATTTAAAGAGATGGTCAAAGATGATATCAAGATCAGAAAGATGATTTTTACATTGTTTGGATTTAGCAATGAGATCATCCACATAGGTTTCAAAAATTTTGTGAATGAGATTCTAAAAGATGTGAGTCATTGCTCATTTGTAAGTGGATCTAAAATTTTTAAGACTGTAGGGCATTTTGACATAGAAATAGCTTCACCATCCCATGGTGAAAGTTGTCTTATGTTGGTCCTCAAAGTTAATATGAATTTTATTATATCCTAAGAAACCCTCCATAAGAGATAATATTTCATAACTAGTCATGGAATTAATGATGGAATATATTTAAGGTAAAGGGAAGTTTTCCTTGGGATAAGTAAGATTAAGATTACAAAAATCAATACAAATGTGAATGATCATAGTGACTTTATTCTAAATTAGAATAATGGTGGAAACCCATACAAAAGAATCCACTAGTTTGATAAATTTAGCTTTAAGTAATTTGATGATTTTCTTATGACATAAAGTGGAAAATTTAGGTGGAAATTTTCTTTGATTTTGATGCACAAGCTTAGGATTAGGATAAATAATGATATTATGTACCACAATGGTAGGGTCAATGCCAATAATATTCTTGTAACACAAAGCAAAATCCTCATGATATTTGTCAAAGAACAAGCTAAAATTATCATGTTCGGTAGGTGAGAGCTCATGAGAGACACTAATTGGTCAAGGACAAGATGGAGTACCATATTAAATGTGAGTGGTTTATTTAATAATCATGACATTTACATCTTGAAAGTGGTATGGTGTATTAGGTAAGGCAAAAATTGGATTTGTTTTAAGATCAATGCTATCAATAAAGTTGTTAAAGAAATGAGTTTTAGTCTTAAAATTTCCAAGTTTATGATGTTATCAAGGAAGTTGAGGTTCTTGGGCATAAATTAACTCAAGAATAGATTTATCACTAGGTAAGGTAGGAATATGACCATAATACTCGACATCTACTTCAAGATCTAGAATTTTATTTCCATGGTGATCATACTCAGAATGTATATGATGAATATTGGTTGCCTTGGCATCTAGTGTAATTCTAGGAGTAGAAGTAGATAGATCAAAAGGGGTTGGAATATCAATGGATTAAATGATGGGATAATGATTAGATGTAATGATTGGATATATAGGTTGTAATGGAGATATAAAAATTTCTAGAGGTTTGGAGGGTATAATTTTTTCTACCAACTAAGGAGTATCAATAAAAGGAGGATTAGTAGGAGGCACATGACCCTCAAGATATAAGGTATGATCCATAGAAATGGTATGAATAGCTTGATTAAAATCATAAATTTAGGCTAAGGTTTTATAATAATGTTGGGCATCTATGTCTCTAGATTGATCTTGGGTTATTACATAGTTATCATGATATGTTGGATAAATAGTACATGCTTGGGAATCAGGGGGAGTTTCATAGGGTGAAATCTTAATATTACTAAATGTATAAGGAGAAATGATGAGAAGATCTTGAAATAATTTAGCCACTCTAAAATCATTATAAGTGAAGGCATATTTAGGTAAAGAAGGCTCCTAAACATTACATAGAGGGCGAAAATTGGTAATATCATCAATAAGAGGAATAGTATGATCCTTGGGTAATAGAGAAGGATGAAACCATTATGAAATGTAGGGAGGTAATTTGGTAGTATTTCAAGTATGTTGTAAATCATTGGGTTCGTCATCATCAGAATCCACAAGAGTTACACGTAAATCAGGATTCATGTTGATGAATTGAGGTAAAAGATCACTACTAATATTAGGAATGTTCTATGGTTTGGGATCAACTTCCTACTTATATCATTTTCCATTATGTAATAATTTAATACATTGGCTACCAAAATAAGTAATGGCCCTCATTCAATGAGTCCATGGATGACGAAGGAGTATGTTTTAAGATAGGGGTAATTCAAGGACCATAAGCTTGGTTTGAATAGTCTTATGTCCAATGGTTAATGGAATCCAAATGTAACCAAGTGGCTTTTGATTTGTCTTATCAAAACCATGATAAGTAAGACAAGTTTTCTTGAGATGATATTTTTTATAACTGAGTATTTAAATGAACCATAAAGATGTTACATTAATACTAGAACCTTCATCAACTACAAATTTATGAATAAGAGTGGTTTTAATAGCTAATTTGATGAAAAGTGATAGATCATTAGCATGAAATATAATTTAATCATTGATCATGTCCTCTTCAATGAATTTAATAAAAGGCTTTGAAGAAGGACACATAGTTTCAATGGTATTTACATTGGTAGGTTGAGATTAAATAGAAGGTGGTTCTTCATATATGGAATATGGATATTTAATTTCTTAGATTTTTTACATAAGGAATTTATGATGATAGGAAGAAGTATGGACCAACTCCATAAGTGGAATCTTACAAGGCATAGATTTGAGTTCCTCAAGAAAGTTCCAATGAGATTTAGAAGAACCAACATGAGGTTTAGGAGGTAAATTAGACATTGAAGGAATAGTTAAAGTTTGAGGATCAAAAGGAGGAGATATTTCCTCTTGGGCTTTCAAAGTAACATTAGTAGTGATAGTATATTTAAGAAGTTGTTGATCTAAATATGGTTTCTTAGGCTTGGTAATGGGATCTTTGTGAGCCAGTTTAAGATAATAATTAACCTTAGAAGTATTGACATATTGAGATTTATTAAAATATTAGTCATAATTAGTGTTAATGGCACAAACATCCTAGGTATTTGATTCATTATTTGAAAAATATTTTTGGTTATTTGAAGTATACACTTTAGAAGTTTGTCATTTTTGAAAAGCAACATTGTATTCTTGATGATGAATGTTGATAATATTTCATGATTGAATGAATCATCAAACATATAGGAGACACAAAATTTAGTGAGCCCTCTACAATATTCATGAGAATTAATAATAAGTGAATGGAACCAACAAAATAAATTGGGTTCATATCACTTAAGAGGAGAATTGGGATATATGAAAGGTTTTGAGGGTGGTAAAAATTGTTTCATTTGTTGAACTGAGAGAGGTGTATGAGAAGGTGAAGGAATATAAGTTTTGGAAACACCTAGTTTAGTTTGTGGAGTATTACTAGTGATAACATTAGATGTTTTGAAAGATACTTTAAGAAGTTTAGGATTAAGTTTGAATTGCTTCATAAGAAATTACTAACGTTTAACTTGATCAAGAGATTCATTAAGTTTTTAGGGAGCAAAGGTTACAACCTTATATTAGAGAGTGGGAGTCAAAGTAGTGATAAAGAGTATAAATAATTTATCATTAGTCATGTTATGGTCAAATTTATGGGCTAATTATTTACATATTTTGATAAATTCATCAGTTGATTTAGTGGGAGATTGTTTAGCATTGATGATATGGTTAAGATAATTTTTGGGAAGATCATTATGTTGAAACTCTTTAACTAAGGGATTAACCAAATCTTCAAGTTTCCAAATATAATTTTTGAGTAGTTAATTGTACCATATAATACATCACCATTGAAGTTTTTCACTAAGGTTTTAGTTGTGGCTAAGGTATTAGTTTAGATCCACTCTTTGTAAGGGTTGTCAAAGGCTTTGAGAAATGAGGCAGGGTCTTTAGTCCCATCATACTTGATAGTTGGATATATGTTACCAATATTAATGGATATAATAAAGGTTGATAAAGGCTCATTTTGAATATTTTGAAGCATATTTTTATTTATTATGGAGGAATGAAATTGGGATTAGTTTGAGGATGCATAGCTGGAGGTTGATTAGCCACATTGATTAGACGTTGTTGAAGTTGAATCATTTAGTTAGTGTTATAATTTTACATTATGTTCATTTTTTAGATAAATTAGGCTAAAATTTGATTTATCTTAGGAGGTGGGTTGGTGTTAATAGGAGCACTCCCCAAATCGGTGTTAGGGGGAGGATTACTAGAAAAAGGATTGTTAGTAGGATTGTTAAGGAAACTTATATCAATTACTCCCACATTAGTTTAAAGATTTTGAAGATGATAAGTTTCTTGATAAGTAAGTAAAGGATTAGATCCATCAACTTTGTCTGAGGTATTATTTTCATTATATTACAGTTCATGGATGAATGAGGAGAAGAGGTGCCATAAGATTAATGGTGCTCTTGGGAGGAAAAGACAGGGAGAAATGAACATCCCATATAGTATCTAAATGGATTCAAGATATCCAAGAAGATTATAATTAAAGACATAATTATTACTAAAGAGAGATGAAAAAAAGAAAATAAGGGGAAATAGAGAACTAGATTGATAAATAGAGAAGGCAAAAAACATATAAGGTTAATTGGGTCAACCTAGCACAAAAAATAAGGTTTACAAATAGTATACGGTCAACTCGATCAATATAGTATAGTAAATAGAGATTGGAAAAAGAGAAAATAGGGTCTAAAAATAGTATAGGGTTGATTGGTTTGATCCAGTATAGTGAATAGAGGTTGATAAAAGGTATAGGGTCGATTGGGTCGACCTAGTACAACAAATAGGGAGAGTTAAGAAGCATATAACAGGTTATGACATGAAACAAGATTACTTTTTGCAATCAACCTGAAAAGAAAGAATTAAAGGAAAATAAATAGTCAATTGGATTAACATTGGCCAATCCAATTGAGGCAAATAACATAAAACCTTACACCAATGTTGGCTAGTGCAAGTTTATGTAATACAAAATAAAATTCAGAAAACAACAAGAAATAAACTTGAAAAGTAAAGAGATAACTAATTGGTTAACTTGATGTTTATTAAATTAATAAGATATGTTTCTAAATGTGATGGGAAGTTGGTTGTAAGCAAGGAACTATAATAACAATCTAAGGATGGTTTCACATAGTTTAGGATAAAAGGGACTACAGTAATAAGGGTGTTGGGTACTTAGCCAAAATATAACATTAACCATGCTTTATACTTGACCAAAGTATCAAGTCAACTTTCCCCTTGGTAGTGAAATCCAATTAGGTTGTCCTTGGGTAGACAAATGTTAAAATCTTTGTTTAGATTTTTTGATTGGCCATGTGTGCATAAAATCTAAAATTGTAAAATTAAATAATTAATTGAAAACCACCCAATTAAGATATGTGATCTATTATAAGCATGCAATCAAAAAGATAGGAAAGTGTGAATTAATTACTAACATATAAGGTTAATTATAACTTTTAAATAAGGTAAAATTTTGATATAGTCAATAGTGTATGCAAAAAATATAGAACAGGGTTGATAGGGTTAAACATGTACTATAGAAGTAAGGTCTAAAAAAAAATAGAGTCAGTAGATTCAACCTAGTTATCCAAATATCACACAAAACATAGAATAGGGTTAGCAAGGTTGATCCAATTGACTATACAAGGACACTTTTAAACATGATAAACTATTAAAGGAAATACTATAAACAAAGAGATAGAGATATATAAAAGAACCTTGGTGGATTAGAGATGTAGAGAATGAAGATCTTTGTTCAGTAACCTTGATATATGCTTGCAAAGACTACTAACTAGGTTGACTGCATCGATCAAAATTTACAAAAATTTATTATTAAATGTCTAAAAATTTATAGGGTTGATTGCATTAACTTAGTAGTCTAGAATGGATGTCTAAAAAGCTAAAAAACTATACTAGGTCAACTAGGTTGATTGAGAACCTGTACCTCAAATCCTATGCACACAAGTTATATATTGGGTTGATAGAGTTGATCTAGTATGGAAAATATGTGATAAAAAAATAATGATGAAAGCATGAAATATATGAAATAAGGTAAAAAAATCCTACAAGGGTTAGTTCATGTTGGGTTCACTAGAATATATGGAATTAGAACTGCATCATGTCTATAAATCAATCCTAGCTCGAACAAGATAGAATATACTTATACTTCTGATTAGGAATACATTTGTTAAGTAAGGGCATGACAAATATGGGGATCCACTAGAGCTAGTTAATGTATCACTTATCATAATACACCATGCTAGGAAGGGTTGCAAATCCTACAGTCTAACACAATAATGCAACAACCCTAGAATAGTCTTAGGTTTAATGTTCACTCTATTCTAATAAACAAGAAAGTAAATCTAATCTAGTACACACCAAAGCTTAAGGGATAATAAAGGGGGTTATTAAAAAATATAAACATTCATAAGAGAATCTAAATTAAGATAAGTATGAGTAAGACCCTAATACATGGAATATGAAGAGTAATATTATTTGAGCTAATACTTATGCTACTTCTATCTACTAAAGAGAGGAGAATAAAGTTAGAATATAATTACCTGAATGTGAACTTGTCATGACTCAATCTCTCCATTTTCCAAATGGTATTTTCAAGAGGTTTTTGTGTTTATAAGGATAACTATGAAAGGCCAAAGCATCCAAGACCTATCCATAAGACTATATTATCCAAGTAAAAACCCTAAGCTAAGACTCCTCAAGTAGAATGGTGGAAGAGAAGATTATAAAGAAGCATGATAAAATAATAAATATTGATTTTAGATTTAAATAATGATGAAATGATCTTAAATTTATAGGTAGATCTCACCATAAATCCTTCTGAATGTGTTGGCTATACAAGTTTGACCTAGTTGACCCTATATGTTTTTGGGAGATAAATCACTAGGTCTTGAGCTAGGTTAGCTAAAGGGATGATGAAAATCCAAGAGAAAAACACCCTAAATAGTAAAATTTTGACCCAATTCACCATGTCTAGTAATTATAGGCAAAAAATTATACAGGGTCACATAGTCGACCTAGTATACTCAACTGGTAAAAGGGGATCAAGGTGGGGAAAAGAGAGATGGGAAGAGGAAAAAACTAGAGGATTGTGAAAAGGAAGATTAATAGCTTAGATAATGGTTTTAAAAGTTTTTTGGATTGGTAATAATGTGGAAATAAGAGAAAACAATCCTACAAAGCACCAATGGCTTGCCCACCCCTTTCTTAGTGCACCCTTTAAGGCATGCACTCATAGAGATTAAGTCTCAATGAGTTCTTACAAGATGTAAAGCATAAATATTTGATAAATGTTTAAAAATTTATGTATATAAAAACTTAATATAGCCTATCCAATATTTTTTTGTGATCTAGTAACCACAAAAATGTTGAAACCTAGCCTTTTCCATGATTTGTAAGCTTGTGTGGGTCTTTTCCCAAAATTCAAACACCATTTTATCTTGAGGGTGACTCTTTTGAGGCTACACCTCAGTTTAGATGATATTGGTAGAAAGAGGAGAGGTTTTAAGATTTTTTATGCTTTACATTCAAAATGAACACCTCAAAATAATTAAAGACTTCCATTTCCTTACTAAAAACCTACAACTTCTTCAAGATTGAAAACTTCTTAAAACCATACAACTTGAGCCTTTACGAACCTAAACATAGATTTTTATGGTATTTAAAGATGAATAGGATGTAATATTTCATTAATTATGATATTAAATTTAAGTGAGAATAATTAAACTTCATTAAAACCTCTGGATTTGGTGTGTAGGCCTATGTGCTTCGTAAGACCATCTGAAAGACTTTAACAAGTTTGAAACCTCCCATATGGTCTGAATTCTTGGAGGCATAATAATTGAATCTAAAGGAATTATTTTAAATGGAAAAAATGGGGACACTATCAAATTATATAATAGATCCTTTTTGGTCTCCTAAAGGCCTTCTGTAACTTTGTAGAATACCCTACAAAAAACTTTTATTTTCATGGAAACCTTCACATTTGAGAGATCTTATGCCTTGTATTTCCTAAATGTCCATCAAGGAGGATTGGTAAATATTTTATGTGATTTATCAAGGTGTTTGGATCTTGTTTTAATTTATAAAATTTCAAAAAACCCTTAAAACTTATGCATTCAAGACCAAAAACCTACCATTTTCCTTGGACTGCAAACTCTTGAAAGCTTTGTTTATGGCTTATATGCATATGATTCCACATAAAACCTAATATTACTTCCATGAATGGATATTTATTAAATTTTATAACATTCATATAATACTCTAATATTTTCTTCAACAATCCTACAAAACACTCTAGAAATGAAAGAAGGCTCCATGAACATGCTTGAAATGGATAATGTTTCTATGATGATCAAATGCATTTATCCACATTGAGGGAGGTGAAGGCCATAAAAATATAAAATAACAAGGAAATTATAAGTTTCAATTGTTTTTTACCATTTTTAATGGATGAAGGGAGGCATGGGATAATATTTTAAACACTAAATGAATTTTGGAGACATTAAGCAGGCTTATTTTCTTAAAATGACTTAAATGGCTCAAATATGAAATTTTGACCTTTTATAAATTCAAATGTACTTTTGAGACCTTTTTAATGTGTTTATGACTTGATTATGCCTTAAAAATACCCTTTTTACCTTATTACCCATTAAAAATCACCTTTTGGGATTCATTTCTATGTTTATGACTTTCATATGACACATTGGACCTCTAACCAAATATTATATTGACAATAACTTGAATGTATCCAAGCATGAAGTGAGGCCTAATAAGGTCAATCAATACTTATAATTTTGGTTATCTTTAAAGAGTCTTATAATAGACCTAATACAATCTATGACTAATGACAATGACCATAAGACTCCTTCAAGATAACCAAAAGTATAAGAAATCATGTATACATGATTTCAAGCACACCTAAACATCATAAAATGCCTGTAAGAAGGAATACTTAACTAAATTTTTCAATAAATTATCCTCTTTAAGTGGTAAAATGTTCTATGGACCATGGGTGGATATAATATCTAACATGTATCTCAATCCATCAATCAAAATTTCTCTACCCACCCATCAATGGTTACACCATAAGTATTATATTTTGTTGTGGCTGAAATTAACTCTTTGCTTATTCTAAGAGCTTGTCTTAGGGATTAAACTTAAGAAATGAGAAGAATTTTTATTGTATTCAAGAGATAACTAACATACCTCACAAGATTTCAAACTTGTTCCTCCAATTGTTTTGTTTCCATCTTGTCTTGTACAATTTTTTATAGTTAGTCAGAGGTTATGCACAACACTTTCATTACTGACTTCACTTATATCAATTCTCCCTTGGGTATGGTCATACATTTTCATCTCCCCTTCAACTTTATCAACATAGGCTATGCAATACTGATTAATTGAGCTCTAGATATATGTTTTATTAACCTAAAGGTGGTGGTTTTGGAATTCTTCAAGGAAGGATTCATTTGAACATTTTCCAAAGAATCAAATTTTAGAAACTCCACATCCTATATATTATTTCACTTTCCTAATAATGGTGGCATTTATTGAAATGACCCATTACTAGTACTAAAAATATATATGTCTTTATTAGTTGATTAATCAAGTGGTTAAGATTCTCTTGGTGTGGTAGAATGTTGTGAAAGTGGGATGTGAGGAGAAAGTGGAAAAATGGGAGATTTGGTACTCGTGAAGAAGAAATGCTCACCACTCATACACACATTGATTACTTGAACCCTGGACCAAAACTAATATATTGCTACATGGTGTTCTTGATCAAAAAGTATATCTTTATGTGGAAGAGGCTAGATACATTTTCATTATCTTCTTAGCCAATGGTTTTATTCCCACAAGGGGGCCCTTACCATAGTTGCTTGGTTGTTTGCCTTGGTTTGGGTATTCTTCATAATTGTCACCACTAGCTTCTATAGAGGGATGAGATATATTACCAAAACAACTATATTTAGTTTCCTTTGGAGTAGATGTAGGGTTTCAGTGAGGTTATAACCTGGGATTTATAGGAACTTCTATTTCTTATGAACTCTACAATATTTTTATCAAAACAATTTAATGATCTACTCGACATGAAATTAGTTTTTTATTATAGGTCAATTATCTCATTGGTTGAAATTATTATTACTTTCATGGGTGCATCCATGAATCTTTCAATATATTCTTGCTCAATTCCTTGGCTACCATCATAGATCATTCCATTAGGAACCCATGTATCATTGAAAGTTCTATTATGATCCATGCTTAGAAGTCCCTAATCATGTCTTCAAACCTCAAATTCATATAGGAAAACAAACTAATAAACTTCTATGTGTGGTTTATAAATATAATATGGGCCAATACCCAAATTAGGTCACACATATCCCTTAATATTGAAAAAAACACTTTGTGTGTGTGGGTTAAAAGTAAATTGATCGACATTAGACTCAATATTCAAAGCATTTATTACATTCTTATATGTTGTGTCCCAAATAAATTGGGAACACTACTCCCCCTAAATTTTTCATTATACACCTCTGATGGACATTGGATACTTGTCTAAATAATTTAATTAGTAATGTTTTGTCACTAAGCAACCTCAAAATCCTCATAAGAAAACCCTCAAAACCTCCAACTCTGATATATAAAATATCCTTTAGAGTTAGATGAAAGTACTTCCATAATATGATATAATATTTAATCCCTACTTATAAATCTTATGCATGACCCTCATAGTGAATGAATTCATTCCTCATTTAAAGTTCTCATTTCTTTGTTCCAAGGCCATTTGAGGATAAAATTTGTATACTATGATATTTGGTCCTAGGTTTTCCAATTGAGTGAGACTAGAGGATACTCACTGAGATGCAATGGAATATACAAACTATGAATTCATATGGAATGAATTGGTGGTAGTCACTTTGGTGAGTTTATCATAGAGTGCATCATTGATCATGTTTCCTCAATTGACTAACTACTTTCTACTATAAATGATGATCATATGGAGGAACATCCAAGGTTATAAATACTTGATATATACATTTTTAACCATTTTTATTAAGGAGGGTGATCATATTTGATAATTCCTAAATAAAATATTCTCTATTTAAACTCTTGGTAAGTTTATATATACCTATTATGTTTCATTCTAAACTAATTATTGTTCATGGTGGTGAGGTTATTCTATGTATACTTGTTATATAAATTATTCCCAATATTTATAATCATCCTTGTCTATGTGGTTCTCTATGGAATTTGAAAGGTTTCATAAATTAATTCCCCATTAATAATTTCCATAAAGTAATGTCCCATATATATGATTTCTCTTGCTTTGGCATTATAGTACTAATCACATACTAGAAATAGATTGAAACATTATACATAAATAGGAAATTTGGATACCTCAACTAGACCAATTTTTTTTATAGGAGATAACCTATAGGTGTAGTGGATATATTATGTATTCCCATATGAAATTAAACCATATCTACATCCCCAATAATTTAATCATTGATTTTTGAGATATCAGTTTTTAGGATGGACATAGGTTCATATCCCAAGTATATGAACTTCACCTTGGTTGTCTTGGTGACATGAAAATCTACCTCAAATAGTGCTTGGAGATTATCATAGGGGTTCAATGGAATAAAAATTTTATGGAATTTTTTAAATAAGATAATGTTACCAATAAAATGTTTTCTCTCATTGTTAATTCTTCCTTGCTGGCATTTGGGAGTGAACTAGAATTTTGATGTACCCAAGATACAACAATCTTCCCTATGATTGAAAGGTGTTTGATATAGGCTATAGATCTAATGAATCTTATGTGACTATGAATTTTTTAAAGAGAGAAATATTTTGAGTATATTTATTTATATTTTGGCCTTCATATGATAAAATGGATAAAGGGAGGATATTTGGCATCATGTAATAACAAAGACAAATTATCAGTTAATTCATTACATTGTGATTGAAATAGTACCCAAGGACACATTTTATAGGATTTCAAGATGTTAGGGGTGCCACATACATGACAAGATACCAAAACATGCTTATAAATACTCCACATGTGAATCAAACATGTAACTATAGAAAAATATGCATTGGCTATCACACCACATCTTTTATGTTTATGAGGTCAGGTCATTCTAATGAATTAGGAGTTAAGTCCCATCATGGCCCACTGAGATATACCACCATGTCCATCACATCCATAAGGTATGATATCCTAGCCTTTAGGATGAATCTCACCATATTTTTTGACATAAAAACTTTGGGAAGTTTTTGACTATAATTTTTTTAGGAACAACATATCTTTAGTTGAAGGTCAAGCATTAATAAAATTTCAAAGTACTTTCATAGAAAAATTTAAGTAGTTCATCTAATAATAATAGATTTTATAATTCCCTAATCAAGAAGAGGAGGGTTCACAAAACTCCTAAGTAAGTGGTGGATATGTCTAGTGTCTATCAAAAATGTTTTCAATTATAATAATCAGAATAGGAGCATTATTTTAAAATTAAGGAAATATTTTGTTTGATATAGAGTAGGTGTGTTTTTTCCTATGATTTTTTAATTTTAAAATTTAAAGTTTAGTTTCTAATTTTAAAATTAGCACAAGGAACGTATATGTAATTAATTTCTTATTGTAAATTATCCACAGTTGACAAGTATCATAAATTTTGCTAAGTGGCAATAGTTCTGGATGTCCATGTGACATAAAATCCACATCCTCCTCTCCCTATGGTAATTAAAGGTACACACATAATTGATTTATCATTTCAATTTGATATATGAATCTGACATTCATATACAAACATTAAATTAGGGGCATTTTGTAAATAGTAAATTTTAGTAAAAGCCTTCTTATTTCAAATTTTTGGGAATTTTTATGTGTATATGGGTTATCACCCTGAACTAAGTATTATTGGAACTTATTTGTATTTATTATTCTTTTTTATATGATCATGTGTTATTTTTTATTCTATCATGTTTTTTGTGCTTAATTAAACTTTTAAGGGAGTTATGGAATGTAAAACCATAAGTTTTTAAAGTGCTAGAATAATAAATTAGAGAATGAATATATCAATATCAATAACCATTGATTTGTACAAAAATTAATTTAACTGATTATTATATAAAAATAAATGAACTATAAATGGTGTACTTAGCTATAAAATTTATTGAGATAGAAAAGTGGTAAGTTGGAAACTAGTGCAAGAATAGTGCAAGGTGTTGCCAACAAGAAATAGGCATCATAAACCCTCATAGATAGTAGTGCAGTCTTCTAGTTAATATCACACGATTATAGTTTCTTATGTTCCACACTAATGTACTTGTACAATAAATATAATTAATTTATGTGTGGACCTTCACCTAGTTCTAAGGAGACAATTCTTACGTGATTGAATGTTGGATCATTGTCTATCCCCTATTTTGACTAATTTTAATGTGAAACCCTAAGTCTCCATGTTAGGGTATTTTAAGAGATTAAGTAGAAAAAGAGTGGAACTTGTAGGATAGGTAGGCATGAACTCAACACTCCATGTGTTGATAATTTCATACATACTAGTACCTCTAAATAGGATCAAGCTTGATGTAGTTCTCCCAACATAAGTGTTGGTACAAGTGCAAGTTAATGCTAGTGTGAGTGCCAATTTAAGTCCTTTGAGTGTGACTTAAGACTATAAAATTAAGTAATTTGAGTGATGTGTTTTTTTATATGGTTGTACATATAAGTAGGGTATAATAGGGATTAATGACCTCAATTTTTAGAACTAATTCTGAGTTTATTTGTGATTATTTGCATTTAATTTCCATCTAGGGGATAAATGAATGGAAATCTTATATATTTAGAGTTCTTGTGCTTCTTGAGACATGAAATATGTCTAAGTCAACCCTAAATTTCTTGTAAACATAAAATGATACTAGTTGGAGGCGAAAAGAGTAAGGGGACATTAGCATTTCCCCTTTACCAATAACAAAATGCACTATAGTCCAAAGGTTTGTGCTAATGTCTAGGTGGTAGGAATGGGTGAAAAGGGGACATAGGTGACTAAATTAAGGTCCAATTTTACTTTTAGTATATTTGGGAATGGGTTGGAATCACACAAAATTGATAAAGTTATCAAGAGATGCCCTAAGATAGGTTTACAGCTAAGTTAAGGATAAGGTGGTCTCAAATGACACTCATTGCACTAAAATGGCATTTTATATGACTACATTTGCCTCCCCTTTTATTATAAAAATGAAACAATGTGAAATGACTAGGATAAAGGAAAACAAAACATATATGGACTTACCTATGAGGTGAATCCCATGAATCTAGGTTTGAATATACAAAGTGTGCTCCATTAATGTCCTACAAATGAAACATGAATGAATAAGTCCTTACTTAAGAAACATCAAAACAAAAGACAATACTGAGTAAAGAGATGATATAAAGAGGAAATGAATGAATACACCTCATGTATACACATAATTTTTTAAAACTTAATCAATTACTATTGTTTTTATCTTACAATAACCCTTCCTATCTCAATCTCTTGGAGTGCACACCTTAAGGGGTGTACCAAGAAAGGGGTGGGTAGACCATTAGTGTTGTACATGATTTTTGTCCCTTAATTACTACCTTTTATGATTCCAACCATCTCCTAATCCTATTTATCACCCTCCTCTAGTCATTTTATACCTTTATTTGTCATTCCCTAGCCTAAAATCCTTTTTAGCACTTTATGATACACTATCAAACCCATCGACCCTGTACTCTAATTGACAAAACTCATTTAGGGTCTAGGTCATCCCTTGACTGACATAGACTAGGACCTAATTTATTTTTATCAATAATGATATAGAATCGATTGGGTTGGCTCTATTGGCTAAACTTTTAGAAAGGACTAGGATTAGATTCATCTATATAAACACATTCATTTTTCCATTCTTAGAGAGACAAGAGATAATTATTCATTTACACTTATTTAAATATGCTCTTCTATCATTATACTTTAGGAGTCTTAGCTTAGGGTTTATACTTGGAAAATAATCTTATCGTGTGTAAAATTCTTGGATGCTTTGGCCTTTCTTACTGATCCTTACAAACCACAACCTATTTCAAAACACCTTTGACCAAGGGAAAGATTGAGTCTTGATGGGTTCATCTTCAAGTTAAGCATATGTATCTTTGATCCTCTATTTAGTATATAGAAGTATCATAAGTAATGAATTTTGAATATATTGCTCTCTCCCTACATTAAGGTCTTACATATACATAGATTGAATATGATTCTCTTATGCATGATTACTTTTATGTTTACTAACCCCATTTTGTGCGACCAAATTTAGTGAGCACTAAATTAGACTTTTACTTTTCTTTTATCATTTAAACATTAGTGAATATGAAAAAATAGGACCTAGTTAGTGTTATTTAATATTTTTACTTAAATAAAGGCTTTAGAACCCTCTCTAGTGATATTATTCTAGTAAGAGATCCATTGGATAGGTCTAGTAGATCCATCTTGGTCATTACCCTTAATATATAATGTATCAACCATTTGAAGTTTAATTAGGATTTATCTTCTCTAAGTTAGGATTGATTTATAGATCAATTATATTTCCCTTTGTATACATTATGGTGAACTCGATGTGAATCTAACCTTTGTAGTTTTTCCTTCATGCCATCATTTTTTATTATATTTTTCCAAATTTGTAGTATTGTAATGAAATAGTTGATATAGTTCTAACTTTTCATGCATAGGTTTAACACATATTCAATTTAAAATTACTCTATTCTATCTATGAAGGTCTTCATCAACTACAAGTTACTAGATCAATTACTTCAATATAATACTCTTCTTTAGTTTTATATTATCATTGTTGAATATGTCAACTCTATCTTCTATTTGCTTATGTCAACTTATAGGTTAACAAACATTGTCAAGAAGGTCAACTCTATTCAATATTATTCTTCAACATACAAGTTTTTATAGAACTTGGTCAAACCATTTGACCTAGTATGTAGAATTTGAATGTAACAATTAAGCACTATAAAAAATTTCATAATCTAATCATCTTCAAGCCCACCAAGGATCCTTTTTCATATATCTCTATCAGTTTAATTATTCTTTCATTTCTATTTTTCACAAGTTAACAATATTTAAAACTAAAAACCTACAACTAACTAGGTTGACTTGGTGGACTTAGTTTCATAGTTTGTCTTCTACTCAATAGACATTGTCAACCTGTTCAACTTTGTTCTTAAAGACCTTGCTTATATAGAATAAAAGTAACCTACTTGAATCTATTTTGTAGTGTTTGCATACAATGTCACCCAAACTGACTCTATACTATTCTTAATAAAGTAATTAATATCTATTTACTAGTAATTAATTCACATTTCCTTTTCAATTACTTGCATGTTTAGAGTAACTCACATAGTCTAAGTAAGTGGTTTTTATAAATTAATGTTTTAGTTACCTATTTCACTCCTTTTCACACACTACCAAATCGCTTAACATTAAAAAATCATTTAAAAATTTGTCTTCACAAGGCCTATCTACTTGGATTTCATCACCAAGGGCAAAGTCAACTTGGTTTTCTTACCAAGTATAAATATGTGGTTAATGGTATATATTGGCAAAACATCTAACACCATTATTGTTATAAGATTATGAAGTGATTGGGTTGGCCCCAATACCAAGATAGTACCATTGTTAATATAAATCCCTTACATCCCAAACATCTTAAAACCAAATTTAAACTACTTTTTAGTTCCCTATTTTATAAAAAAAATCAATCACATTAAAATCAAATGTTTTTGATAATTTAATAACACTCAGGGTGACCAATTAGTTAGAATTTACATTTAAGTTGATTTATTGATCTATGATCATTTTGTATTGTATTTAAATACTTGCATATACCAATATTGTTGTAAGGTTAATGATGTGTACCTTAAGTGGATAAATCACATTGATCTAATTGTTTGTGTTTACTTTCATTCTTTCTAAATACAATATATTAGAAATTTTATTGTATTTTAGACCACTATCATCTTGGTCTGTATAGTGTCTTACAGAATATGTTCTTTTCACCTTCCTATCTATAGTGCAAACTCAACTAGAATAACTATGTATTCTGATCTCTCTATTCTATGCCCTTTACAATAGTACACAGTCAACCCATATGCCTATATACTCTTCTCGACATATGTTTTAATAGTACTCTATCAACTCAGTTGACTCAGTACCTATAGGATGACCCTATTTCCAGTTATCTGACCCTATTATTTTTTTGTCCTACTTTATTCTTTATTTATCTGACCCTATCCCTAATTCTCCTTATTCTTTCCTAATATTTTATTATTTCATCAATCATGAAATCCCCTATGAGAATCTTCTTGAACAACCTGAATCCATTTAGACACTATATGGGGTGTTATTTTCTTATCTTTTATCATATTTTCTTCCTCTTTTTATCTTTTAGGGCATATTGCAATACCCACCCACATGTTAATTCAACCTTTGGGGCATTTTGTGATGCCCATCCCAACATCTAATTACCTGTTGGGGTATCTTATGATTCCCACTCTTATTTTACATTACATCACACCAAAAAAATTCAACTTCAATTTTTTTGAGATACATAGACTTGTATGTCACATGATCATCCTTGATATAATTGTTAACATATATCTTTCCTTTCTTATCATTATTTCTATATGTTATATTTCTATCACATTTTTTAGGATATTTACATGGGTCTCACCCTTACAACTATGTCTCTTTCCACAAACCTTAATCCTTTCTTTTTATTCCTTTTGTTATCTTCTCTCTTAAGTTGCATTTTAAAACTCCAAATAAGACCCAATCTTCCTCATGATTTCTATTTTTGTTCTCACTATTTTATTAATTTATATTACTTTTTTCACCCCTTAGGTTTATCTTTAGTGAGTTGTAGTGTAAGACCATGGATATGACCTAGAATTTCTCACAAATACCATATTTATCCCATTTAATTTTCATATGCTTTGTATACCCTCATGGGTTTCTCTTTTATGAGTTGTAGTGTGAGTCCTTGGATAGGACTAAGACTTCCTCATAGAATCACCACATTTAGTTTAGTATTCATTTTCTATAATATACCTAGCAATGGTTATGAGGTTTTGATCCTTGTTCTAAGATTTAACTCTTACTTATTTTTTAGATAACATTTTCACAACAAATTGTGTTATCATGTTTTCCTACACTTCCCTTATTCTTATGAAATAGAATCATACTTTACTATTATTTTATCCCTTTTTCACCTTTTTTCATAATGTTTTGAAATTTAAAGTAATTCAAATTATTTAATTTTTCATTCCTCTTGATTTATTTTCATTTCACTCCACTTTGGATAAAACAAGGTCAAAGTCAAGTTGACACTTTTATTTCACCTAAATTATTTGACACCATGCTCTTTAAGTTCTCTTTATTAGCAACCAAGTCTAAAGTATTTAAATGAAAGTCATATTTATCACCCATGTTTGGTTTTCCAAATTTGTATGGAGGAAGAATTAAAAAAACCATCAAAAAAGTTAAAATCCAAATCATTTAGAAAAAGTCAATGATACATAACGCAACATACATAGTCGAAAAGATAAAATCACACCAAAAGACATGATTTAAAATAAAATATGCTATAATTAATCAATGTTAAGATTCCATAGTTGGCCTCATGATAGAGCTAAGGTCCATTAGGGTGTAGTAGGCTAGTAGACTGGAATAGGATAATTAAACAAACTCTATGGTGCTACCTACTTTCTCACATAAGTAACCAATTTTCATAATAGACAAATGGATTTGTAAGGGGTCTTGAGGAATGAGGAACATGATATGGGAAGGTAAGTCTATTTTAGTTTTCATGCATCTAGCCTTTATAGGATTATTTACATACTTCATTTTGTTAACCTAAGATATGTGTGGCTAAGAGAATTTATTTAGATTCTTTAATTTTGAAAATCCTCTTATTTTGAAAAACCTAATTTGAGTGTATTAACTTTGATAAATAATTAATCTACCTTATTTTCTCTTTCATTATCCCTTATACCCATTTTATTTGCCCCCTTGATAGGCACATGTGATTCTAAATCTATTTTACCTCTTCTATACTTCCCTCTTCTTTACGTCTTAAAAACATGCTATCATTACCTTGTTTTAGTTTTATATATCCTTAGAAAAAAATAATATGCTTGAGTAACTATGGATTAATTTCTTTACACCATTAATTTGTATCCCATCATCGCTTTGCTATCTTTTTATCATTTTTTATTTTTTAACAACCCTTTTTTTTAGACAATTGAGTTCATTTCTAATTTCATATACTTTTTCCATTACCGAGTGAGGTTGATTTGTTACTCCTCACTCACCAATGTTTTTTCCCTTTTATGCACCTTTTTCCATTGATGATTGAGTAAGGATTATGACTGATCATTCATTAATGTTGTTTTAGTCTTTTGCTTTCCCATATTTGTTTAAGTATTGTTACTTCTTTCACATTGATGTTTGATTACCATTTTTGACATGTATCCTTGGTTTGATTCTGTGAGTTTGCCTTTCTTACTTAAGAAGTACTTGTTTGAGTTTTTCAATTTTTAGTAGCCTTAGATTTTTGGTTCCTTGAATTACTCTAAATTTTGACTTGGTATTTTGGTCTAACATAGCACTTGTCACCTCAATTTTCTAAATTTATAAGTACATTTTGTCTATATATGCATTAATTATATTGCATTTACTATGTTTTTTATTTTTCCTCTTGAGCTTTATATCTTTGGGTTTTTTGAAAGTAGTCTCTACACCCTCTACACTCAAAATTATAAACACAGCATATAACCATCTAATGATTAAGGTAAGTCAAGGTATGAATAATTTTTCATTTATTTCCATTTTATTCCTTTACTTTCAGTTATTTTATGCTTTAAAATACTATATTTTTTTAACTTTGAGATTTTGTGTTGCTATGTTATTTTCTTAAAGCACCATCCCTTGTTGTACCTAAGTGACATGTGATGATATTAGAGTATGGAATATGTATACACATAATATTTTCAAACTTTATAAATTACTAATGCTTTCTATCTTATAGGAATCCATCAAGTCTCAATATCTCTGGGTGTATGTCTTAAGGGGTACAATGAGAAAGGGGTAAGTATACCATTGGTGCTTCACATTATTGTTTTCCCTTTACTTCCACTTTTTATCATTCTAAAAATATCTTAAAAAACCTTCCCATAAAATTTACCTACTATCTTTCACCCTATATTATTTTTTTGCCTTCATTATCCCTTCCCTAGACTAAAATCCTTTTTAGTGGTTATGATACACTGTCAAACCCATCAACCCTATACTTTAATTAAAAAAATCATTTAGAGTCTAGGTCAGCCCTTGATCGACATAAATTATGACCTAATTTATTTTTGTCAATAATGATATAAATTTGATTGAGATGACTCTATTGTCTAAACTTTTAGAAATGACTATGTTTACATTTAGCTATACAAACACATTCATTTTGCCATTATTAGAGAAAAAACAAGATTTGATTGTTCATTTTCACTTATTTAAAATATACTCTTCTATAATTATACTAAAGGATTCTTAGCTTAGGGTTTCTTCTTGGAGAAGAATCTTGTCTTGTGTATAAGTATTGGATGATTTGGGATTTCTTAGAAATCCTTAAAAATCACTACAAACTCTTTAAAAATACCTTTGGCCAAGGGAGATATTGATTCTTGATAGGTTCATATTCAAGGTAATTATCTATAACTTTGATCCTCTCTTTAGTAGATATAAGTAGCATAATTAATGGATTTTGAATATATTCCTCTATCAATGTATTAGGGTCTTACCTATAAATATCTTAAATAAGATTATATTATGCATGATTACTTTTATGTTTACTAACCCCATTTTGTGCCACAATATTTGGTGAGTAGTAGATTAGACTTTTACTTTGGTTATACCATTTGTAAATTTGTGAATATGAAAATATAGGACTTAGGGTTATTTCATAGTTTTTCTTGATTAGAGGCCTTATAACCCTTCCCAATGATATTATGGTGGTAAAATATCCCTTGGATAGGTATACCATATTCATCTTGGTCATGACCCTAAATATGTAATCTATCAATAATTTAAAGTTTAAGTAGGATTTATCTTCTCTGATCTAGGATTGATTTATAGAGAAGTTGCATTTCCCTTTGCATATATTATGGTGAACCCAATGTGAATCTAACCCTTACAAGTTTTATTTTATGTCATAATTTTTATTATATATTTCCATATTTGAAGTACTATATAAAACCAATTGATATAGTTATAACTTTTTATATCTAGGTTTAATACATAGTCACTTCGAAATGACTCAATTCTATCTATGCAGGTCTTCATCAACTATAGGTTACTAGATTGATCAGTTTGAGATAATATTCTTATTTAGTTCTAGATTAGCATACACTATCAAATAGTTTTAATCTATCTACTATATTCTTATGTCAACTTATAGGTCAATAAACACTATCAAATAGGTTCAATATATTCGTTATTATTCTTCAAAATATATGGTCTTTTAGAACATGGTCAAACTAGTTAACCTAATTTGTAGAATCCTAAAGCAATAATTAAACACTATAGAATAAAAATTGCAATCTAAATCATATTAAATCCTACCAAGGTTCCTTTATCATCTCTCTCTATGATTTTTGTTCTTCCTTTATTATTTTTTTCACAAGTTAACAGTCTTAAAAAATGCAAACTTACAGCTAACTAGGTCAAATTGGTAAACTTAGATCTATAGTCTATCTTCTTTTTGAGAGACATAATCAGCCTATTAGAATCTATTCTTAAAGACATTGATTCTATAGAATATTAGTGAGCTAGTCACCTATGTTCTATAATATTTTCATATGTCATCTAAGATGACTATGTATTTTTCTTAATCAAGGAATTAACATCTATTTACTAGTAATTAATTCACATTTCCTTTTCAATTGTTTGCATGCTTAGAGTAACTCACATAGTCTAAATAGGTGGGCTTTTATAATTAATATTTTAATTACACTATTTTATTCTTTTAAACACATTAAAAAATAACTTAACATTCAAAAAACATTTAAAAATTTGTCTTCCCAAAGCCTACCTACTTGGATTTCATCACCAAAGGGGAAGTCAAATTAGTTTTATAGCTAATTATAAATATGTGGTTAATGGTATATATTGGCAAATAACCTAACACACTTATCACTATGGTATTTTTAAGTGAAGGGTTGGGCCCCAATACCAAGCTAGTACCATTATCAATACATATCCCTTTCAATACAAACATTATGAAACCAACTTTAAACTACTTTCTACTTCCCTATTTCAGCCAACTTTCTTATCACATTAAAATTATTTTTTTTAAAAATAATTTAATAACACACAGGGTGACCAATTAGTTAGAATTTACTTTTTAGTTTATTTCTTTCTCAACGATCATTATTTGTTGTATTGTAATACTTACATTGGACAATATTGGTATAAGGTTTGTGCTATGTGCCCCCAAGTGGATCAATCACATTGATCTAATTATTTGTGTGTTTAATTTAATTCTTACTTTAAAATATGTATCAAAAAGTTTCATCTATTTTATACCACTATTTTCTTAGTCATTATAGTCTCTTACAAACTATGTTTTTTTCACCTTCATGTCTATAGTACATATTCAACCCAAATAGCTATGTATTCCTATCTCTCTTTTATATCCCCTTTCCATCAATAAAAAATCAACCCATATGCCTATATACTCTTCTCAACATGTGTTTCAATATTAATTTATCGACCCAATTGACTTAGTACATTTAGGGCAGCCCTATCTCTAGTAGGCTAACCTTATTCTTTTTCTAGCTGACATCATTCTCTATTTAGTTGACCATGTCCTTGATTTTCCTTTTTCTTTCCTAATATCTAATTATTTCATTAAATATCATGAAATACCATACAATAATCTTCTTGGAATACCTCAATCCATTTAGACACTATATGGGGTGCTATTTTCTTCTTATCTTTTCTCATTTTTTCTTCATTTTTTTATCCTTTAGGGCTTATTATGATGCCCACCCACATGTTGCTTTAGTATTTGGGGCATATTGGGATGACCATACCTACATTTAATTACACATTAGGGAATATTATGATTCCCACTCTTATTATACATTTCATCACACCAAATAATTGAACTTCAAGAAATGTTTTGAGATACATAGGCTTGTATTTCACATGCTCATCCTTGATATAATTATTAGAATATATCTTTCCCTTATTAATATTATTTCTATATACACATAATATTTTAAAAAATTATCAATTCCTAATGCTTTCTCTCTTGAAGGAACCCATTGAATCTCAATTTATTTGAGTGCACACCTTAAAGGGTAAATTGGGAAAGGGGTGGGCAAACCATTGGTATTTTGACGTATTATTTTCCCTATACTACCACTTGATATATACACATTAATCTCCTAAAAACATTTCCCTAAGATTTGTCTCCTCTTTTGCACCCCCATATAGTCATCTTCCATCTTCATTAGCCCTTCCCTATCCTAAAATCCTTTTTTATAGTTTACATTACACCGTCAACCCCATCAACTTTGTAATCTAACTGATAAAATTTATTTAGGGTCTAGGTCAACCCCTAGCTAACCTAGACTAAGACCTAATTTATTTTTAATAATAACAATATATGGTCAATTGGGTTGACCTTGTCATACTAAACTTTTGGAAATGACTAGGGGCTAGATTTAACTATATAACCACATCCATTTTGTCATTTCTAAGAGAAGAAAAGAAGAAGAGATATATATTTCACATCTACTTATCCACCATTATATTTGAGGAGCATAACTTAGGGTTTCATACTTTATTTAAATATATATATCTTGTCTTTTGGATGAATTGATAAGCTGTGCAGCTTAGAGATAATGTATCCTTGTCATCCTTACACACCAAAATTACCTATTGCAAAGTACCTTGGCCAAGGGCTAGTTTGAGGCTATATGGATTCATACTAAAATGTAAGTATTACTGAATTTGTTCCTCTTTTTTAAGAGTAGATAGATGTGCATTTGTACTTCTTTCCCATGCATTAATATTGTATATAGATTGAGATGCATATATGTCTTTTATGCATGTTTAATTTTAATTTTTATTACCCCCATTTATATCAAAAGATTTGGTGAGAACTATATTATACTTTAATTGTTATTAGTTTAGTTAATATAAAAATATAGAACCTAGTTAGGGTTATTACATAGTTTTTCTTGACTAGAGGCTTTGGAACCCTTCCTAGTGAATTTATTATGGTAAGATATCCCTTGACAAACCCTATCGAATAGATCCATATTGGTCATGACCTCAAATATATAATGTATCAATAATTAGAAGTGTAAGTATGATTTATATTCTTAGAGATATGATTAATTTATAGATCACTTACATTTCGATTTGCATACGTTTTGGTAAATCCAACATGAATCTAACCCTTGCATGTTTTCTTTCACAACATCATTATTATCATCTCATTATTTTTTTCAATATTTATATTACTTTATTAAACTAGTCAGCATATTTCTACCTTTATATGCAAAAGTTTAACACAGTCATTTCAAAATGATTATTTTATATTTTTACAAGTCTTCATTAGTTATAGGTTATTGGATTGAATAGTTTGACACAATACTCTTCTTCAATTCTAGATTATAATACACTATAAAATAGGTCGACTATGTCTATTAATTCTTTCTACTAGCATATAGGTCAATAAAAATTATAAAATAGGTTGATTATGTTATTTATTCTTCTTAATCATATAGGATTTTGTAGAAATTCATTGAACTAGTCAACCCATTTTGTAAAATTTGAAAGAAATAACTAAAGTATTACTAGATAAAAATTTCAATATAAATCATCTTCAATCCCACCAAGGTTCCTTTCATTTATCTTTTTTTTCATTTTAGTACTTAAATTTGTTTTCACAAGTTAGCAGTCTTTAAAATTACAACCCTACAACTAACTAGGTTGACCTAGTTGACTTAGTTCTATAGTTTATCTTCTATCTAAGACATAGTTGGCCTATTTAACTCTATTATTAAATACCTTGCTTCTATAAAATAATTACCCAATAGACTCTATTATGTATTATTTTCTAAAATCCCCTGAACTGACTCTATACCACTCTTAATTAAGGAATTAACATATATTTGATATTAATTAATTCACATTTCCTTTTCAGTTGTTTGCATGATTAGAGTAACTCACATAGTATAAATAGGTGGTTTTTCAAATTCCCATTTTAGTTACACTATTTTAATCTTTGTCACACACTAAATAATCACTTAACATTTAAAATAATTTTAAAAACTTATCTTCCCAAGGCCTAGCTACTTAGATTTCATCACCAAGGGGGAAGTTGACTTGATTTTCTAACCAAGTATAAATATGAGATTAATGGTATATATTAGCAAAGCATCTGACACCCTTATTGATTTGGGATTATGAAGTGAGTTATTAGTCCCTAATACCAATAAAATACCATTGCCAATACAAATCCATTTCAACTAAAACATCTTGAAATCAACTTTAAACTAATTTCTATTTCCCTAATTTAGCCAACTCTCCTATCACATTAAAATCAAAAGTTTTTAATAATATAATAACACTTAGGGTGACCAATTAGTTATCATTTAATTTTTACTTGATTATGTGCTCTTTGATCATTATGTGTTATATTGTAAAACTTGTATTGGCCAACATTGGTGCAAGGTTTGTGTTATGTGCCCCAATTAGATCAATAACAAAGATCCAAATGTTTGTGTGTTTGATTTCACTCTTGCTTCCAATTATCTTTTAATTTTTTAGAATATTATCATTCTAGTTGATACAATCTCTTATAGTCTTTATTCTACCCTCCTGTCAGTAGTAAATAATCAACCTTTATGACTATCTTCTTATTCACCCATTCAGTTCTATGTTCAATAATACATAGTCAACCTAAATGAATATGTATCCTTATTATCCTAATTCACCTTATTTTTTACAATACACAATCAATTTGAATGACTTTGTATTCTTATTTAACTATTGGGTTATATAACATAGTTGACCTACATGACTCTATATCCTATTTGATGACTTTGTATTTGCATCATATTTATCCTTCTTAACCTTTCTCTCTCATCATGAAATTCCTATTTGAGGATTGTTGATGCAGTGGATTGCACATGGGGCAAGGAAGTTGAGCTCTTGCCTTCCACATGCAACAATGGAAACTCCCCTCTCGCCTATGGGACCAACGAAGCTGGAAGGAAGAGTCTCTAGGTAAGGGCTAGCTCCCTTTGATGCATCTGATTTGTTCTAGTAAGTGCTAACATATATATATATATATATATATATATATATATATATATAAAATGGGGGGGTGAAAATGGAGAAAGATTGGAAGAAAAAAACTACTCTAAAGGAGGTGATGCACCAAAATGATCCAACCTTCTCATACTCACACTCAAAATCAGACAAACACATACATACACTTCAAACTGGTAGAAGGACCAGGATGCAAGAAGCTTGGTAGGGAGGATTTAATGGAAAATACAAAAAATAGAGACTCACCAAAGGTGCTATGAATGGCACACTGTATAGTAATTTATTCTTTTTTTGCACTTCCAAACACAGTTCTTCTTGTCAACTATAGAAATGGCACCTTATAGACACTAGGTATGTTGGTGTTGAACTTTTGGAAGCATTAAGAAGCAATGAATAAACACAAACTAACACTTAGACATACACAAAGATATCTAACTAGGATTGAGGTAAAAAGTATGTTTATTGATTTAGGTGAAAATTTTCCAAGGCTATGCCTTACAAATGTGGAAGATCCTTTCTCAAATGACAAGTCTCTAATATATAGAATAATAAAGGAGGCCTTTTAGCACCCTTTTTACAAGTGACCCATGTGCCTTATGAGCATTGGGAAGAGCAGGCCACTTAAACATAAATGTTGTGTTAGCCCTGGCTCTGACTTCAAGCATTTTTTGACATAAGCCACATCATTTCCCCATTAATCGAGATTGCTCCTTGAAGGTACCTACATGATTTTTCTACTCATAAATGTGAAATGAAGAAAATGGGTCACACAATTGGCCGTTGCACCTTCTAATGGTCAATTCACAGACACTGTTTCACCTACTAGAGTAGTTTCTTGAATTGGTACCTCCCTTTGCCACTTAGACTATCTGCCTGCTCCTACACTTGGCACTTTTGTCTTTTTTAGCCCTTGAGCTATCTCTGGGTAGGTAACTACATTCTTTGGGCTCCTTTCATGGCTAGTGCTTGGGTATTAAAAAACAATAGCCTTTTTACTGGCTTAAATTTGACATTCACACACCTGTCATCGCTTGAAAACCAATGGCTAGTTCGCCTTCTTAAAGTTGACAGCGTTTGGGATGTCACCATCCTTGGCAATTTCCTTCAGGCTTTTCTACTTTGGGCCTTTTTCTGTGGGCAAAATGTTTGCAAAAATTGGCTACTTTGATTTCCTTTGTTTATCCTTCCCAGAAGGGAAAAGACCCTCATCTTTTTAAGAACAGTCCATCATCCTCGCTGAGAGCCCCCCATAAGGGCACATACCCTTTAGGCAGGCTTCTTCCTTTAAGCTCTATTACTATGGCCTTTTAGTTAATTCCTTTGGACTTTGGTGAAATTCTAATGACTTAGCTCTTTGGCTCCTTTTGAAAAGTTTTTGCCCTCCATAAGGGCTCTTAAACCCATGACTACCCTTCGTGAGGGTACCTATCCTTCAGCCTTGGGACACACCCTTCAACCAAGCTATTGAACCAACCTGTTGAACCAAAAAGGTTCAACAGTTTAATCAGTTCAATGGTTTAAGGCTACGTGCTAAACCGATTAAACCAAGCTGATAATCTATCCATTGAACAACTTGTTAAACTATTCACTTGAACCAATCCATTGAACCATTTTCTTGAACTAGTTTAACAGTTTAATGTTGCATGCTGAGCTAATTGAACCATGCCTTTGAACTTTTCTCACTCATCGTATCCATTAAACTTATATATTAAATTGGGGCATTGAACCAAGTGATTGAACCAATGCATTGAACCAAGTGATTAAACCGGTTCAATAGTTCAATGCTACACACTGATAAACTTGCCAAAGTGTTGATCTAAGCTGAAGCATTGAACTAAGTGATGGACCAAGGCATTTGAACTTTGCCAATGAACCAAGGTGTTGAACCAATGCATTAAACTAAAGCCTTTGAACCAAAATGTTAAACCAACCCATTGAACCAGTTTAATGGTTCAACGATTCAAGCGACTATTGAACCAAGGCCATTGAACTCTTTGTTGAACCAAAGTGATGAACTTGAAGATTGAACCCAGGCTTGAAGTTGAAGTGATGGACTTGAAGCGATGAACTAAGGCATGAACCAAGGCTGATTGAACTATAGATTGAACCAAGGCTTTGAACTAAAGTTGATTAAACTGTTGATTAAACCAAGGCTGTGAACTGAAGCGATGGTTCAATGGTTCAAAGATGCCAACCTTCCTTGCAAATTTTCTTTAGATGAAGGCCCAAAAGAGCCTTGTAAACCCCTATCACTTTCTGAACTAATTCCTCATCTGCCAAAGATTTCACCTACTGAGTCTATAGAAAACTAAGCTCTGTAGAGTCCATAGAAATGGACCTACAGAGTCTATAGAAAAACTTGTGAAGTTTGTAGAAAATTATAGAGTTTATAGAAAACCAAGCTCTATAGAGTCCATAGAAATGGACCTGTAGAGTCTGTAGAAATTCTTGGACTTGTGTAAAATCAAAAAATGAATTGGCCTTGAACAACAGGGGAATAAGGGGACCAATTTTTTGTCTTGTTGGGCAAAAATGGTCAACAAATTAGTAGCTCCTAGGGGAAACATGCCTATTATGCTTAGAAGCCAGTTGCCTTAAAAATCCATTGGGCATAGAGTCAGATTATAAGTTAAAGATTAGCAATAGATCTGATTAATCTAGAACCAATCACACAGATTCACCTCAAAAGGAAAAGAAAAAACATGCACAAAGTTAAGAAAATTATTAGCATGTGCAGAATGCACTTAGGGAAAGTAGGAGAAAAAACAAGGGAAAATATATACAAATGAAAAGAGACTCAATGGAAGTGCTTCAAATGTATCCCATTAACTAGGAAATATAGTTCTTCACCATCCAACCTAGAGAGTTGGAATGCATTATGCTACTTGCAATGAGTGATTATGTATGGGCCACCCCATAGGGCATCAAACTTTGCATGATTTCCAATCTTAGCTCGATCTTCATCCCATTTCAAGACAATATCTCCTTTAGAGAAACCTTTTGATGAAGATTTCTTGTTGAAGTGTCTCTTCACTTGCCATTGGTGGCTAGTCATGGAAGCCATAGCCTAGTCCCTTGCCTCTTAGAGTTCCATCAACTCGCATAATCTAACCTCCATGCTAGTTCCTTCTTCTAATTGCAGTTGGTGAGTGAGATCCAAGGTTGGAAATTCAAGTGAAATGGGGAGCCTAGCTTCCCTTTCATAGATGAGTGTGTATGGTGTGTTATCGATTGCCCTCTTCAGGGTGACCCTATCCACCCATAGGGCTATTTTCATCTTGGCATGCCAAGTCCTCTAATTTTATTCCATGGTCCTCTTGATGATCCTAATTAAGTTCTTATTGGTGGAATCAGCTATCCAATTCCCCTTCAGGTAATAATTGGATGAAGTGGTGAGATATATACCATATTTTAGTGCCCATTCACTTTTTTTGGTTCCCAAAAAAGCTAGCACATTATCTAAGATTATGGTCACTGAAACCCCAAACCTTGCCACTAGGTCCTCATAAAACTCCAAGACCACACTTTCATTTGCCTCGTTTAGAGCAATAGCCTCCACCCACCTTGTGAAAGAGTCTATGGCGGTCAGAACCCACTTGTGTCTAGCACTAGAGGGGGATTAATCATCCCTATGAAGTCCAGGCCCCACTGCATGAATGGATACTCCACGTAAATAGGCTATAGATGCATGATAGCCAACCATTACTTCCATCAAAAAGTGTGCACTTTTGGTACTTTCTTACCTAGACATGGGTGTCCCTAAAAAGAGTAGGCCAAAAATAGCTAGCTCTCATTATCTTTGTTGTAGTAGCCCTAAGAGTGAAATGACTGCCCACTAGCCCATCATGGAACTCAGACAACACCTTGTCAACCTAATTTGAGTCTATGCATCTTAGAAGGACCCTTGAGAGATCCTTCCTAAATAATACTCCATCAACCAGAACATAAGGGAGAGATTGGAGCCCAAAGTACCTTCTTTTGGTCCTATCAAGACCCTGTGGGCACTCACCAGTGAGAAGAAAACACCTTAGGTCTGATATCCAATCCTTCATGATGGATAGTTCTTTTACTGTAACTACATCATAAATTAGTAAGCTATCTTCCCTTTTTTGTTTGAAGTCTATAGCAAGGTTTTCACATAGGCCTCTTCCCATCACTAGCTTGGTGATCATGATGTCTATGTCATACTCCATCACCTTAGTGATCCACCCCACTCTCTTTTCATTTAGGTCTTAGTTAGTTAATAAATCCTTGATGCTAGGGTGTGGAACCATGAGATGAATCCTATTTTTGGACAGCATATGCCTAAATTTATTTAGGCTCCATATTACTACTAGGAATTACTTCTCTACATATGTGTATTTGACTTCAAAATCCTCTAACCCCTAGCTAAAAAATGCAAGTGGTTGTTCAAGGTCATCACCATTTGCTTGGGTAAGCATGGCATAGATTACCTCTTCATTGCCAAAAGTGTAGAGGTTGAAATCTTTGTTGAAGTTGGGGCCGATCAAAGTAGGAGCCCGGGCTATGGCCTACTTTATGGCTTCAAAGCTATCTTTCCTCTGTGTTGTCCACTTGAACTCCTCACCCTTCCTCAGCATAGAGGTCAGTGGCTTGACTATCTCTATGAAATTTTGGATGAATCTCCAAATGAAATATATCCCACCGAAGAAGCTCTATAGGCCTTTCTTGTGCTTAGGCAGGGACATCTCCAAGATAGAATGAACTCTCTCAGGGTTAATGTATAAGCCCTCCTTGGACACAATGTGGCCAAGGAGTTTCCCCTCATGAATAAAAAAAATGCATTTCTTTAGGTTAAGAGAGATGTTAAACTCTCTACACCTCTCAAAGATTTGCCTGACGTGTTTCATGTGTTGGCTCACTTCCTTGGAGAATACCATCACATCATCAAGGTATACTAGCACATTGTTGTTTACTAAGCCTCAAAAAGCCATGTCCATGGCTTTCTGAAAGGTAGCACCAGCATTAGCCAGCTCAAATGGAATCTTCTTGTAGGTAAACATTCCCCATTTATTAGTGAAGGTTGTTTTGTACTGGTCATAGCCTTGCACCAAAATCTGATTATATCTTGAATATCCATCCAAGAGGGAAAAATGCTCACTATTTGTTACATTCTAAAGGATCCACTCCATGCTTGGGAGAGGGTAATGGTCTTTTAAAGAGACTTTATTAAGTTCTCTAAAATCAATGCATAGCCTGATCTCCCCATTCTTCTTTTGGATAGGAACAAGATTGGCCATCTAGGAGGAATGTCTAATTGGAAATATAATCCCAGACTCAATTAATTTGGCTAGTTCCTTCTGCATGAGAGGCTTAATCATTGGGTTGATAGGTCTCTACTTCTATGTGATTGGCTTGGCACCTTCTTCTAATTTGATGGTGTACTGGGTGAGTCTTGGGTTGAAACCCTTTAAATCATTGTAATCCCAAGCAAAAACATCAACAAATTCTTGACACAACAAAATGAAAGTCCACCGTTCTTGAATCATGTAGACTTTTCCAAGTGCAAGCAGCTTATCCTTGAAGATATCAACCTTATTGTAATTCTTCTCCTTAGTTGTGATGCATGCTTTTTCATTTCTCAATTAGTCATCTCCATTGAAGATACTCTCAAGAGTGACCAAACCTTTAGGGAGCTTAGTATTCTTTAATTGAACAATTTGGTTGCCATATTGCTATTGTAGCTTTGCCTAGTTCTTTATTACGAACTCAGCTTCTTCCTACAAGAAGAATGTTATTTTCTAGTCATTTTCAAATACCTGTTAGTTTGTAATGTTGTCAGGGATAGAGGTTTAAACTACCACCTTCAAGTAGCATAAACAACAATTTTGGCTTATCTCCCTAGAAACATCGAATTGAGCACCAATTATTGCTAGCCTATCCACTTGTTTGTTCTACTCTCTGGGAATGGAGACAATATTCAAAGCAAGGAAATATTCCACCAAGTCCTAGACCCTATGCTTGTAGGACTTCATCAAATAATTTTTTGTTAGATTCTAGCCTCTCACTTGATTTACAATCAACTCACTGTCACCCAGAACTTGCAACTCCTTGATTCCACTTTTCCTTACCCATTCCAGACCATGGATAAGGGACTCATATTTTGTAACATTGCTTGTGCAAGAAAATTAGAAATAGAAAGCTGAAAAGTATCTCTCCTTTGAGGGGGAGACTAACATTTCTCCACCACCAGCTCCCAACCTACTTTTGGAACCGTCAAAGTACAGCTGTCATAGACCTAGGTCTTCTTGGCTTGCCTTCATTACATTTGGTATGAAGGTACCTCTTTTGTGTATGTAGTAGAATCTAAGGCCTACCTCCTCTATGTAATTATATGGGTCATGATCAAAGTTATCACTTCCCTATTCATCCAAGAGTAGGTCTACAACTCCTTCAAGAGTAGAGGATGGAGATTGGTTTGTCTAGGACTCTTCTTGGTCGATAATGGTGTAGCTGACATTCATTGCCTTGAGTGAATATGGTTCCAGATGGTCCTTATGGAGTGGCCTAGATTTAATCTTTACATTGGTCCCATACTTTGTTCTAAAAACTAGATAGGACCAATTCACTACCAGATAGCCACCTATCCTTGATGTGAAGTCCCTGGATAAGCAAATGGTGAAATAAGGAGGAACATCTACCACTAATATATCATGGGGAACTAAGAATGTTCAAGCAAGCATGTAATTTCAAGCTTAAATCCTTCATTATCCCAACTATTTTTGTAGGTGTCCCATCTAGCTGCAGGACTCCCTTATTCATCTCTTCATATTTTAGTCCCATATTGTCAGCTATGTACTTGGGCATTATTGAGGTACTAGCCCCACTGTTAACAATGTAGTTATGCACCAAGAAATCTCATATAATTAAGGAAACATAGAAAGGGGGAATCTTATCTTATTTCTTGACCTAGCCTAATGTGGAAGGTTGCCCATTCATCATCAAGACATTATCGGTCCTTGCTGGGACAACTTGTCGATCTAGCTCATGTAATTCCCTTTGCAACATGTCTTTTTATCCTAGTAAAGACAATGAATCCCATAAGGAGATGTTCACATGTAGCTTCTTCATCTGGTCCACTACATTGACTTGAGGACTGCCTCCCTTCAAGCTTTATTTGGGGCTAATTCCAACTTGAGGTGTAGGCTGAGGGGCTGAAGGTACAAATGGCAATCTGAAGTTTGGGACCTTTTGATTTGAGTGTGATGGAGAAGGTGCTACTACCGTTTGGGTAGTAGCATGGGCTTCTCCCATTGCTCTCTTCTTGAATCTTGTGTTGGCTTCAACACAGTCAGTCTGATTGTCTATAGCACCCACATAATTGATTGCACAAAACTCACCTTCCAGGTGGTTCATAAGAGTAGAGTCAGGCTGACTCTAACTATTTCTTGTGCTAGGTTATAGCCTTGAAATGGTCTAGTCTAAGTAAGCTGACCCTATCCTTGATTTTAGTTTTGGAAAGGGGGTCTAAGGTGCTTGACCATAGTGCTGGTATCCCTGACTTGGTCTGTTGTTTTGAGCTTGTTACCTTTTAAGAGCTACAAGTTTGTTTGACATACTCTTCAATATAATCTTAACTTCATGAACCTCATTAGATGGAGCAGCATCCAATTTCTCTATGCTAGGTAGAGGAGCTAATGTGGGAGCAATGGCCTGAATTGGAGGTAGCATTTTTGGGGAAAATGGCATATGGGGTCTAGGGGCTATTTTCCTTGCTTGTACTAAGTAATTTTCAGCTGCTATGGCTATGTCGTAGGTAGCAGGCAGAACATGCCCTCCTATGGATTGTATCATAACAGTAATATCACTATTTAATGCTCTTAAATAATATAAGAAAGCATAGCTAGCATTCAATCTTACTAGAATGGGGATTTTATCCCATGTCTTCTAAAATTGTGTGTTGAAATCTTGCATATATTCATGTGGGGATCTTTTCATGGTTTTCAGTTGCTCAACAAGTGAGAGGTGGTCACTCTTTTTTCCAAAATGGCTCATCAATTGAGTACCCAATTCATTCTAGGAATGGATTGAATTTATAGGCAAAGTCCCATACTAGTCAAGAGCTTTAACCTTGAGAAACAATGCCAACAATCTGATTGTGACATTTTCCTCCATGACATTGTGAATATTGCAGAAGTTAGCAATATTTCTAATGTGCTTGACAACTATAATGGGCCCCTCTCCATTGAAAGAAGGCACATTTTTTAGGGTTTCTCCTAGAATTGGGTCATAATGTGGGAGATTTAAGGGGCTCTGACCATGAAAAGCTATGAAGGGTAATGCCATAGTTGGGATGGGATGTAACTGTGGCCTTGTTGTGTATGCATTCCTTACAATAGGTTTGGGAGGGTGGTTTGCTAAATAAGGATGGGTCTTCTCAAACCTTAGTCTTTTTGTTGAGTTTAAAGGCAATTCAACAAATTTGAAAGGGATGCCCTTAGAAGCAGACCATGTGGTGACTTTAGGTATAGGAAGTTAAAACTAGTGTTTGATTGGAAAATTGAAGCTCTTACTAGTGGAGTCACCAGATGCTAAAAATATTTGATTTGTTGTAACAAGACCAGCATCAATCCTAAAACCTTACTGGGTGTAAGACTAAGTCCCACCAGGCATGCCAAAAACTATTGACGTAGTGGATTGCACTCAGGGCAAGGAGGTTGAGCTCCTGCCTTCCACATGCAACAATGGAAACTCCCCTCTCACCTATGGCACTAGCAAAGCTAGAGGGGAGAGTCTCTAGGTAAGGGTTAGCTCCCTTTGATGCATCTGATTTGTTCTAATAAGTGTTAACATATATATATACATATATATATAATGGGGGGGGGGTGAAAAGGCAGAAAAATTGCAAGAAAACAAACTACTCTAAAAGAGGTGATGCACCAAAATGATCTGACCTTCTCACACTCACACTTAAAATTAGACAAACACATACATACACTTCAAATTGGTAGAAGGGCCAGGTTGCAAGAAGCTTGGTAGGGAGGCTTTAATGGAAAATATAGAAAATAGAGATTCACTAAAGGTACTGTGAATGGCACACTATATAGTAATTTCTTCTATTTATGTAATTCCAAACACAGCTCTCCTTGTCAGTTGTAGAAATGGCACCTTATAGACACCAAGTATGCTGGTGTTGAGCCTATGGAAGCATCAAGAAGCAATGATTAAACACAAACTAAAACTTAGACATATACAGAGATATATAATCAAGATTGAGGTAAAAAATACGTTTATTGATTCAGGTGAAAATTTTCCAGGGCTACGCCTTACAAATGTGGAAGATCATCTCTCAAATGACAAGTCTTCAATATATAGAAGAAGAAAGGAGGCCTTTTGGCACCTTTTTTACAAGTGACTCATGTGCCTTATGAGCATTGGGAAGAGCAGGCTGCATAAACATAAATGTTGTGTTGGCCCTAGCTCTAAATTCAGGCATTTTTTGACAAAGGCTGCACCATTTCCCCATTAACTAAGATTGCTCCTTGAAGGCACCTATGTCATTTGTCTGCTCATAAATGTGAATGAATAAATTGGGTCACATAGTTGGCTGTTGCACCTTCTAATGGTCAATTCATAGACACTATTTCACCTGTTGAAATAATTTCTTGAATCAGCACCTCCTTTTTCCACTTAGACTATCTGCCTACTCTTACACTTGACACTTTTGTCCTTTTTAGCCCTCAAGCTATCTCTAGGTGGGTCACTACATTCCTTGGGCTCCTTTCATGGCTGGCACTTGGGAATTTAAAAAACAAAGGCCTTTTTATTGGCTTAAATTTGAGGTTCACGCACCCATCATCACTTGAAAACCAATAGCTAGTTCACCTTCTTAAAGTTGACAACTTCCAGGATGTCACCGTCCTTGGCAATTTCCTTCAGGATTTTTTGCTTCGGGCCTTTTTTTGTAGGCAAAAAGTCCACAGGAATTGGCTACTTTGATTTCCTTTGTTTATCCTTCTCGAAAGGGAAAAGACCCTTAGATTTTTAATAATGGTCCATCATCCTCAGCGAGAGCCCCCTACAAGGGCACATACCCTTTGGGCAGGCTTCTTCCTTCGATCTCTGTTACTGTGGCCTTTTAGTGAATTCCTTTAGACTTTGGTGAAATTTTGATGACTTACTTCTTTGGCTCCTTTTGAAAAGTTCTTTCCCTCTACAAGGGCTCTTAAACCTATGACTACCCTTTGTGAGGTTACCTATCCTTTGGCCTTGGGACGCACCATTAAACCAAGCCATTGAACCAACTCATTAAACCAAAAAGTTTCAATGGTTTAATTGGTTCAACAGTTTAAGGCTGCGTGTTGAGCCAATTAAACCAAGATGATAATCTATCTATTAAACCACTTGTTGAACCATTTACTTGAACCAATCCATTAAACCATTTGCTTGAATTGGTTCAATAGTTCAATGCTGCGTGTCGAGCTGATTGAACCAAGCCTTTGAAATTTTCTTGCTCGCTTTAGCCATTGAACCTGCATGTTGAACTAGGGCAGTGAACCAATGCATTGAACCAAGCTATTGGACTAGTTCAACGGTTTAATGTTGTGCACCAATAAACTTGCCAAAGTGTTGAGCTAAGCCGAAGTGTTAAACTAAGTGATGGACTAAGGAATTTGAACTTCGCCAATGAACCAAGGTGTTGAACCAACACATTGAACTGAAGCCTTTGAACCAAAATGTTAAACCAACCCATTGAACTAATTCAATGGTTCAACAGTTCAAGTGACTATTGAGCCAAGGCCATTGAACTCTTTGTTTAACTAAAGCAATGAACTTGAAGATTTAACCCATGCTTGAAGTTGAAGCGATGGACTTGAAGCGATGAACTGAGGTATGAACCAAGGCTGATTGAACTGTAGATTGAACTAAGGATTTGAACCAAAGTTGATTGAACCAAGGTTGTGAACTGAAGCGATGGTTCAATGGTCTAAAGATGCCAACCTTCCTTGAAAATTTTCTTCAGATGAAGGCCCAAAAGAGCCTTGTAAACCCCCAACACTTTCTGAACTGATTCCTCATCTGCCAAGGATTTCACCTGTTGAGTCTGTAGAAAACCAAGCTCTGTAGAGTCCATAAAAATGGACCTATAGAGTCCATATAAAAACTTGTGAAGTCCATAGAAAATTTTAGATTCCATAGAAAACCAAGCTCTGTAGAGTTTATAGAAATGGACCTGCTGAGTTCGTAGAAATTCCTGGACTTGTGTAAAATCAAAAAATGAATTGGCCTTGAATAGCAGGTGAAGAAGGGGACTGATTTTTTTCCTGTTGGGAAAAAAATGGTTAACAAGGATAACACAAAGTTAAACTAAACATATATGATGAGATTTATGAATCCCCATAGGTTTTCCCATAAACAACTTCTGGCTCCTACTTTAGATGGAAGTAATGTGCATATGGCCACTCTTACTATAAATTATGGGACTAATCCTTATGTATCTTTAGTTTAAAACCATTTATTCTCCTTAAAGATCAATCAAAATCAGAGTATTCTCTAGAAATGTTTTTCTTAATTAATTAATTTCCTCAACATTGAGGAAAAGACCCTTCCACTATTTATCACCTTATGATAAGAGGTCAAGTAGAATAACCTCAATCACCTTCCCCCACATTCTCACATAGATTTAGGGACAATAACTTCTTTGCTTCTCAACCTCTTCCATATATTTTGACCCATTCTCATAATATGACCTCTTCTTCCTTGATTTCATCAACCTCCATGCTAAGTATGTCTACTAAGATGGCATGCTCAACCTCTAGTGGGCCTTTTTCAAGACCTATTCTTCTCAATTTCTCCACTAGTCCATTGGTTGATACCTGTTGACTACATTTGACCATGTAGGTCAAATTAGGACCCATATAGGTAAAAAAATTACTTTTTAGATGTTTTAGGGGTCTAATATTTTGTCATGGGGTATGTTATAGTCTAATTGATGTAATTTCATATCATATTAGCCTTGATCATTAGTATTTTTAATCCTTATATCTTTTAAAGTCATGTTGGGGGTTATAAATACAAGTGGAATAGTTTTTAAGGTATTCAAGTGTCTTATTTTCCTTTAATATATTCAATGAGTCATATTACCAATCAAGAATGTTAGTCCCATCTAAATTTTATGGGTTATTTAACTAAAAAACAAGAAACAAACTAAAAGGGGAGGAGTTTAGAACTTCTACAACCCATGAGGGAAGGTGACACATGGGAGAAGGTCATAGAATGTCTCTTAAAATTACTAAAACTCAATTCTATGTTTTAAATGTTCTAAAAGTGTAAGAAAAGGTCTGAAACCATTCTACTCCTTTTTCACCCTTCTAAACACAATGAAATGGTCAGCCGATTTATGCTTGGTATAGCAAGTTAAGGAGGTTTCAGACCAAACAAATTTGTGATTTGAAATTCCACTCAAATATATCCATTTACATAATATGATTCCTAGTATTTTTCATCCATGCTTTAGGAATCATCTCCAACAAGTTTACTATGTTTTTCTACTAACTATTTCATGCACCCTATAGATTTTGATTTGGGTTGGATGATTTTTTACAATAAAGCTATTGTAATTGAATCTATATGACATGTAAATATTAAAATAATTATATCCATTCTTTTTTTAGTTTTTTAAATTGTTTTTATAATTAAATCATTTCAGTTTTGCATATTGCTCTCATTGGGGATGACATAAATGTTTCCAACATTTTCAAATATTCATGCTTTGATAATGGTTTATAAAGGTGATGATATGTTGATTTGCATGTTTTTAATTCATTATTATTCCCATAAACTTTCAATCTCATCTCAAAATAAATACTCCATGAGGGTGCATTCATAAAGTGTCATACAATCAATCTGCTCTATGATTATCATACACAATCAGTAGGTGACTACAAAAGGTTTTAAACATTGAAATGGATAATGGGAGATTATATAAATATTTAAAACATATTAATGTTTAATTTTAATAAATTTTATAGGATATAATTTTACTATTTTAGTCAGATTATTTGATACATGGATCATTTCATGTTCATTATCTATATGTAATTGAAATGCACCTACAAGGGTCTCTTCTTGAAGATGTCATGGTCGAATGGGAGATTTTATAAATGATCCAAGTATTTTTGAATTCTAAGAGTGAATTTTAAAACTTTTATAATTCTTAGGATTGATCACAAACATGTGTATCCTACTCACTACCTAAAATCCTATATTTAATGCCCGTACATGACAATGTCCACCTACAGGTGGTATTGACATCTGAGGGTACTTAATGGAGGAATTTGGACAAGTTATAACCTTTAATAGAGTTTTTAGGTGTTAAATATATCATAAAAAAATGTTTTTAATTCTAAGTGGATATAAAAGATGTGATATTATCTCTAAAGGTGAAAGAACTTGTTTAGGGACCATTTTCCCTAAAATAGGAAAACAAAGAACCTCACCATTTGGTTGATAACATAAAATAGGGTTACAAGGAATTTTAATTCATATATATGATTATTAATTATATTATTAATATAGGATAAGTAATATAAAAAAATTTGAGGATAGATTATTATTGCAAATTCATTTTTAGGAGACCCAAAGTTGTCCTTTTATGCACTAAATTTAGGTAGTGGAACCTACAATATTTAAAACTCCAAGATGACTCTAGCACCCAAGGTTGAAAATGAAGCATGTTTTCATGTTTTAATGACCTTATCAGGCGAAAATTAATATCAAAGAACATAAATATCATAAAATGAATTTGATATACTAATTTTTTACCATATTCACACCTACAGGGGTGCCTAACTCCAAGAATATTCAGCTACAACTGGTTGTAGGTGTACATAGTCCATGTTAGAGACTTAAACATGGAAATATTAAGATTATATGATGGGATAAGTTTATAAATGGTTAATTATAATAAAAATTGATGTGTAACCTATCAAATAAGGAATATTCACCTACAAGTTTTACCCTTCCTAACATAATTGACTGTGTTTGATTGAGAAAGGGTAGTGAGTAAGTTTGGGGATTGTGAGTGTGAGAAGTGCATAAATATGATATAAAAAGGTTAAAAAAATGTAAAATTATATTATGAGATTATAAATATACTTATATACATTTAATTTAATTTTCAATCATGTGTGACCACCTACATGAAAGAGGAATATAATCACAGTCTGTGACCCCAGTCTAAGCCAATCAAAGTAAAGCATGAACAAAGAAGAGTGTAGAAAAGGTGTAATGGTTTACCTAATAAATAAAAGAAAAAAATAATAGTAATAATTTCTCATGGAACTCTCATGATGGACATATAGTATATAAGGGGATCTAAATATGCACTACATAGTTTATATTCCAAAACCTTGCACACAGTCCCTACTCCACAAATTTGTCTTAGGATTCAATGAATTTGAGGGGTATAGAGACCTGATAAAGAACTAAAATATTGTGTAGATAATATTTATAACTATATTTAAATACTCCAACTTTAAATTTATATTATTAAATAGGGTAATTACTCTTTGTTTTGTCTCAAATAGAGAGTACTTCCCTTAAGCATAAATTGGCAGGTTTTAGAAAGAAGGGACAATGGATGAACCAAGAGATAAAGGAAAATTTATAATAGGTGTGATAAGTTTTATTACATATAAATCAACATTATAATCATTATTTATAAGGAGAAAACCCAAAAATATGGTTTAAAACACCAAAGTTTTAGTTAGGCCTGTCAAGCATGGTGACGGCTTAGAAGCCAAATGGAAGGTCAACTTCACTTCCAACCCTGTAAGAGAATTCCAATGTATTATATAATGTTTTATGAGTTAATTTAATATTTTTAAAAACACCCAAATTTTAGATAAGTCACAAGGAAGTCCATTTTTGGCTTAGGACCAGTTCAAGCCTGTAAGGAATATAGAAAAAAGTTCGCTAGGGCAAATTTGAGTGCTCACATCTTCTCTAAAGCTTTGGATGGAGACCCAATATATTTTGATATTTTAATATGGGTTTATAAGATCGCATTTTTGTAATTTTCTTGTTTTTACAATGTCCCATATTTATGAATAAAGCTTAAGGGCAAAACTGCCTAAAACCCTTGGATAATGACCCCATTGGGAAAATGAGGATGGAGATAAATTATAATGGAATGGAATGGAAATTAAAGTATATTAAGGTTTTATATGAACTCCATAATTACCATTTTTATCCACTTGATTTGTTTCATACCTATATGGATAGGGTACAAAATTGTTTTTCTTGATTGTTTTGTGCATTGTACAAGTTTTAAGAGGTTTCAAAAGATAAAATAAAATTTTTGAGGAAATTAGATACGTAAGATAAATCTACATATATATTTAATAATTCATCAAAAATATTAAGTGTGCCTACTATAGCTTTACTCTCAACTAGTCAAAATTGGTAGAGTGAGCAAGATGGTGAGAAGGGTGATAAATTCAAGTGGATGGAGTTTTAAGGTCTACCTAAGTATTATAAGGATATGGAGGGTATATAAAAGTGTCATCCACTAAATTTCATGGGAAATTTAATTCAAATTTGAATCCAAGTGTGAGGGGTGTGTGAAAGAGGAGTTTCGTTGACTATAGGCAGTGATGGCTCACTTTCAAAAGATTCATGGTGATTAAGAATGAAACCAATGTATGGAGAAGTATGTTTACAAACAATTTCATATTATTAAAATAATTATAACTGAGCCTAATAATTTTTTAGATGCTCAAATAGGGGTGAATGATGAAAGAAGTTTCCTTGTGTAGAATGAAAAATCATACGCCACATTCTTAGAGTTTCATGACTTGGGGTGACACTTGTGCCTCTTGAATTTGCATGATAAATTTAAGATTCCATTATAATGCACATCTAATTCCTTTTCTCAACATTAAAATTGTCCTTTTGACCTTTGTACTTCTTTCTTCTCTTCTCTCTCTCAAGTTCTATAAGAACTAACAATTTTGGCCTTTAAAATATTCTCCATCTGAGTATGGTGAATCCCTACTCATTTTCATACCATAAGATCAATAAAGAATAATAATTTTACCTCTTTTATTAATATTCATAGTGTGTTTACTTGAATGATTGATCTTGTTTAGTGATGACTATTATTTCCTTAGCATTATTATCTCATTCTCACACCTATTTTTAGCTTGAAAGCTTCTTAGTGTAGGTCATGTGAAGTATTATATGAAGTGTCAAGGTTGAGAGAGTTATTAAATTCAAATAGTGCCATTATAGGCCTCTTGTTTATTCCTCCTAGCCTAAAATTTCATCACAACCTCATAATGAAATACTAATGTGAGAAGATTCAAATTAGAGAAGTGTATGCCTAGTTAGTCTCTTAGTCTCATGTGTGTCATGAAAATGGTTGGAAATCATTAATTAATTTTGTGTTTCACCTCCTTTAGTATAGTTTACTTTCAATTTTCTCTCCCTTTTCCTTGAAAGGATAGGTGTAGTGATATACAAGTGGTACATCAAGGGATTTATCCCTATCTTGAGATTCACCTCATTCTTAGGGTACCCATAGCCTAGAGGTGTTTCAATTATGCCACTTAGATAAGAAGAGATTAGACATCTCCTCAAAGGGTAAAAAATCCAACTAATAACTATACCCATGGAAATCATACTACTACTGCTTTTTCCTATAATCTTTTTACTAGTGTAACTTTCATAATACATGCCAATCATTCCATTAGTTCCTCCTTTTCTAATAAAACATTTCAAACCATTAGTTACACACATGAAACTACTCATATTTTTCCCCAAGCCACTAATATGAATGATAATGCTTATCATGTTTCACACAACACCACTCAAACCCATCAACTTTTATTTTAAACTCTTTACCAAATGAAATCTTTCAAAGATAATAATGAAAACTAGATGATGCAAATGTAGAATCACCTTATTCTTATCCAAAATCACCCTAAATAGGTTCCATGGGGAGTTTAAAACCAAAAATTTCCCTTTCCCCCCTTAGGTACTCCCATGGAAATCTTATTTGTCAACCACCTTTTGTTAAAAAAATAATCAAACATCTTCAAAATGAACCTCTTATGCCTCAAATTACTAATATTGATATAGGAGGTGTCAAATATACCATTAGATATAATGGATCAACTGATCCTATCTTACACTCACAAACATTTGTAAATCTATATAAATATTGGGTCAAGTGAAACACTTTTACTATTACCAAGCTTTTAGTGAAAACTATATATGCATAATATTTTCACACATTTATCAATTACTGATGTTTTCTATCTTGTAAGAACCCATCAAGTCTCAATCTCTCTAAGTACATGCACTAAGGGGTATACTAGGAATGGGGTGGGTAGACCATTGGTTATTTGTAGGATTATTTTCCACTTATTAGTACTTTTTACCAATCCAACTCCTAAAAACATTCCCCTAAGCCACTACTCCTCTTTTGCACACTCTTCCAATTTTTAACACATTTTTCACCCCTTTTCCTAACTTACAAACCTTTTAAGATAGTTTACTTGACCAATTCAAATGTTTCAACCTTTTACTCTTATTGGTAAAACACATTTAGGGTCCAGGTTAGCTCTTGGTTGACCAAGCTTGTGACCTACTGAGTTTTTATCAATAACGATACTAGGTCAATTGGGTCGACCCTATCAGCTATATTTTTTTAAAGGTTATAGGATTATATCTACCTATATAAACACATCCATTTCACCATTATTAGAGATAAATAAATATTTATTATTCATTTATGCCTATTTACAATTTGCTCTTCCACTATTCTACTTAAGGAGTCTTATATTAGGGTTTCTACTTGGATAATCTAGTCTTATGGAGAAATCTTAGATGCTTTGGAATTTTTAGTGATCCCTAAAAACCATAATAGCTTATTATGAATCCCATTTCTCCATGGGAAATATTGAGCCTTGATAGTTTTATCTTCTAGGTAAGTATCTCTAACTTTACTCCTCTCTTTATTAGATAGATGTAGCATAAGTAATGACTTTTTAATAATATTACTCTTCTTATCCATGAATTAAGGGTCTTACCTATATATATCTTAATTAGTATTCTCTTATGCATGTTTATTTTCATTTTTTTACTAACCCCCATATTGTGCCACAAGAGTTGGTGAGCACTAGATTATATTTATGTACTTTACTTATTATTAGTATAGTAAATATGAAAACATAGGACCTAGTTAGGGTTATTGCATGATTTTGTTTTTATTGGAGGATTTGTAACCCTCCCTGGTGATATTATTTTTGATAAGATATCCCTTAATTAGGTTTATTAGATCCATATTAGTCATGCTCCTGATTATCTAATGTATCCCCAATCAGAAGTGTAAGTAGGATCTATCTTCTTTGAGCTAGGATTTATTTGTAGATCTAATTCATTTTTGATTGCATACATTCTAGTGAACTTGATTTGAATACTATCCCACCATTGGTTGGATTATATTCACATTTCCACTTTATTCATAACATTTCATTCACTTTGGCTTGACCTTCATAATACATTCTAGTGAAACTAACATGAATCTAACCCTTGCAAGTTTTTCTTTCAAATTTTTAATTCTATCATTTTATTTTTTATGTTTCTATATTTATGATACTATGTCAATAGGAATAGTATAGTTTATAGATTTTGTGCATAGGTTTAACACATAATCACATCAAAATGACTGTTATTTTTTTGTAGGTCTTTATCAAATATAGGTTACTAGATCAAACAAGTTGACACATTGCTTTTATTCACTTCTAAATAATAAACTATGTCAAATAGGTTGAGTTATTCTCTTATTCATCTCTAGAATAACAAATAAGGTTAAACAGGTCGACTCAATATATAATTTAATAGTTTTTGAGAATATTGGAGTTTTATTCCTAATTTAGTTAAGGGTCTAAGTTGAATAAATCAGTAAATAATATTGGGATAATTAAGCTACTAATTTTTATAATTTGATTATGATTTAAACCTTTATAAAAATAATAATGAGGATAAATATAACATAGCTTAAATAAGACTGAGATGGCTAAGATAAAAGCTAGCACTAGCTATGCAAAACTAGGACACTATCACAAATCATGATCTAGCTTTATTTTAGTGAAAGGATAGAAGCGTTGAAAATAAGACACTTTAGGGTCTAATGCTATAGTCTAGGTCCTGATACTATTGTCCAAACTGATCATAGAGATCTGATTTTTTTGAGGTTTTGTCTACAATCCCTATATTAATCTTTCCATGAAATTTTATTTCTTGAATATCAGAAAAGCTCCTTGACAAAGCTGATTTAATCTCCAACCTTGAGATCTTCCTTATGTTTGAACTTGAATGAAAACATTAAGGGGGGATTAGTGAGTGTAAGATGCACTAAAAATGTATCCACACCCCTTGTGTGGGTAGGCTACCTATATACCAATACTCTGAAGAGGGATCAAGTCATATGTAATTCTCTCACTTGATGTGCTTTGTGTAATAGTGTAATGAAGATGAAAAAATATTAAATTGGGTGTGCTTGAGGTGGCTAGGGACTAGTGTGAGGGTTTGAATAAGCTTGTGGTTATGTTGGATGCTTATATACAGAGAATAGAGAAATGTCCTTGAGTATTCTTTCTTATATTTTTGTTTTATTTTGAAATAATTTCCAACCCCTTCTAAATAAACTTTTAATGTGATTTTATAGATATCTATTAGTCATGGGTTAGATGTATTCATGTTAGGCTGACATAATGAAGAAGAGGAATCAGGAGAAAATGGTGATCTAAACTTGAAAGGTGATTAGACAAGAGCATTGGAAATAGGACACCCTATGGTATATTGCTATAGTTTAACTTGGGTGTTATTTTCTTGATAGTATGGAACATAGGGGGATGGATTTGTCATGGGAAAATATTCTAGCTAAACTAGAATCAGGTCTCAAAAGTCTATATATGACTAGGAATCAACTAAAAAGTTGATATAAGGGTCATTATATTATGCAAGAGGGACCTATGGGTTGGGTTTTGAAATACACACTCAATCTACCAATTTTCACATTTTATATGACTACATTTCCCCCCCTTTATTCTAGTGATACAATAAAGTGAAATACTAGGATAAAGGAAAAATAAAAATCATACCTAAACTTATATACAAGGGTGAAGCTCATAAACTTGTGTCATGTCATTTGTGCATAAATAGCATGATGTGAAGTGTAAATATAAAAGAAAAAACAAAGAGTGTATTAGTTCTTACTAGATACACTATATATAAAACAAGAATGTATAAAAGAGGGGTAAGTGAGAAAACAAGAGAAAGGAATGAATACACATCATCGATTATATTTATCAATAAAAAATTTGTTGTGATGCTGAGTGATACTAGATGTGTGTTGGGTATGTGTTCTACCAAGAGTAATATCATGAATAGAGTTGAGTGTTATTCCCCAAAAGTGGATCAAGAATGTAAAGGCTAGCTCTTTAGCTCTATCATCACCTACTAAGTGAAGCTATGTGATCATGTGTGTGTTAATTGATGTTTGGACTATGTATCTAATTGATCTTAGTAGGTGGCTCAAGAATACAAAGGCTAACTAGTCCTTTCGATCCATCATTGCTCCATGAAGTGAAGTTTTAATCTAATACTGGTATGAATGTGTGTCATATGAGATGACTCCTAAAGCCCATAAATGTACTATAATCTAAAAATGTGGAATGGATAACTGAATGTGTACTAAAAACTATGCCAATCTTGGCCAACTCATAAAAAATATGGAGATTAGGCTTATATGAAAGCCACTCATAAATTGGGCCATAGGATTATATGGAAGCCACTCAAAAAATGTGGAGGTTAGGCTTGTATGAAAGCCACTCTAAAATTATACCAACCACCTGAAGATGGATTAAGGTACACAACTATTGAGAATGCCTAGGTAATATGATGAACTCAAAAAGAAAATAAGATCATTCTGCTGCACACATTACCCCTAATCACTAGTGTTTATAACATGGATTCTAATTTGAAATTTATACCAACTACCCAATCTAAAACTAGAAGCAAGATCCATCATACCATGCATGATGCCCCTATATCTATATTCTCTAAGAAAAAACTATATTAAAACTATTGAATATAAACTAGTCTATTTATGTAAAGCTATAGCTGAGCTTACCTTTCTACTTATTTATATAAAATATATGGTTTTTGTTATTTGGATAGGAGCATCAAAAAAAGAAACCCTAGTGTTTGGTATTGTTTTCAATGTTCAGCACTATTATCCTTTACTAAAACTAAATACTATTCTAGAATCATCACTATTTTTTGGTCTATTCTACCTTGTTTGACCTCTAATTACTATTCTAAGTGTTCTATTATATTGATTTTTTGACTAGTAGGAGCTTTGATCTATGTGATAAAACCCTTGTTTATTTCCCCTATTTTTAGGGTAGGAATGAAAACCTTATAATGACTATCCTTAGAAGAAAGAGCCTTATAAGTGTGTTATGCTATGAAATATATGATATAGCAAATGATAATCGATAAGATGTCTCAAGATATAGCATGGTTTGTATTGGAGATTTTTAGATGAAATAGGGGTATGCCTAGATAGATATAACAATATAATAGCATGTGAAATGTACTAAATTGAAAATGGAAATGATAGTTTTTATTTGTTAGTTGTCATAGAGAGATAGATCATGATGTCCATCATGGCATCTAAAAAATTAAGAAAATATATGATGTGGATCATGGCATTGCAAATAGTGGGAAAAAATAATCAACATGCACAAAAGGAAATAAGTAAGAAGTATAAAATAGTTGCTAAGGGGCAAATCAAAAAAGAGATATGGGTACATGTCACTTAAATTAGAAAGTAATCATATAAGTCATGTTCAAATGCCACATACACATATAATTATAAATGAGCAAGGTTGGCACAAGGGACATAGGCACATAAGAGAGTATAATTAGAAGACATTGGAAAATGTCCTAAGGCACACACAAGAATAAATGCAAAGGACATTGGAAATTATCCTAAGGAACATACAAGAGACAAAATAAGAATTGAGAAATACAATCACACCTAGCTATGCAAGGCAAGAAAGGAAGGCATGTATTATACTTGAAATACAATTTCATCTAACTAATCAAATCAATAAGTGAAATTATGTATGAAATATAGTACATGACTAGGTAGATGCTAATAAATACACAAGTGCTATATACTAGTGAGTATCAATAAAGTAATCTATGTGAACTAGTAATTAGTATACATCAACATGATAACTAGAGTGTGTGGTGTAGGAATGACATAACCTAGATGGTGTAGTCAGGTAGAAGATGCCCCTAGTGGGTATACATATTGATGTATGTCTTGAATGTAGAAGTAGGATGCCCCTCAATAGATAGAGTGAAGCAATCAAGGTTCTGGATGTCATTGAACACACACAAAGTAGATGAAGTGAAGCATGGTAATTTAGATAAATCAACAAACAATATCATAGAAAAAATATAAGTCTAGCATGGTAGTTAGAAATTTAAATCATGGATAATTCATATAATTGAAATGTTTTTATGTTTTTAAATTATTTGAATGTTTTTTAGATTTTAACATATTTGAATGTTTTTATTTTTGGTATTTTTGATATGAACTATGAAAAATCAATCATAAGGAGACTATGTAAAGGAAATACTATGAAACTATGTATAAGGAAGAAAAAATAAACTATGTATAAGTAATTGAAAGGAAGCTATATACAAGTAATTTAAAATAAGCAATATATATACAATGATGTAAAATATTAGGATGGAGGGGGTAAAGGGTCCAAATATGGAGCTCACTAGTGACGAAGATGGAGGAAGGGATCATGAACATCATTAAATGCCTCAAGATCATCATCATAAGTATCATCATATGCTACACTTATATATGCATGGTGGCTATCTCCTTAGGTGTCAGTAAGATTTGTGTTCTTTGTGTAGTTAGAGATCTATCACTCATCATGGTGTCATCTTGTCTATAGTGAACTGAAGGTTTCTTTGGTGGTGAAGATGTTGAGTCTCCTCTAGGATGTTTATCTCTAGTAGCAGATTGATTTGGTGGAAGTGGTGAATCTAGTGTTAGTGGTGATGTAACTTTAATGATACCCTAAACCTATAGTTTATCTAATTTCTACTACAAATTTTTACACAAGTTTTTATCATGGCCTATGATCTTGTGAAAAAGATAAAATGGCTGACCATCCTACCATGATAATCTTCTAATAGATGTGTCGTATTGTAGGTAGTGTGATTAATCTATGATCAAGTAACATCTATAGTATAATATGTGGTTAATGTTATGTGTTCCTTGCTTTAATCTAAATGACTAGCTCTATATCCATAGAGGTAACCATGTGAACTATATGTGTCAAGTGATCTAATTATGTCTATGAATGTGGAGTGTATCCTAAGAGTGTATTACAAGATGCTAAGAGTGACATAAGATTTGTAATGAGAGATCTAGAGTCATCTTGGTACTCTCTTGGGCCAACTAGTGTAAAGCTCAATCCAAACAAGTAATTATTTGTGATTGTGGTTGTCGTATCATCATTTGAAGTGGCCTAGGAATCTATATCAACATCATGTATATATGGTAACTAAAAATTTACCAAAAGGGGTAACTATGATATGATAGTCTCATCAATTGTAGTAGTATAATATGGTGGTACTTTGATAGTATCTATAACTATTATAGTAACTCTAACTATAAAATCAATTGGTACTACTAGAACTATTATTAGTGATTGTATTATGGTATTAGGTGTAGGAACAATGACTGATGGAGTAGCTAGAGATACTAAATCTATTATGACTAGCTGAATATTTGGAGTTGAGGACATAACTATAAGTGGATGAGTGATAGATGTGCTACTCTATCCTACCTCATGTATGTATTTGATCAATATAAATATAATGAGGTGGTGACTAAACTATGATATGAGGTGTCCCATATGGTGAAATAGTCAAATATGACTCTATAATTCAATAATATTTAAATGGTTGGTTATTTTTTGGGCATGTGTATAGTTATCCTTCATGAAGAAACTTAACACATCAATGAAGAGTAGAAGGAACTACCCCCATAGCATGTATCCATGTTCATCCAATTAACATACTATAATAAAGAGAACCTATTATGACTTGGAACTATGTAGAGAGGGTTTTGGGCCATCCCATGATATCTAAAGAAATGGTGCCCAATGTCTATCATGGTATATCATTAAAACCTCTAATATTCTTATATTATTTTTACATGGATGCCATATCTATGCCCATAGTTTGTAAGAATGTAATATTGTATATATTAAGTCCGTAACTATCATCAACTAGAACTCTCTTAACTGCACTAGTTTTGACTTTAGCTTATATGAACAATGGTAAATTTTTATCAATAACTATCTAAGATGGCATGCCCTCATGATCAAAAGAAATAGTTTTTAATGTGTTGATCACTGATTTAAAATAAGATGAATCTAAATTAATGGGTATAGAAGTGTGAGTGTGTGCCTGATAATAATGTCTTTGAACACATTAGCTTTCTAATTAGTTATAACATAGAAATCTTGGCTGGTGTGTTTCTCAACTAATCAAAAATATCATATGTCTTATGCCTATGCATTTAGGTTAGGCCTAGGATGGGAAGGAATAATAGGGTGGTGGGGCTCTTGACTAGGTGGGGGAGGCATGGTAGCATGTCACGTAATATCTCTAACCATATTATTTACTATCTGTATATGACTAATAGTAGCTACGAGAGAAGAAAGAAGATAATCGATAGGTCAAGGTGGTGGAGGGATAAAGGGTGTCAACTAGGTTCTTTGGTGATAGGTAGTGACCTAGGGAAGATTAAAGTGGACCATGAAACATAACATGGCATTGGATAAAGGCTCCAAGGGAGGTGAGGCAAGAGGTATCTTAACATGTTTAACAATAATTCTCTTAATATCATCCCATATTATGAAAAGTAAGCATGAAATTCAAAGAATGAAGCTTTGTACTAACATATGGTAAACTCCATCATTCATGTACATGATAGGACTGAGTATGGTCTCCTTATTATTTTCAAGAAATGCAAGAAATATGTGTAAATAAGTGAGATCCATTTTTGTTATTATGTGAAATCTGATTTTATATGTAAGGTGATACCTCAAGCAAATAAAGGGACCTAGTATATGCAACTAGGGTTTTGAAAATGATATTTTTATAACTACTAAGGAATTTTAAAATTTAATGTGAATTTTTTATTTAAATATGTAGGTAAAAAATCAAAAAAATATTGGAAAATTCTTTATTTAAAAGGACCTAGAATATGCAACTAGGGTTTGGAAGAAAAATTATTTTTTTTAAATTACTATGGAGTTTTTAAAATTTAATTTAATTTTTTATTTAAATAGTCAAGTAAAAAAATTAGAAAAATATTGGACAAATCAACAAGGAATCTACCCTAGGGTCTCTAGGGTTTTTATGTGCAAAATAAGTAAGTTAGGTTCATCAAATGTTTTAACAATTTTTAGGAATATTAGAGTTTTATTCCTAATTTAGTTAAGGATTTGAGTTGACTAAATCAATAAATAATATTTGGATAATTAAGCTACTGATTTGTATAATTTGATTATGATTTAAACCTTTCTACAAATAGTAATAAATGAGGAGAAATGTAACTTAGCTTAAACAAGACTAAAAGGGTTGAGACAGAAACTAGTACTGGTTGTGTAGGAGTGGGACACTCACAAATTAAGATCTCTCTTACATTTAGTGAAAGAAGAGAAATGTCAAAAATAAGACACTTTAAGGTCTAGCGCTATAGTCTAGGTCCTACCACTATTGTCCAAAATGGTCACAAAGTCTAAGTTTTATGGGTTTTCTATGCTATCCCTGTATTAGTCCACCTATGAAATTTCAAGTCTTGACTGTTGATGAAGCTCCTTATATATCTGATTTAATCTCCAAACCTACATCTTCCTTATGCTTGAATTTAAATTAAAACATTGACAAAGAGGGGGTTTAGTGTGTGTAGATGCATTGAATGTGTATCCACACCCTTTGTGTGGGCACGTTGCCTACATACTAATACTCTAAAGAGGGATCAAGCCATATGTGGTTCTCCCACTTGATGTGCTTTGTGAAATAGTGTAATTAAGATGCAAAAATTTTAAATTGGGTGTGATTGACGTGGCTAGGGATTGGTGTGAGGGTTTGAATAAGCTTGTGGTTGTGTTGGATGGCTATATGCAAAGAATAGGGAAATATGATTATGTAGTCTTGCTTGTATTCTTGATTGATTTTGAAATAATTTCTAACCCTTTATAAATAAAATTTGAATGGGATTTTATAGAGATCTATTGGTCATGGTTTAGATGCATTCACACTAGGCTGACATAATGAATAAGAGGAATTAGGGAAAAATAGTCATTTGGGCTCGAAAGGTGATTGTATAAGAGTGTTAGAAATGGGACACCCTAGGGTCTAGCACTATAGTCCAACTTAAGTATTATTGTCTTGAGGGTATACAACATGAGCGGATGGATTTTTCATGGGAAATGTAGCCTAGCTAAGCTAGAATTAGGTTTTTGAAGTCTATAGATGATTTGGAATCAGTGAAAAGGAGGATAGAAGGGTCTTGAGAGCATGAAAGAGAGACCTATGGGTTGGGTGTCACAAGTGACACTCAAGCTACCAATTTTTTTATTTTATATTACTATAGTATCACATTCAACTTCTAGATAACAAACCAAGTCAACCAAGATAGTGTAGTCATCTTGACAGGCTTTAGCAAATAGTAAATTGTAGAACTAGGTCAACCAAATCGACACAGTTGGAAATTTTTGAAAGCAAAATTCAAGGAATTTAAAAATAAATTTCACATTCCTCATCATCTTCTAACCCACCAATGTTCCTTTCTCTCTCTTTCATTTTAATTCTTCCTTATATTTCTATTTTTTAAAGTTTTTAGTCTTTAAAATTATAATCATATAGCAAACTCGGTCGACCTAGTCAACCTAGTTTTGTATTCTATCTAAAATACTAGGTCGACTTGGTCAACTTGTTTCTTAAGGACTTTGGTTTCTATAGTATAGTAGTGACATTGTCAACTCTATTATGTAATATTTGTATATTATCATTAGAATCAACTCTGTATTGTGCTTAATTTAGGAATTAACAACTATATGGGAGTAATTACTTCACACTTTCACTTTTAATTTTTTGTATGTTTAGATTAGATCACACATTCTAATTAGGTGGTTTTTCAATATAATTTTTATTTGTATTATTTTTATCTTTCTTACACACACTACCAAATCACATAACTCTAAAATTTGTCTAAAATTTTCTCTACCCAAGGCCTACCTTCTTGTATCTCATCACCAAAGAGAAAGCTAACTTGGTTTTATGGCCAATTATAAACACATGTTTTATAGTATATATTATAAAATCACCCAATACTATTATTACTATGAGATTGTCAAGTGAGGTGGTAGGTCTAAATGCCAAGCTAGTACCATTTCCAACATAGATCCCTTTCAACTTGAATGTCTTAAATGTTAGAGGTACAATCATTAAGGGGGGTGAATTAGTGATCCCATATATTTGAATTACAATTTTATCCCTTTTAAATTATTATACAACCAGCATATATCATCTTGATCAAGCAACATTAACAAGAGAGCTCATTCATTCAATGTATACACAAGATCAAACACATACCACATAGTTCCTATGGGAAACTCTCATGGGGAATAAAACATACTCTTAAGCCTACAACATATTGACTATTATCATAAAATAAATTTTAAACAAGAGATTGGTCAACTCCTTAAGACCAAAAAACCTTAATCATATCCTCCTTACCAAAGGTATTTTGTGAAACACATGTTTCAAAAGGAGAAACTACCCCTAAGGAAGACCAAGTCCTTTAGACCCTCCTTTGAAAACCTCCACCTTATAAATGATGTATTCAACCCTTGATTATGGATCTCTATTTATCTAACCCCTGTAAAAACTTGCTCTTTATCTCAAACATGCCTCATATGCAAATTCAGACTTTTTTTCATAACCTCAATCTACAAGAGCACTTTTTAGACATAAAAAATCTAACCTACAAGTCATACATATAGTCATCAATATTATCTATTTATAAACTCATCCAACTAGGAAATATACCTCTCCTTCAGTTCATAACTCTCATATCCACCTTACATAAGTCTCTCTCAAAAATTTTCCACAATCTTAGAAACCATCTCATTTGGTTCCAAAATTTATAGAGCAATCATGAATTTACAAGATCATAATCTTTCCTTATCAGCCACAAAACATGTTTTCACCCTTAAGGCATCTTACATGGGTCATAATTAAGCACAATCCACTTTTAAATAGGCCTAAGTCACTTTTAGGTCCTATGGAGACCCATTCATATTTTTGACACTTATCTAAACAAACTAAAATATAGGAACAATTTCCAAATTTATGGACCCATTCCACATGATCTATACATCCTCCTTAAGTGCAAACATCCATCACAGTACCCTTATGCTTAAGCACAAATTTCTTAAACAACATTTTGTGCATATAATCACCATGAATGAATATATAACCACCTTATAAAACTTTGTTCATACTTAATATGATTGGCCAAAGCTTCATAATACACATAGAGTATCATTTTGGAGTTGAAAACATTATCCAATATTTAATTCATCATAAAACACCAAGACACCATCAAAATGAGCACAAATACCTTTCTTGGGTTACTTACAGAACATGCATGAACACAAAATCAACTTTGGAGGTTAATATATTTATTTTTAAAACATTCACATCCTCAAATCCATATTTATATATTCACCTTGGATTTATCTATAAATTTTATTTTTATTACATGGTCAAATTTACCCTGGATTGAAAGATATGGTTGAAAAACTAGACACTGATCTTTCCTTTGTTACATTCAAATATTTGAATTCAAATAGTCATAGTTAAACTTTGGATAATATTATTGCATATTATGTACTTATATCTTAGATAAATCACACATAATTGATATTTTTATATCTTTATCATCATTTAAATAATTGTCGCTTTGACCACTTCAACTCCACTCACATTGTTAGGTCAATCTATATGAATACATGTGAATTGTTTGATCGTTATCCTTTACCTTTTCTCAATCATTAAACATCAAGCACTTCTTTCCATCTCCCTACTTACTAACTTATTATATAAAATACACTCTGTTGATCACCTTGATATTTTATCAAACTTTACCTTCTGTAAAATTGATTATGGGGACCATTTCAATATGCGTGAGAAGCTAATTTTGAACCTCAATAACTTTTATTGCACTGATATTCATGATCTTAAATTTGGACCATATGATCTCCTCACATAGTAAAATCCATCCATATAAAAAAATACTCTTAGAACATTCATGCATGTGAGATATAATTCCATTAATATGCTCACTCAAATTTTTTTTGCCACAGCGCCAACTTATCAAAACATGCCTAAAAGGCCAACTTTGAACATGCATATAATTTGATGTGCTTTAGTACATGACCTAAAATTTATCACAAATAAACTAGGATAAAAAATAAACAAACCCATATGATCATATTATTTTTAACTATCCACACATGTGATATTCCATCATAAAAATTCTTACATGCCTCTTCTTGCCACATTGTAAATTTGGCTAAGTATGGGAAAACACTATCAAAATGCCTAGGAACCCGGATTTGAATTTGAATATATTCTAATGAAATTAAGTGAATGACCTAATATTTAGTGAATAATAACTAAAAATAATAAAAAAACAAACCCATGTGACCATTTCCTCTTAAAATCTTCATGTGTGCAAGTGATGACATCATCAACATGCTTACTCGGGTCTATTTAAACATAGAAAACACTGTCAAAATGCTTGAGATCCCAAATATTCACCCACATATATTTTATTTTGATTAGGTGCATGAACTTAAAATTGTTTCATATAAACTAGGGACTAATGTTATCACAACCTTATTAACAACTCCCCCTGACTCATCTACACGTGGTAATGGTGATGTCAACAAACTACCTACTCAAAGTTTCTACCATTGGACCCACAATGTCTAGATGAGAATAATGATGATTTGGGTGAATTCTACTTATGCACATAATTTATCAAAATCATATAAAACATCTTATATGACCCATTACACATGCTCAACACTCCATACTCATCCCTGAACATCTCTAACCATGTCAAACCTAAAGATTAACCCAATTAACTTCAAGTACATTTTGACAAGCATATTTCACACTTTGTCATTGTTACTTAAGCTATCAAATCACTTCATCCACTCACTAGGACATTTCTATGACATCATCATAACATCATTTAAAACTCTCAAAAAATCTCCCCCTTTGTAATTGATGTCAACAAACATCATTCAACAATATACAACTCACCTTATTTCTCTTCAAGCACTCACACAATAGAAACTTTCTCCCCCTTTGACACAATGAAAAAGTGGGAACCAAATATTCTTGATGACCTAAAAATACTATCAATAGGAAATAATCATCTTATAAAGATGATACAAACTCCACCTTACCTTGAGCCTAGCTCTTCTTACCTTGACACCTTCCTCTTACTTTATGCCAACACTCTCTTCAACCAAGAATTGTAACAAATGAAGAAAGAACACAAAAAAGAACTAAAATCTGATGGAACTTACCAAGAAACATTTGAGAGGGACTCCCCCTAAGATTATATTGCACCTTTTGAGCATCTTAAAATCTCCACACACTATGAAGAACCACTACACATACTATCCTTCTCTCTTAAGACACTTCCATGACCACCAAATTTATATCTACACTAAAGTTTATTTACAAACCTCTTTAGAAAGCTTGTGAACTTGTTGTTCCCCCTTAACTAAATACCTTATATTAGTTCATAGAGAAATAAATTACACCCAAGCTTTATCTTAGATACTCAAACATAGCTTTTGATAATGGTTTGGTCATAATATCTACAAGTTACTCTTTTGTAGGCACATACTCTTAACTTAAAACTTTGATTATTCAATTGTTCTCTCAATAAATGATATCTAGTAGGAATATTCTTAGTGTTTGAGTGCATAACATGATTATTTTAGATACTAATTGCACTAGTGTTATCATAGTAGATAGGACAAGGTCCATTTTATCTTACCTTATAATCTTCCAAAGTTTGTTTCATCCACATGACTTGCATGCAACAAGAAGTAGCTACTATATATTTTGCTTTTGTAGTTGATATAGACACTAATACTTGCTTCTTACTTAGACAAGATACCAAGCATTCCCCCATGAAGAATACCCCACCACTAGTACTTCTCCTATCATCCACAAAACCTACCCAATCTACATTAGTGTAAGATTTCAAAAGAGAATTATTTAATCCTAAGATACCATAAAACATATTCTATAGTGACTTTGAGATATCTCAAGATCCTTTTGAATACTTATAAGTGAGATTTTATAGGGTCATATTGAAACCTTCCTAAAATACCCACTACTTCCATGATATCAGGCTTAGAAGCAATAAAGTACAAAATACTTCCAATCATAGGTCTATACAAATTTTGATCAAATTTTGGTGAGTCATCCAATTTATTTAACTTTTACCCTATGATCATTGGAGTACCCATTGGATTATAATCTATCATGTCAAATTTCCTCAAATGTCCCTGATGTATTTATCTTGTGAAATGAATATCCCTACATCAAGTTGATTAATCTATAATTCTAAGAAGACAAATAGTTATCCCAACATTGACATTTAAAACTTAGTCTTCATAGTATCAATAAATTATTTACTCATTTTATCATTATCAGATCCAAAAACTATGTCATTAACATATACAAAAATCAATTGATAATTTCTTTCTATCTTAATGTACAGATTACTATCAACTACCCCCTTTTTAAAACCTGAACTCAAAAGATACTTATATAACATGTCATACCAAGCTATAAGAGCTTGTTTAAGACAAAATAGAGCCTTATTTAATTTACAAACATAAATATTGAATACTTGACATGAAGTATCCTTTGTAACTCAATGTAGACCTCTTATTTTAAGTTGCCATTCAAGAATGTTGATTTCACATCCATTTGATATACCTTAAAACCTTTGAACCTTGTATATGACAAGAAGAGTCTAATTTATTACATTTTTTTCACAAGAGAAAAATTATCATCAAAATATATTCCTTTAACCTGAGCATATCCTTTACACATCAATTTATCCTTATTCCTTGTGACTTCTCCTTTCTCATTGATATTGTTTTTGCAAACCCACTTGGTACCTATCACATTTTTATCTATTGGTCTAGGAACTAAGTCTCATGTTTCATTCCTTTCTATTTTATCTATTCATTCATTCATTGCATCACTCCAAAATTCATCTTTTATAGCTTCCATGAATGTTTTGGGTTCAATAATGGAAAATAGATGAGTCTTGTTAATTATGATTGATCAACATTCTCTTTCTAGTCTGCAACCTTGCACCAACATTCCAAATAATTTGAGAGATTGGATGATCTTTTTGAATTCTTCTATATGGATATTTATAATATTGGCTTTCTTCCTTCTCTTCATCTTCATCATCTATTTGAATGGATAACTCATCATTTGTTGCAACAATATTCTAAATTGAGCCACTTACCTACAATTTTGGCTTTTTGACTCTACTAGTCTTATCTACCCTTACATTTGAACTTTAAATAATATTGTGAAATCTCTTGTTGAAGAACCTATAAGTACTACTGATAAAGGAATAACTTACCAATGTGCCCTCATCATAACTTGAATTAAATTTTCCAAGATTATGTTCATCTCTTTTGATGAAGCACCTACTCCCAAACACTCTAAAATGTTTGACATTAACTGCTCTATTCTTCCATAACTCATAAGGAGTTTTATCACTATTTACTCTAATTTGACACCTATTTAGGATGTAAACTAAAGTGTTGGCTGCCTAATCCCAATAACCATCTGATAGTTTCAAATCTTGAAGCATGGTTCTACTCATCTTTTGAATGTTCTTATTCTTCTTTTCAATAACACCTTTCTATTGTGGTGTTCTGGTAGCATAATATTATATCTTTATCCCTTATTTTTCACAAAAATCATCAAATTCATGAGACCAAAAATCACCACCTCTATCTTATATTACACACTTCATCTTTTACCCTTTATCATTTTATACAAGTGCTTTGAATGCCATAAATTTTGTAAAAGATTTTGATTTTTCTTCAAGAAAAAATATCCAAATCATCCTTGTAAAATAATCAATGAGAAGCATGAATTAGTTATTACCTTGAATATTTTGGGTTTTCATAGGTCCACATAGATCAATGTGCATAAAATATAATGGATTTGTAGTGGAGAACTCCTTGGATTTATATCTTGTTTTGGTTTGATTCCCATGAAAACATGCTTTTCAAAGAGAATGAAGAATATTAGAAATCTTGGGCATATGCCTTACCAATCCTTTGAACTAAACTTTACCATGTTATCAAAATTTATCTGTCCAAGCCTTTTATGCTAAATCCATATTTCTTCTAATTGACTCATGAATCACTCCTTCTTGGATTCATGGAATACATACATGTTATTATCTATTTATAAACATTTACAACTAATTTTCTATCCTTTCTTATTAGATCAATACTAGGGTTCTATAGGTCTCTTACCCTGTATTAAAAAATTCAAAGTTATAAAATATAACAAAAAAACCCAAGTGTAATTGCCACAGACAAATAAGAATAAAAAATACCATGCATCCATAATCCTTAAAAATAATTAACAATAGTTCTTTCAATGACCTGAATACTAACAACAACATCAAATCCATCAGTGGATGGGAAAATAGTATAAAATATTGATTGTCTTGACCTTTTTACCTTTTTTGATTTTACCTCTTGCCACACTACTTTTGAATTTACCACAACCAATTGCTTATCATGATATAGAATGTTTGAATTTAACTTTAAATACATCTCTTCGTCTAAATCTAATATTTCATATTCATGTCCTCTCTTAAATCCTCCTAAATTATTTTATAAGATAGAATTATTGGATTTTCCTATTACCCCCACATTAGACTCTTCTTTGTTTTCAAAAATATCTTGTTTTTCTTTCTTACTATCTCCAAATTTTGCATTTGTATAAATTTATAGTTCTTTAAAACACTTTTCAGTAACTACTACCACATTTAGAGAGCTCCATTTGTTTGAGGTTTAATTCTCCCCCTTTTTATTCCATACTTTAAAATTCCCTTGAGGACATGAAGCATAAAAATTCCCTAGTGATTTGCAATTATCACATCTAAATGTTGTATTCTCATTATCTAAAGCTTGAACATGAAGGACATCACCATATTTCAAAATAATATTCTCTAGTACCCATTTCCTCAAATCAATCTCCACACAAATTATGGCATAAGTGCACATGCATATAGTATACATCTCATGATCATTATTTAAAAATAACCCCAAAGCATAAAATATATCTTTATATGCATGCCAAAAATGCAAAGGTAGTTTAGGGAGCCTAACCCACATTGGCTTTTTTGTTACCGATAGATATTTTGAGTTGAACTTTGAAAACCAAAGAGTGATAAACAACCTTGAATTACCCCAAAAATAAGGTCCCTAAGAGATGCATTTCTGATAATCCTTATCCTCACTAAAATGAACAATAAAAAAACCTTTATATCATAACAAAATCTCATAATTCCAAACAATGAAATTTGAATCAGGCAGAGCAATTATGGGTGGGAAAAGAACCGGGGAGAATCTGGCAGGAGGGACAGACCTTGGGGGAATAGTAGAGGAAGAAGGAAAAAATAGACGGCCAGGATCGTTGATTGATGCTGACAAGGGTAAGGATCCATGTGCTTATGAGCCTGCTAGTGGGGTTGGAAATCCCCCAGTGAATATTGTGTTAGAACAGTACATTAAGAATGTGAAAGATAATGTTGCATATAAAAAGGAAAAGACACCTAAAAGACAGACAAGATTCCTTGAACAAAGGACATGGATGTCATTGTTTGGAAAAAAACCTACAAGGAAATCCATTTTTCCACCGGTGACATCTAAATCATGCTGGGAGAAAGGTGAGTTTCAAGTTTTTATCCCAGATCCTTTACTTAATTTCTCAGTGTCATCCATGGAACTCACTCTTGTGGGTAAATTTCTAGGAGCAAGACCTAATATAGAATCTCTTAGAAATATGGTAAAAAAGAAATGGACTATATGTGGAGATGTTGACATTGCACCAATGGTGAATGGATTCTTCTCTTTTATTTTTAACTGTAAAGAAGATTTGAATAATGTTCTTAGTGGAAGGCATTGGTCATTTGGAAAATGTTCTCTTACAATCAAAAAATGGGAACCAAATATGGATCTATCAGATTCATTTTTCTTAACTACCCCTATATGGGCTAGACTACCTGGACTTCCTTTAGAATTTTGGCATGAGGACATTTTTAAAGGAATAGCTAGCTCATTTGGTGAACTAGTGGTAGTGGAAAATGACACGGATTCAAGAAATAAACTCCAAAGTGCTAGAATTTATGTAAAAGTGGCAGACTTGAATAACCTCCCAAAAAAAGTGGAATTAATATAAAAGCTTAGTAAGAAAACCCAAGAGATTGTCTTCAAAGATCTACCAAATTCCTGCTATGCATGCAAGAAACAAGGGCATTGGGTCAAGAACTGTCCCTTTAGAGGTAAAACATATCCTAGGAAGGTCCAGGATGGAAAAAAATTAAGATCCAACAAAAGAAAATATGGAAAATTAAAGAGGACAATCGAAAGATAGGAAAGAATAAAGAAGCTTCAACAGACCTATGTATAGAAGAGGATGAAGTTTATTTTAAGGAAGAGGCTGACGTTCTTAATACTATAGGAGATAAAGAGCTTTCTTTTAAAAAAAGAAAATTCCCTGAATGAAGAACAGGGGATGCACTCGGAGAACAAAGAGGTAAAATATCCATCAGAGGAAAAGACAGACCTATTAGATCAAATCGATGTCCACCATAGTATTGAAGATCAATACAAAGATGTAAAGGACAATGATGGGATAGAGGAAGGAGAATTGAACCCTGAAGGGGGAAAAATTTAGAGGAAGGTGAGAGGCCTGTTACCCAGATGGGGGAGAGTCAGGTGTCAACCAAGGATGATAAAAACATTCCAGTGAAAGGGACCCCCATTGCAGAAGTAATGAAAGAGGAAGGGAAAAAATCAAAAGACCAAAAGAAAAAAGATGAGAAAAAGAATAATATAAAGAATGTTGAGATGAGAAGTTCTAAGGGGAAACCTAACAAGAATCTCTAGAAAAAAGAAGGAAAAGGAAATGATCCGCAATCTAAGATAAAACTGGATGTTGGCTCTCTAGATAAAGTTGGAAAAAAATCTACAAGGAAGATCAGAGAGATGGAAAGCAAACAGAATATTGTGGATGGAAGGCAGACTACTCTGCCAGAGTATACCTAATTAAACAAGTAATGAAAATATTAAGCTGGAATATTAGGGGGCTAAATAGTATTAAAAAAGTAAATATAGTTAGGAATTTTGTCAGAGACCAAAAGCTAGATTTTCTTTTGCTCCAAGAAACCAAGATGAGCAAAGAGAAAGCAAAATAGATCAAATACATTAAAAATTATTCCATTAAAGCTAGTAGTTCTGAAGGTGCTTCAGGGTGTACTATGATGCTTTGGAAGAAGAATCATTACTCTAGATCAATTTTGATGGAAAGTAAAAATATTATGATTGTTAAAATAACTAGTGTTGACCAGAAGGAAAGGTGGTATGTGGTAAATATCTACGCTCCTAATGTCAAGTTCCAAAAGAAAAAGGTCTGGGAGACTATCTCAAATTTCAAAAGCAAAGACTATAGTGGTCGATGGATTATAATGGGAGACTTTAATGTACCACTATATGATCATGAGAAAAAGGGAGGTAATACTATTCAATTGGAAGGGAGATTTGATCTAATGGAGTTTATAAACAAAGAAGGACTAATGGATATGGAACTCCAGGGAATTCAGTTTACTTGGAGCAATAAGAGAATTGGCAATGAATGTATACAGGCCAAGCTTGATAGGGCCCTTATCTCTCTAGATTGGACAAAAGAATATATATGTAATTTGGAAGTGTGCCATAGAATAGGGTTGGATCATTATCCTCTTTTCTTCACAGTGGCCAAAAGGAATCTAAAAAAGAATCACCCTTTTAGATTTGAAAAGATGTGGTTGCAGCACCCACTGTTTAAAAGTAAAATGGAAGAGTGGTGTAATATACCTATTGAGGGTACGGCCCTCTTTAGAGTTGTCTCCAAGCTCAAAAATGTTAAAAAGGAAGTTAAGAAATGGAATAAGTATTGTTTTGGAAATATATTTGAGAAAAAGAATACAATCAAGGAGGAAATTAGTAGAATTCAAGAAAAAATTCAGCAAGATGGATACACTTCAGAACTCATTACTGAAGAGAGTGAAAAGCTGGTTCAATATCAAGAAATAATAACCAAGGAAGAAATCTATTGGAGACAAAGATCAAGGGTGTTATGGTTGAAAGAAGGAGATAGAAATACAAAGTTTTTCCACCGCTCCACTCTGAAACATAGAGCTAAAACTCAAATTCAATACCTAAATAAGGGAGATCAAAAAATTTCAGAGGAAAAAGAAATCAACAAGGAAATGCTATCCTTTTTCTCTTCCCTGATGAAGGTGGACACAAATATCAATCTAGAAAATCATGCTGATATCCTTCACGTGATTCCTCTACTGGTCTCAAAGGAATAGAAAAAAATGTTATGCTCAATACCTAAGGACAAGGAAATCTTCAAAGCAGTTTATTCTCTAGGAGGAGATAAAGCACTGGGACCAGATGGATTTCCCATGTTCTTTTTTCAAAAACTCTAGAAATTTGTTGGTAAAGATGTAAGTAATGCAGTGAAGGAATTCTATGGAGCCAAAAAGATACTTAAGGAAGTTAATTCTACTTTTTTGTGTCTGATCCCAAAAAAGATAGGAGCTGACTCACCTGACCAGTTTAGACTGATTAGCCTGTGAAATTCATTCTATAAAATCATATCTAAAGTACTTACATCTAAAATTATTCAAGTGATTCCTACAATTATTGCTAACCAGCAAAATGGATTTATCCCAGGTAGACAAATCCTCAACTCTATAATTATTGTTCATGAAAACATTCATTCGTTGTTTAGCTCTAACAATGAGGGATTCATTATGAAAGTTGATATTGCAAAAGCTTATGACAGGGTGGACTGGTTATTCCTTTCAAACAGTTTAACAAATTTTGGCTTTGAACAAAAGGTGGTTGATATGATTTATCAGCTGATATCTACCACCTCTATTGTTGTACTGGTTAATGGGAGCTCATCCCATTTCTTTAATCCATCAAGGGGATTGAGATAAGGGGACCCTATATCCCCCATTCTATTTGTTATTATGGTAGACTTTATGGGAAGATATATAGGAGACTTAGTTCATAAAGGTTTATTTAAGGGTCTTAAACCCTCTTCTCATCCTCTAATATGCTCCCATGGACAATTTGTTGATGATATTATATTCATGGGGCAATCTGAAGTCAAGGAAGCTAGAACTTTAAAGCAAGCTATAAATTTATACTCATCTACGTCTGGACAATTGATAAATTGAAACAAAAGTGTAGTGTTCTTCACTAATACCCCTATTCAGAGACAGGAAAAAATAGCTAAAATCCTTGAATGCTCTATTGGTTCTTTCCCATCCTCTTACCTGGGTCTCCCTCTTGGGATGAAAGTCCTTGAAACCTTTTGGGAAGATCTCATTAATAAATTCAGTAAGAAACTTGCGGGATGGAAAGGAAATTTTATCAGTCTGGTAGGAAAGCTAACCCTTCTCAAAGAAAGTCTTCAAATCATACCTACTTATGCTTTAAGTCTTTTCAGAATTCCCACCAAATTTGCAGAAGCAATTGAAAAAATCCAGAGAAACTTTCTTTGGATAGGAATAGAGGAAAAAAGGAGATTGTCATTAATTGCCTGGGAAAATATATGTAAACCTTTCAGGGAAGGAGGATTGGGAATAAGGAATATAAGAAGCATGAATACTACTCTCTTAGTAAAATAGGGATGGAGGGTTTTTCATGAAAACAAAGAATGGAGCAATATATGGAAGTAAAAGTATTTATTTAATGCAAAATCCCTCTCTGAATTCTTTTCTTACCCTGATGCAACCCGTCCATCTTCTATATGGGGGGCTATTCAGGGTACTAAGCAAATTTTAGAAAAAGGAAGCTCGTAAAAAGTAGGTAATGGAAAGAAGGTGAATTTTTGGGAGGATGCTTGGCTAAAAGAAATCCCTTTGATAGAAGAATTCCAAGATAAAGATGTAATTGACCGTTGTAAGCAAAGATATGGAATAAAGGTTAATCAATACTTGCAGAACAATTCATGGGTGAACCTAAATGATATTAATCAAGATTTTAACAATATTCAAATATCCCTCAATGATATTTCCCTCTATTCTAATCTTGAAGATAAGATTGTTTGGCATGACGAGCCTAGTGGAAAATTTAAATTTTATTTTTACTTCAAAGGGAAACATTAACCAACCATTGTGGACACAGGCTTGGATCAAGGGTCTCATCCCTAAAATCAAAATATTCTTCTAGACCCTTCTCCAAAATAAAATCTTGACTCTTGATAACTTATAGAAAAGAGGAATAAACATAGTCAACAGATGTATTCTATGCAAAAAAGGTTTTGAATATAGAGATCACTTGTTTGTGAACTGTTCCTTTATGCAACTAGTTTGGAAAGAAATCCTCAATCTTTGGGGTATTGCTTGGATTCAACATAAAAGTGTGGATCTATCTTTTAAAAGTTGGTACTGTCCCTCTAAGAATCCTGATGTTCTATTTTTATGGAAACTAACTCTTCCCCATATTTGGTGGGGAATATGGAAAGAAAGAAATAACTGTATTTTTAGAAGTAAAGAACTTCCAGGATGGGTAGTGGGGCAGAACATCATTAGAGCTATCAATGAGAATTTTTCATTGCAAAGGGATCCTAATCATACCTTTCAAATTGATAATCCTTTAAGATCAGAAAAGTCTAATGTAAAAAATGAAAATCCTAGACTTGGTGTAACTTGGAATGTCCCCACTCATGGGTGGATCAAAGGGAACTTTGATGGAGCTGCTAAAGGGAACCTTGGAAATGTAGGATGTGGAGGAGTCTTGAGAAACCATATGGGAAATGTAATCAATGCTATTGTAATTCCCATTGGTAAGTCAAAATGCCATATTGTTGAAGCTTGTGCTGCCCTCCAAACCATTAAGCTAGCTATTGAATCAGGATATTCTAAATTATGGTTGGAAGGGGACTCCTTGAATATCATAAATATCTTAAATAATAAAAATTCTGCCTCATGGTCAATAGAGGCTATGGTGACTGAAATGAAAATTTTAATTAAATTTTTTGAGAAAGTCTCTATTACCCACACTTACTGCGAAACAAACAGAGTTGCTGATTGGATAGCATATTATGCAGTTCGTGTTGGACACAAGGCGAGCTGGTAGGAGACATTAAACAAGAACGTGGATCTAAGAGCACTCATTCATCATGATGCAATTCATGCTAAGGAGGGAGAGATTAGAACATATTAAAAAACTAATGATTTGGGGGAGTGGATCCACGGAGGAAGATATACACTCATTAAAAAGAAATGTTCTAGAGTTCATGAGGAGGACTCAAAACATGCCAAAATATAGGCGAGTTCTATTCCAAACTGGAAATAGTCAGGTTCATTATTTAGCTAATAGGGGACAGGAATTAAAGGAGATTCATATGGATCGTAATAGGAAAGGAGAACCAAGGAAGCAGGAACCCAAATATTGCAAAGAGTGGAGAGCAAATGAAGATGTATGAAAGATACTGCAGAGAGGAAAGGTTGTGAGTTACATGGAATGGCTTCATGGCTCAAAACATCATATCACAACGGCTTTTTTCAAAAATTGGATTGATGATAGGGTTACCTTGCATGGCATTACGGTGAATCTCACAGAGGAATTCATAACAGAGGTGATAGGGCTTCCAATGGAGGGAATAAAATTTTCAAAGCAGACAAGCATTTCCAATGAGTCTTTCTACAAATTCCCTAAAATGGATGCTGAGGAGTAGCAGATAGAAAAAAGCAGAGATTTTTTTGAATTAGAGCAGATTAAGGGCATTTGGAGGGACGTCCTATGCTGTATTCGTGAATACTTCATACTTGATGGAAGAAGCAAACGAGTCCACAAATTTCACTTTGTATTTCTCAATCACTTCAAACACAAAGTAAGAATCTCCTTTCCTTTTTATCTGTGTTTTTCCTTGCTCCAAAGTCTGTTCACACATAATAAAAAGGAATCTCATCCCATCTTGCATGAGGGGTTAATTATTATAATTGAAGGGAATTGAAAGAATAAGGCCATTGTAAAGAATCCTTATTCAGGAAAATATAAGGATTTACGGAGTAATAAGAAAGAAATAGTAAAAGGGAATGAAAAAGATAAACTCAAACTCTCAAGCTTCAATAACCAGACTAATGAGGAAACATAGTGGGAAAGTTTTGAAAACATTGGGGAGGAGAGTCTGGAGGAAGAAAGAGGAATAGAAAGTGGGCATTCAAATTCCAGTGAGGAAGAAGAAGCGCAAGAGAATAATGAGAAAGAAGGAGTCACTATAGAGGAAAAGTCTGAAAATAGTAACCATGAGTCTGAGGAAAACCAGTAAGTGTTTGAGGAAATTCAAAAAGATCTAGATGATCCTGCTCAAGACCCTGATCTGATTAATGAAAAGGAAAATCTAGTTTAGGTTGCTAACCAAATATTAGAAATGGGAGCTCAAGTAAAGGAAGCAAGTAAAAAAAAAAGAAAGCCCTGTTGAAACAAAGGAACCAAAAAGAATGGAAATGGAGGACTATATTGAAAAAGTTAGAAGCAGTCCTAAAAAGAACACAGAAGGTTGGAGGGACAAAAGGTAGAATGACAAACCTACTAGAGTGGCCAATTACAAAGTTGATGCTACTCTACAATTTGATTTATGGACGTATAAGGAGATAATGGAAATCAATAGGAAAATGGAAACAATGGAGGGTAAACAGGAGGCAGTTTGGAAAAAAATCAATAATATGGAAAAATAGTTGAGGGATATTCCCATAAAACTCAAAGATTATGAGAACAACCTAAGGGAACTCATAAAGGAAAGCTGATTAAAGATGGAGGAGGTAACCTCTAGCATTTGTGCTGCTGTTGTCAACATTGGAAAAAGAGCAAATGAGGAAATCAAAACTTTAGAGGGACCTAACAAGAGAACTAGACAAAGCTCAAGAAAGAAAGTTATGCAAGAGGGATCTACGCAGGTGACTGCTGCCATCCAGGACACTGTTGCGAAAGGTAAGGAAGTAGTGAATATGATATTGGAACTAGAAGAATAGTTCATGGCTCTTTTAGTTGGTTCTGCTAGTTGGTTGTGTTTTCCAGTCTTGGTACCTAGTTTTTTGAACTTTTACTATGGAGTTTCCAGGTCTCTATAAAACTTGGGGTTTATCTTTGGTTGGTTGTTTGTTAGCTTCAGGTCTTTGTTTCTTGGTTTTTTTACTTTGGTGAAGTAAGATTAAGGCTTTCATGTGGACGTTAATGTTTTATCTTTCTCCTTTTGTTCACAGTTTTGGGGTCCCTTCAAAACCTGTTTTTACCTTAATCTAAAACAAAATCTCATAATGGGTTGAAAAATTCTCATAGACCCACTGATATAAGGAAGTCAAAGAAGGCCACAGTCCATTAAATCTATAAATTACTGCATCCTTGGTTAGAGTGTGAAAATACTCATCTACTTCTTAATTTAAAATCTCTAGTGAAGTATCCTCCTTTGCTTTTTCAACTATATAGGATTATGGTGAAGAAGAAAATTTCATTGAATTTGTCTTAAAAGATGCATTTCTAATATCTTATTTAAAGGTAACAAGATTGGAAGAATCTAGTTAGGATTATGGTGAAGAAGAAACTTTAATTGAATTTGGCTTAGAAGCTGCATTTCTGATAGCTTCTTTGAAGGTAACAAGATTGGAAGAAGAATCTTTATTTATTCCATCCACACCTCCCTTTAGTCCATGAAGATGAGATATTATTTACCCAAATAATAGAAAGATAATTGGAAATGATCATGTCTTTCTTTGACTTGTTGTAGTAGACATTGGTCTCAGTCGGGACACCTAGAGAAGCTGCCAGACTTTAAATCTTTCACTAGGTCTAACGTTTTTAACCATCTATAATTTGTTCTTCATAAAATGGATTTAGTCATAATTTAAAACCTTTGATTATACACCTTTAAGACCTGTTGAATATATTATGTTCCCCAAGTAATAATCGCGCCTTCCTTAGTCTCTTTAGATCTTAAAATTTCCTTTCTTGGTGTTAATGTTCATTGTTGCATTTTACCAAACACTTGGCCTACATTGATTAACTTGACATAATTTTTTGAAGCCTCAAAATCATGGTTTAAAATTAAATTGGCTTAAATGTCTCCTTGAGAGCATTGAATGTAAGAAGACCAAGCCTGGAAAAAGGCTCCATTTTTTCCCAACACTACCATTCAAGAAAGATATTTTTTGTTCTAAAAACACCTAACATCTATCTAGTCTACCATCACAACATGTAGCCTCTTTCAGCATTACAAGCTTATGTTTTCCTTTAATTCTAGTGGATGAAAGTGTGAGTTCCTCTTTCCATCCCACACCTCCAATTCTAATTTGTCATGGACTACCTAAATATTCCCTACTTTGATAATATTTTGACCCCTACCAATGCCATTGAGGTTCATATTGTAAACACCTTTAGCGTAGTCATATAGCTTACACATTGTTACCCCTTCTAGATGCTTTTCCATCAATGATCTGGCCCCTACAACTAAGAGACTTTTGATCAAAACCATTATGCTCACCATTGAATTATCATACTTTATAATTTTCTAGCCTTTCTTACTTCAAAAACATCATCATGAAAAGTTAAAGCATTTCCTTGCTTACACATTTGGCTCACACTTAAAATATTATGTTTTAAACCTTATACATATAAGACATTATTAATCCTAGAATAACCATTATCCAAACCCATGGTACCTTTTCCAATAATTTTACTATATTTTTTGTCCCTAAATCTCACTAAACTAGGGTTGGTCTTCTTGAGGGAGATAAACTTGCTCTTATTTCTTGTCATATGATTTTAGTATCCAATATCATTAAACCTTCTCTTGTTCTCATCTTCTTCAGTATGTAAGAATTCTTGAACAAACATTGACTCTTCCTTTAGTAGACCACTTGAATTCTACATCTTTTTTCCTTTAGTCTTAGAATTACTCTTTTTGAACCATTTGATGGTGTCAATGACTTGTATATCCTTTTTCCAAAAAAGTCATTTGAAATTTTTGGCTAAATGACCTTGTTGGATGCAATTTTAGCATATAAGATTCCTTTTAATATCTGGATAAAAAGCATAATCCCTATATCTATGACCAAATTGATTTTAGGAGAAGTAGTACCCATTGAAGACATATTTTAAATTTGACCTTCCTTTTGCTTGATCATTACCTTTCCATGAATTTTCATGCTTAACCCTTTTGGTTGAAATTAAATCCTTTTTATCCTTAGATAAGAGTACATATGAGTAAGTCATGAATTTATTTTCAAATTATTCATCCCTTTGGTTGAGACCATTAACCATCATGACCTACAAATTTTAGATTGTTGCTTCTAGATCTTTCAATTGCATCTTCACAACATCCATGATTGAATTAACATATGATAAAACACATGCTAGATTGTCTTAAAGACAAAACACAACCTTTTTGTCAACCATTGTACCTTTGATAAACTTCTAGTGGTTAAACTTGAAATAAGGACATACTTTGATAATAATTATTAGAGGTATAATCACTGAGAGGGGGGTGAACCATTGAGCCTAGATATTTCAATTACAATTGTATCCCTTTCAAACTATTAAACAATCAACATATATCATCTTGATCAGGAAACATTAACAAGAGAGATAATTCATTCAATTCATACATAATATAAAACACATAACACATAGTTCTTATGGGAAATCCTTATGGGGAATAAAACCCACTCTTAAGCATGTAACACATGGACTACTATCTTAGAAGAAATTATAAACAAGAGACTAGTCAACTCCTTTAGAGCAAAAATCCTTGATCATATACTCCTAAATAAAGGTATTTAGTGACACACCTATTTCACAAGGAACAATTACACCTAAGGAAGACCAAGTCCTTTATACCTTCCTTAAAAAAGATCCACCTTAGAAATGATGTCTTCAACATTTGATGATGGATCTCTATTTATCTAATACCTACACAAACTTAATCTTTATCTCAAATAAGCCTTATATACACATTCATACGTCTTCACATAACATAAATTTGTAAGATAAATTTTTTGACATTATAAATATGACCTATAGGTCATACATATAGTCATTAGTCTACTCTACTAATCAACTCAATCAACTAGGAATTCTACCTCTCCTTCACTTCATAACTCTCACATCCACCTCACACAAGTCTCTCTCACAAGTCTTCCACAAGCCTAGAAACCATCTCATTCGGTTCCATAATCTATACATAAATCATGAAATAAAAATATCATAATATTTCCTTTTCAATTGAAAAACAGGCCTTCACCCTTAAGGCATCTTACATGGGTCATACTTAAGCACAATTCACTTTCAAATAGTCCTAAGTCACTTTTAGGTCCTATGGAGACCCATTTAGATATTTGACACTTCTCCAAGAAACATAAAAGATAAGAACACTTTAAAAAGGCATGGAACCATTTCACATGATCTATATGTCCTCCTTAAGTTCCAACATCCATCATAGTACCCTTTTGCTTAAGCACAAATTGCTTAAACAACATTTTGTGCATAAAATCACCATGAATGAATATAAAACCACTTTATAGGAATTTTTTCATACTACATATGATTACTCAAACCTTAATAATGCAAAAATATCATCCTTATGGAGTCTAAAACATTATCCAATATTTAATTCATCATAAAACATCAAAACACCATCAGAATGAACTCATATACCCTTCTCAAGTTACAAAACATGCACAAACACACAATCAAATTTTGAGATAAATATATTTATTTATACACACTTCAAGATATTAAAATAAATATTAATAGATTAAACTTGGGATCCTCTATAACTTCACTTTTTACTACATGGTTAAATTCATCTTGGATCAAAAGATATGGCTAAAAAACTAGACACTAGTCTTTCCTTTGATAAATTCAAATATTTGAATTCAAATGGTTACAATTAAAATTCATGCAATATGATCACCTATCACATCCTAGAAACTTATATAAATCATTCAATATTGATCTTGTTCAATCTTTAACACCATTTAAATGATTATCACTTTGACCACTTTGACTACACTCGTGTCATTAGATCAATCTATACGGATACACATGAATCATATGATCCTTATCATTTACCTTTGTTTAGTGGTTAAACATCAATCACTTATTTACATCTTGTTTCTTCCTAAATTTTTGGAGAAAATTCACTCCATAAATCACCTTGAGACTTACTCAGACTTTACCATTTGCAAAATTGACAAAGTATGGGGACCATTTTAATATGCCTAAGAAGCCAATTTTGAATCTCAATAACTTTTACTACACTTAGACAGATGATCTCAAATTTGGATCATATGATCTCCTCAATAGGTTAATCCATACATATAAAAACCTTATCCTAGATAATTTTTACGTGTGATATATAATTACATTAATATGCTCACTCAGATTTCTCTACCACTTAGCCAACTATGTCAAAACCTGCATAGAAGGCCAACTTTGAACATGCATATCTTTTGATTTACTTCAGTGCATGACCTAAAATTTATAAAAAATCAACAATGCTAAAAAATAAACAGACCCATATTATCATATTTTTCTAAAATGTCCACATGTGTGAGATATTCCACCATTTAAATGCTTACTTGGCTCTTCTTGCCACATTACAAATTTGGCTATGGGAAAACATTGTCAAAATGCCTAGAAGCCCAACTTTACACTTGCATATATTTAGATGTGCTTAGGATCATGACCTAATATTTAGAACTTAATAATTAGGCATAATACTAAACAAACAATGTGACCATTTCCTCTTAAAAACTTCATGCATGTGAATGCTGACATCATCAACATGTTTATTTAGCTCTATTTAAAGATAGAAAACACTATCAAAATACATTAATCCCAACTTTGCACCCACATATATTTGGATTTTCTTAGGCACATGAACTAAAAATTAACACATAGTAATTAGGGACTAATTTGATCATAACCATATAACCAACTCCCCCTAACTCATCCACACATGGCAATGGTGATGTCAACAAACTGCTTAGATTTTTTGCCATTAGACACAAAATGTCTAGATGAGAACAATGATGATCTAGGTGAATTCCACTTATGCACATAAGCTCTCCAGATCATATAAAACATCTTATAGGATACCTTTATCATTATCAAAAATCTATACTCATCCTTGGCCATCGCTAACCATGCTAAAACTAAAGATCAACCTAAAAAACTTCAATAAAATTTTGACAAGAACATTTCACACTTTGTGATTGTTACTTAATCCATCAAATCACTCCATCCACTCACCAGGACACATCCATGATGTCACCATGACATCATTGAAAACTCTCCAACATTGAAACCATCTATAGATTATTTTCTAGTTCCTTACTATCAGCCAACTTCCCTATCACACTTAAAATAACACCTTATATTAATCTAACAACATTTAAGATGACCACTTAGTTACCATTTACTTTTTAGTTTACTACTTGATCTCTATTTATTGTATGTTGTATTGTAAAAACTTGCATTGGATAGTGTTGGTGCAAGATTTTATGTTTTCTCATAGCTTAGATCAATTTCATTAACCCAATTTCTTATGTATTTCCTTTCATTTCTTCTTTCAAAGTACCTTGAAATTTTTTCCCTATTTTCAATACACTATCATTATGTTAAACACAGTCTTTTAAATACAATTTTTCTTTCTTGCCTACAGTACTGAGTCACCTCAGTCAACTTTATATCTCTTTTACCAGTCAAGTTACAATACTAGGTCAACCTAGTAGACTGTGTACTCTTATCAAACTCTATTTTCTCCATTTTGTAGTACTAGGTTGACCTAGTCAACTATGTACTCTTATTGTTGTCTTATATCATCTAACTCAGTTCTCTAATCTTCTTTCCTTAGCATTCTACTAATTTATTAGAATCACCATGAAGTCCCCTATTAGAACCTTCTTGGAAAACCTAAATCTATTTAGGCATTATATGGGGTTCTCTTTGCTTCTTATCTTTTCCTATCTTTTCTTCCTCTTTTTAGTTGTTAGGGCATCTTGAGATGCCCATCCACATTTTAATCTAGCCTTTGGGGCATCTTATGATGCACACCCACATATAATTTTAGACTCTAGGGCATTTTTCAATGCCCATCCCTATATCCACTTGCTCTTTGGGTCATGTTGCGATGCCCACTCTTACTCTACCTAGCATGATACCAATCTAATTCAATTTTAAGAAACCTACCATGACACATAGGCTTATCTTTCATGTTCTCATCCTTGATATAATCATTAATGTAGGATACTTCCATTCTTTTTATGCTTTCTATATTCTATCTATATAACATGATTTTCAATATACTCTTATGGGTCTCACCCTCTATAGTAGTTCTCTCTTTACAAAAACCTTAGTCATCCCTTTTGGTCTTTTGGTTTCCCCTTTTCTCATGAGTTGCATTGTAAAACCATGGATAGGACCTGATATTCCTCATGATTTCTTTTTTTTTTGTGTTCATACTTTTTACACACTTTTTGGCACCCCTTGGGTTTCTCTTTTGTGTGTTATAGTGTAAGACCATGGATAAGACCTGGTTCTCCTCATAAATACCATCTTTTTCTTATCCCATTAATTTTTCCAATATTTTTTGGTATCCTCGTGGGTTTTTCTTTTATGAGTTTTAGAGTAAGACCATAGATAGAACCTAACCTTCCTCATAAATCACCATCTTATCATTATTTTCTATATAATGTGTTTTACAATGGTTACTAGTATTTGATCTTTATTATCAACTTTAGCTTTTATTTCTTTTGTAGCTAAAATTTGCACAAACAATCTATGTTAGTATGTTTTCCCCCATTCCCCTCATTATTATGATAAGGAATCACACTTTACTATCATTTTATACTTCTTTTTCTACCCTTTCTCACATTTTTTGTGATTTTAAGTAATTAAAATTATTTCATGTCTCATTCCTCTTGATCTCCTTTCTTTACACTCCACATTAGATAAAACAAGGCTGCAGTTAAGATAGTAATTTTATTTCACCTGATTTTATGAGACTCTTAGACACCATCTTCTTTGAGTTCTCTCTTAGCAACCAAGTCCCAAGTATTCAAATATAAGTCATATTTAGCACCCATGTTTGGTTTTCCAATTCTATATAGTGGATGAATAAAAAAATCCATCAAGAAAGTTAAAATCCAAATCATTCAAAACAAAAGGCAATGATATAAAAAATACAACATAGAAATATCAAAAGCCAACATCACACCATAAGACATGATTACAAGCACATCTCCTATCTTTAATTAAAGATCAAACTCCATAATTGGGTCCACAATAGAGCTAAGGTACATTGGGGTATAGTAGGCTAGTAGATTAGAATAGGGGAATTTAACAAACTCTATGTTGTTACCTAATTTCTCATGCAAGTACCCAATCTTCATAGTTGACCAATGGGTCTGTAAGGAGTCTTAAAGAATAGTGAACACATTGTGGAAAGGTAGGTCCATTTTTATTTTCATGCATGTAGACTTCATGGGATGATATACATTCTTCATTTATTGGCTTAAGACTTTTGTGGCTAAGATAAGTTCTTCAAATTCCTTAAGGTCAAAATTTATCTTTTTTTTTGACAAAACTGAATTGAGTGTCTTGACTTCAAAAAAGAGTTCCTCTACATTGGTTTTTCCTTCATTCTCTCCTCCACCCATTTCATTTCCCCCTTGATATGAAAATTATGATTTTAAATCAATTATCCCTTCTTCTTCACATCTAAAAAACATGTTAGCAATACTTTGTTTTAGTTTTATATATCCTTAGAACAAAACACCATGTTTAAGTAACTATGGATTAATTTCTTTACACCATGGCTCTACATTTCTAGACCTGTTTTAATTTGTTCTACCATTTGTCATTTTTTTACCACCCTTTTTGTAGACACTTGAGTCCATTTATACTTTAATGTAATTTTTCAATCATTGAGTGAGGTTGTCTTGTTACTTCTCACTCATCAATGTTGTTTTCCATTTTATTAACTTTTTTTCATTGATGATTGAGTAAGGATTGTTATTGGTCACACATCAATGTTATTTTACCATTTTTTTTTGCTTGCCCATATTTATTTAAGGATTGTTACTTATTTTACATTGATGTTTGATTACCATCCTTTCGACATGTATCCTTGCTTTGACTTGGTGAGTTTGCCTTTCTTACTTAACGATTACTTGTTTGAGTTTTTTGATCTTTAGTAGCCTTGGATTTTTGGTTACCTATTTTAATCTCAATTTTGACTTGGTCATTTGGTCTAACATAGCACTTGTCACCCTAGATTACCAAATTTACAATTATTTCATATCAATATAGCACTAGTTATCTTTGATTTATTGTATTTATTTATTTTTTCTCTTTAGTTTTATATTCTTGGGTTTGTTAAAAGAAATATGTTTTCCTTTCATAATCAAAACTATAAACACAATAGACAACCATCCATCGATAAAGGTAAGTCAAGTTATGCATCACATTTTAATTTTGATTTTTTTCCCTTTCCATCATTTTATTTCAATTATTTTTGCTTTAAAATACTATAACTTTTTAGCCTCAACATTATGTGTTACTATGTTATTTCTCAAAATACCATCCCCTATTGCACCTATATGACACTTGATGAGCTTAGAGTGGGGCATATGTATAAACATATTATTTTCATACTTTTATCAATTATTGATGCTTTATATCTTGTAGGAACCTATTGAGTCTCAATCTCTCTAAGTGCACACCCTAAGGGGTGCATCGAGAAAGGGGTGGGTAGACCATTGGTGTTTCACAGGATTGTTATCCCTTATTACCACTTGTTACAAATCTAACTAGCTCCTAAAAACATTTTCCTAAGCCATGACTCCTCTTTGCCATACCCCTTCAATATTTTACCACCTTTCATACCCCTTTTCCTAACCTAAAACCCGTTGAATAGTTTAAATGACGAGGTCAACTAGGTCAACCTTGTACTGTTATTGGTAAAACTTATTTAGGGTCTAGGTCAGTTCTTGGTTGACCTAGCCTATAACCTAGTGAGTAGGTTTTAAGGTTAAATATTGTTATATAAACATATCCATTTTTCCATTATTATTAATACATCAAGAGTTATTATTCATTTTTACTTCTTTACAATTTTCTCTTCCACCATTCTACTTGAGAAGTCTTAGATTAGGGCTTATACTTGGAGAATCTAGTCTTGTGGAGAAGTCTTGGATTCTTTGGCCTTTCTTAGTGATCCTTATGAAAAAAAATAACCTCTTACAAATCCCATTTAGCTAAGGGAGAGATTGAGTCTCGATGGGTTCATCTTTCAAGTAAGTATCTCTAACTTTTCTCCTCTTTTTAGTAGATATAAGTAGAATAAGTGATGGTTTTTGAATAATATTAGTCTTCTTCACCATGAATTAAGGTCTTACCTATACATAGCTTAATTAATATTCTCTTATGCATGTTTCTTTTCATTTGTTTATTAACCCCCATATTGTGCCACAAGCTTTAGTGAACACTAGATTATATTTCTTTGCTTTACTTATTATTAGTATAGTGAATATGAAAATATAGGACCTAGTTAGGGTTATTGCATGATTTTACTTTCCTAGAGGCTTTGTAACCATTCCTAATGATATTATTTGTGATAAGAGATCCCCTAATTGGGTCTAGTTGATCCGTATTGGTGATATTTTGATTATCTAATATATCCCAAATCAAAAGTGTAAGTAGGATCTATCTTCTCTAAGATAAGATTGATTTGTAGATATGATACATTTCTTATTTCATATAAAAACCCTCTTTGATGATGATTTAGATTAATATAACCAACTCAAATCTCATTCCATAACTAGTTTGAAATATCTAGTTAATGTGCTAGTATAATATTTTCAAACTAGTGACCTCTTTAAAAATACCTTGGCTCTTTTTATTAATTGCAAGAAACTTAAGACAAAAATTGCAAAATATTTCATCAAATGATGGAAGACCTTGTCTAAAAAATATGAAGATAACGTGGTATATCATAACATATTTAATTTATTCACCAATGCTATATATAATAAGTTGTAATATTAGTCCTAGACTCTCTCTCCATAAACTTTTGAAGAGGCCATCACCTAAGCCAAGCACCAAGATTTTCTCACGTATCAGTTTGAGCCATCCCAACCTCCTATGGGAACTCAATTTCTCATGAAAAATAAAAATTATCATAATACTAATTATGTTTTCAAGAATTCCTATGATACCATTCATAATATTCAAGATATTGCTACCAACCATGATCTAGAACAAGTTTCCCCTTTAAACCACATCCCTAATCTTCACTTTTATCTAATCAATAACATCAATGTTCATAACCCATTATCCTTAGAGGAACTCTAAAATCATATACCAAGTCATATTCCTCGAGATTTTGATGCCACTCACCTTATGAAATCATGGTATGATCCAAATATTTTCTTGTTGGTTTCATGATAGCTAGGGTCATTCTCATGAGACTTTTAGGCAATTGCATAAATTAGATATGGATTTCCTCCTTGGTCATAATTTTTACCATGATTACTTCATTCATAAATGTCAACAAGCCTATGAAATTTCCTTCAATACTCATGAAACACAAATCAAGAATCAATCTTTAAACCAAGCTAATACTCATTTGGCCATTTATAAAGACCTTCTTCCAAATCATCACAAAAATAATGATAAGCCTATTCCTTCTACCAATAACATTAACAGTCCTATAGACCTAATTCCTAAATAAAATGTGGTCAACATAGCTAATATGTGAAGGTTAGTTTCCTTCATTGATTCTCATCCTACCCACATGCACCAATCATCTCACACTTTCCATATTATCCAAGATTATTCACAAACTCATGTAATAAAATTGGGGAAAGAGGACCTTATCTCTTTTTATGAAAAAATTCAAACACCTCCATTGGATAATACTTTTCATACCATTTCTATAATTTATCCAACCTCTTTACCTATTGTCAATAATATTCAACCTTCTAATACCACTTCCTCGAATATATCACCAAATACACCTACATTAACTACTTAATCCTCTCATGAAAATAAACCAACCTATCCCCATATTAAACCTACCACATCCTATAAAAATAAATTTGCATTCACTTATACTCCTCCTTCTGAGGAACTCCTCCAACATACACACCTCTATCTAGTAGTCCCCTCATGGGTTATGATGAATGGGTTCCTATCATGGAGCTTACTAATCTCCCATATTAAATCCCATTTTTCAACGTATATGGACTTCTCCACATCATTGTAACCACCCTATGTAAATCATATTCGAAATGTACATCCCCTATCCTCCCCTAGTAGGACATGAATTCACCTTATCTAGATCAGAAAATAACATCTTACAATAATATAAAGATATGTCTATACACATTGATGAGACAATGGACACTTATCTCTCTCTTAAATTCCCTATTACTTCTATGATTCCAAATAATATTTTACTTTGTGCACATGATCCTCCTTTCTTTCTTAGTTTTCAAATCAGTGACATCAAAATCAAGCATGCCTTGATTGAAAAGGATTTAGGGACTTTTGTTACCTCTTTTAAATTTATTAAAACCCTTGGATACTCTTAATGTAATCTTAAGTCCACATGCAACACTTTGTAAGTCTATGATTGAATTTAAATGCCTTATTTAGGTCTGTGTAGATACTTATCACCATTCCACCTACCGTTATTCATGTTATGGTCATGATCTTCAATTTTAATCTCTCCTATAATATCTTTCTTGGTATATCATAAACTCATTGTGTGAGATATATCACATCTTTTGTCTACCAATGTGTCAAGTTCCCTCATAATGGTGTAATCTATAGGATTCAAGGTGACACTAACCCTTATAATTTATAATAATTATAAGTCTATGGTGTATTCAAAAATCCAACCCTTGAACCCTTGTTGCGTGTTCCATTTTGAGAATCTTAACATTTTAATGTCCCTGTCAACTATATGCAATGTTATTATGATCACCCCAAACTCATTATGAATATACCACATAACCTTTTAGATTATGATGATAATTACCCTGATGAGATCAACATCAAGATAAAAAATTATGATCTCTCTCCTTGTCTCATTTCCTAGCTTCTACCTTCTCTAAATCTACATTCCCATAACCACCTAATGATGATATTCTCATCATCTTAACTAAGATTTATCACTCTATTCATCATGCCACCTATGATGATAAGTTCATCCCTAATTGAAAAATTAATCTTCATACACCTAACAATGATGATGGTTATACCTTAGATGACCCATTATCAAGAGGTCTTATTTAGGTATGAGATGCTAAGATCCTTCATTATTGTTTTTCTTTATTTCATTCTTTCCATTTATCTTATCACATTCTATCTTATATAATTACAAATTTTAGCATTATTAATCTTATTCATAGGGTAGATATGGTGTGTATAGCTCTAGTTTCCAAATAACCTCTTAGGATTTGCTTATGGATCATGTTATAATTGGTCTCTATCACTTCACTAGATACTAGGATCCATATAGCTGGTTTGCCCTTGAGATTCTTTCTATAGTCCGTATACCCTCTATGCATCTTTCCCTTCCCTCTACTGAGCCTCATATATATCTTATTATCCCTTTAGTTAATTCTCTTACTATTTTTAATCCTATTTATCCTTAATCTAAGCCTCATCTAGTCTCTCCACTAGCCCCTCCTCCCCTTAGCCATAGCTTACTTCCTTTACTACAGCTTACTCCTCTACCTACCCAATGGGCCAATTAGCCATACTATGAAATTCATATAGTTACTAATGATTGGAAAAGTGATTGTAAATTATCCTAGCCTTCCCCATATTCTTCTTCCACTCCCTCTATTAGTACACCCATAAAGTCTACTAACAAGCATATATATTACTTCCATAACAAAGATAATCATTCCTCCACTCATTGCCATAATCTTTGACAATATATAGACACCTTACATCCTATTATTCCTCAGCCTATAGACAATGCTATACCTCCCCCCAAATTATTTCTTGAATATATTACCAAATACAAATAGGTATATTGTCTATGGAACCAATGTGATACCCATCACACTGATTGTTGTTGCATCTTCCAATAGCATCTCTGGGATCACCTTATGACCATTCTTGTCCCTACCATCCCTCCTCTCATAGTTTTCCCATGAAATAATTCTTCCCCTTATTCCCCATGGTTCTTCCACCTATGGTCCTTTCTTCCCCTTTCATTCCTCCACTTTTGTTTCCTCCACCTATGATCCTTCCATCTATGGATCCTCCTTCACCTATGGCCCATTCTCTATCAGTGACTCCATCAGGTCCCATAGATTCCACTCATATTCCTTCTCCTGAGTATCATATGCATGATAGACTTCATTAAAGTATGCATACATTTTGTGTCAAGGATATTTGATGAGAAGTATTCTCCTAGATTTATCTAAATATTGATGAGATCCTTATTTTAGTTAGAATCCAATTTCACAGAGATCTATCAGATCTTATAGACAATGTTTATGGATAAATATACTAGTAATTATGATCACAACATGGTGTTCCTTCACTTTATTCTTCATTTTTGATTGGACATGTGCTCCAAATTTACATTTATCTACTTTATATCATTTGACACTATGTCAAATTTTCATTTACTTATATATCTTATATGGCTATTTATATTTCACATTCTATGTTATCTATGGTGTCATTTTACTTTATTATTATATCTTATGGATTCTTTCCATGATTACATACTTTTTCTCTATGATCTCATTTATTTCAATAGATTTTTTTCTTTTCTCATTATCATTTGATGTCGTATCTGTATAACACGGATAATCATTATTGTGCCATTGTTATACAAACCTTACTCCCATTAATACTCCTTATTTATAATGTGATAAGTTATAAAACAAGTAATATCATTATAATTTCCTTTTACCAATCCATATTATATCTCCATGTATTCCCCTTATTTTATTTTTGCACACTAAACATACACATGGTTGAAACTTGTGATAAAATGCTAGCTCATAGGTAAGCATAAGTGATTTAGTTAGTCATGTCTTTGGATACTTAGATTCCTTTAGCCAAACTCTAATTTGTGTGTATCACGTTTTCTCTCATGATTGGTCATTCCAAGTCCATATGGATGAGGAATATTAAAAATCATAAAAATTTAGAAGATAAATCATTCTAACAAAAGATAATGATACAAAAGGTGACATTAAAAATTCCAAAAGTCAAATCACACTAAAAGACATGATTCCAAGAACATCTCATTTTTATAATTAAAGATCAAACTCCATATTTGGACTCATGATAGATCTCAGGTCCATTAGAGTGAAATAGGCTAGTAGATTGGAAAAGAAGGATAAAAAATCTTTTAGTGATACCTACTTTCTCACACAAGTACCCGATATTCATAGTAGATGGATGGATCTATAAGAGGTCCTAAGAAATGGGGAAAACATTATGGGAAGTTAGCTACATTTTAATTTTCTTATTCAAACCACTAGCATGAGTTGATCTTTATACAAATTTGTGCTTATTCTGAATAGGTATCCTTCATATATTTATGGTAACTAGTCACTTAGTGTCTTTTTATGTCCTTAGTGTGCCTCATGTTACCTAAGGTATTATTATATACATGTATATTATGATTTTTACATTCCCTCTTTCATTTGCCACAATCATAATATTTCCCCTTGATAAATATTGTTTTTTCTCACTAATCATCCCCCTAGGAATTTCATTTGTGATTTGTAGTGTAAGACCTTGGATAAAACCAGGCCTTCCTCACAAATTACCAAATTATCATTCCAAACATTCCTTTTAACATATTTTTCCTATTGTTTCTACCTCATTGGTGTTCCCTTGCTTAATTTTAGTGTAATACCATGGATATGACCTAGCCTTCCTCACGAACTCTTCCAATACCCAAGTCACAATGAAATTACATGTGTCAAATTTGAGATAAGTTGTGATTGATCATGAGTTACACATAATTGACATGATTCCCATCTTAATATAGTATGTTTTATGATTACTTAACTGATATTATCACTTTTATCTTATTATTTTCAAATTACATGTAAGAATACAACCATTTTACTTAAGTTTTTCATACTTCCCAACTTGAATTAGTGTGATCAATTTAAGTTCATTTTTCCAATTTTGTTTCTCTTTTATACTTTCCAACATGATTTAGTATGATTGATTGACTTAATTGTTTTATTTTTTATACATTTGGCTTTCATTTTCCTTCCATTTTATTACATTATTTTAATACTTCCAAACATTATATAGTGTGATTTTACTTGTTTTAATTTGGTGTAAATATTTTCATGGTTTAAAAACATTTTGTTACCTATTTTACCATCATTGGTTTATTATACTTAGTCATATTTTGCTATTACACATTTCCCATCATGATATAGTGTGTAGTACATTTGTTTTTGATTAATTATACTTTTCCAAGTCATTTTTGTCTTTTTATTTTTAACAATGCATGTGTATGACATAATGTTATAAAAGAAAACATTCCACATATATTTCCCATAACATATACAAAAAAAGAAAAATACATGTGATAGAAAGAGATATATCCATGAATCAGAATCCACAACTAAATAAACTCATGGAATCAAAATCCAACTATAAAAATCAATATATATATATATATATATATATATATATATATATATATATATATATATATATATATATATATATATATATATATATATATATATATATATATATATCATGTGTTTTATATAATACAAGGTACATAGCTCAACCTCTATGGCTAAGCTCCATCATGCCTATCTTGTGTCCTACCCACATTGCCCATAGATGCCTAAGACTATCCCCTCCACATGGTATGCTATAATGAGTCCATTTGGGATATCAAACCTACTACTTTTCCCTATAAATTGGCCACATAGGCTTGTACCTATCATATCTAGACAGTGGTAGTCATGTACATTGTTCTCTCTTGAACCAAGGCTTGTCAGGCTTATGAATTTCTTACTCCAACCCCTGTCAATGTCTAAAATCCATCCCTACATATTTTAAACTACCTCATGGCCTCCCCCACAACTCTAAACTAGCCTTCCTTGGGTAGGATAGATGGTACCATAGGATTATCTAGTATGATGGGGTCAAATGGTACCATTAACCTATCCAAAATGTCATAGTGTGCAACCATAACTAGATATCATAATATGACCTCTTATATCACTATATATGCAAATCCAAAACCATATAGATATTATATCACATATATATCTCAAATTATATCGATCTACTATAATCACACGTAACTAATATTCTATATCAAAGCTTAAAATTACAATATTTCTCGCTAGTCTTAGTGTCACCAACCATTATCTCTCCATTTACTCATCACTCAGACACCTCCTATGTAGATCACCTCCCCACCAGTAAAAATCTAGGAATTACCACTCATGCACAACATGACCCTCTCTTAGAGGTGCCTCTATTGACCAAATCTATCCTAGAATAGATGTTGGGTTATTGTGTGTTACTACCCTCACATATGTTTGCTCTTATTGCTAGTGCCTTTATCTATGGTGTGGATAAGGTGGTTATTGATCCTCATACTATGGATCCTACTATGGTTCTTATTTCATCCCTACATATACATCCTTGTTCTTTCCACCTTTAGTTTCTTATTGTCATGCTCGATCAATCCGTGGTCTCACACACTATGGCTTGATCTTAGGTCTCTCAACCAATACTCTTCCTCCTCCTCTTCTACCCCTTAAATATATATCATTCCATGCCAAAAAATTATACACTAATAGAGGGGTTATTAGGTGTAGAAGTCCAAACTACCATAGCAAATGTGTCACTAGCTATAATTCTACCTATTAGGTAGAGTGTCCCATGATCTACACCTAAGCCAACCCTAGCACCAAAGTCAACCAACTAGGCCAAACAATATAAATCTGCATGTAAGGTTACCACATTATCTCCCCTTATGTGATCATATACAATGTTGACACATGGGGCATGGCTTGTGGTACTTGGTACTTCCACCATCTAGTCACATGAGATAAGCTATCATCTACCATGTGGGGCAACCCAGCTAGTTGATATATAAGAAACCTATCATATATATAGGCACTCAAAAAAATCACCAGATGCATGGTCTTCTACCTTGTTGATAACATCCCAAACATATCATGCATGAACTAAACCTAGATGATAGACCCATAGTCATTTAGTGTTCCCTGATCCAAAATGGACTGACACAAGGCTATTGCATATAATAGTACTTTATCATTTGAATTATGACACAAAACTCATGTTTTCATAAGTCTAATCCTAACCTTCTAGATGTACATAATTTTTATGATATAAAAATCAAAAGGACTAACCTATAAACCTATTTATATCATATCTAATAATGTCACCCACCTAGCTAGTGCTTATCTCTCCTCAATATCATTCATTGTCCCTATGATCACTAATGTCCCTCTTATAGGTTATCCTAGTAAAACATGGACATCCTTTAGCATGATACCCACCTATATGGTATCCCCATTCATGACCCATCAAAAATTGTTGATCTACCATTCTCATGCTCCAAAGAACATTACAATGAGATCAACACTCAGTGGGATGTGCATCATCTCCATAATACCTCCAAAGCCTAGTGTAACTAGTGTGATTTATCCATGTCTATCAATTTATATGGTAAATATAGTATCCATGATGAATTTATTAGTCACCAAAACCTCTGACATCTCTAAAAAATATCAAATAATAAAGTATGTATCAGATCTCTATATCATAAATAATCAAAAACATGCTTAAAACTTCAAAAAAACTTGATTAGTTTGATTTATTTTTTCCATTTTCTATAGAATAGGACTATTCAATACTAAATCTATCCTATAATTTATTTCAAATACTAAATAGGATCTGTCAAATTCCTACTAGATCAGCAATATCGATACTAAATTGACTACCTTCTTTCAATTTCCTACTACATCATCCCTATTATACATAGTTGGCCTCTCTTAGGGATATTACATTTACCTTATTAAACCAACTAAGTCAACCCACTGGTATGTATTTTCCCCCCTCGTAGAAAACTAAATTATTCCACTGCTATGTAGTTGGCCTTATCTTTCTCCCTAGCCTTGTAGACTATGTTGACCAGATCAACTCTATTCATCTATAGGAATGACTTTTTGACCATTTACAATAAATGCCTTGGGCATTTATTGGTCTAAATTATTCCCACACAATATCTTGTTATACCCCTAATTTACCTAAAAATTTCTTAGGGTTCATTTTGGTGCCTAGATTTTTTCTAACAGTCATTTTTCTATATTTTGTTCAATTTCACACCAAAATATTAAAAAAATTGAAATTTCTAGTTGCTTACTTGTGTTGCACTCACTACAACTACTATGTGTCCTCCCCATCTTAGATGTCATCTCCTCACCATGATGACTCTCTAGTCTCCAACTAGGTCTCTCAAAGCTCTATTTTCTTAGAATAGTAAAAAAACAAATGAATTATGTTTCACCTTATTTATATTTACTATTCAAAATTATTTATCTTTCAAATATTTACTATCAGATTTCATATTTTGATCATATCTTTATCTTTACTATCCGTTTATCCAAACCATAAAATATTATGGAATCCTGACATCATAGAGAATATTTTCACCTATTATATTTCTATGTTGTAATTTTTTTAATTTTTTGTTCTTTTTTTACTAATATCTATAGGTTCACCTAATGTTATTTACATTAAAAACCTTCACATTTCTTGTATCACCTTATTTAGCTAAAGTACTAAGGTAAGTACAGATATGTTTTTTTTCAAAATTTTCCTTTAATTTATGTTATTTTCTCTATACTATAATTTATTAAGATTTAGCATTATGTGTTTTTATCTTCTTTTCCTAAAGCACCATCCCCTATTGTAATTATGTGACACATGATGATATTCAAGTGGGGCATATGTATACACATAATATTTTCAAGCTTTATCAATTACTGATGCTTTCTCTCTTGTAATAACCCATCGAGTCTCAATATTTCTAAGTTAATTCCTTAAGGGGTGCACCAAGAAAGGGGTTGAAAGAACATTGGTGCTTCATAGGATTGTTGCCCCTATACTACCACTTTCTATTTACACACCCATCTCTTAAAAACATTTCCCTAAGATTTGCCTCATATTTTTCACCCTCCTCTATTAATTTTCTATCTTCATTATCCCATACCTATCCTAAAATATTTTTTATGGTTTATGTTACACTATTAGCTCTATTGACCTTGTACTCTAATTGATAAAAATTATTTAGGGTCTAGGTTGGCCCCTAGCTAACCTAGACTAATACCTAATTTATTTTTTCCAATAACGATACAAGGTTCATTAGGTTAACCTTCTTGGCCTAAACTTTTTAAAATGAATAGGGTTATATTTAAATATATAAACACATCCATTTTTTCATTTATAAGAGAATAAAATAAGAACAGATATATATTTTACATCTACTTATCCACCATTATAATTGATGAGCATAGATTAAGGTTTCATACTTTATTTAGTGTTACAAATATTGTCTTATTGAGAAATATTTTGGATGAATTGATAGGTTGCTTATCCTAAACATGATTGATCTTTGTCACCCTTACATACCACAACAACCTCTTATGAAGCACCTTGTCTAAGGGAGAGACTGAGGCTTAATGGGTTCATCTTCAAAGGTAAGTATTCCTAAATTTATTCCTCTTTTATAAGAGTAGATAGATATGCATTTGTACTTCTATCCCATGCATTAGGATTTTTTATGCATTGATGTGATTATATGTCTTCTATGTAAGTTTACTTTTAATGATTTCTACCCCCAATTTGTGTTATAAGATTTTGTGAGCACTACATTAGACATCACTTTACTTGTTATTGGTTTAATGAATATGATAACATAAGACTTAGAGCTATTACATAGTTTTGGTTGAGTTGAGGCTTTGGAACCCTCCCTAGTGAATTTATTGTGGTAAGAAATCCATTGGCTAGGTCTAGTAGATCTATCTTGGTTATGACCCCAAATATCTAATGTACAACAATCAGAAGTGTGAGTATGATTTATCTTCTCTGAGATAGGATTGATTTATAGATTAGTTGCATTTCCATTTACATACACTTTCTATATGTTATCCTTATAACACTTTTTGTAGGATATTTACATGGGTTTCACCCCCTATAGCAGTCTCTCTTTCCACAAACCTTAATACTTTATTTTTAGTCCTTTGGTTTATCTTCTCTCATGATATTAATTTTAAAATTGATGATAGGATCCAATATTCCTCATGATTTATATTTTGTTCTCATTGTTTTCTTGATTTCTAATACTTTTTGTCACCCCTTGAAATTTGTTTTTTTAATCAGTTGTAGAGGGTATATGTCTTTCTATTTATTGATTCATAATTTCTTCTACAAGGGTTTCTTATTCAATTGTAATTGCTTATGCAGGGGTATCTTCTTCAACTACTTGTTCAAGTGCATAAACCTTTGTCACTAATTTAGGATTGTTGTCCCTATACTACCACTTTCTATCTACACACCCATCTCTTAAAAACATTTCCCTAAGATTTGCCTCATATTTTTCACCCTCCTCTATTAATTTTCTATCTTCATTATCCCATACCTATCCTAAAATATTTTTTATGGTTTATGTTACACTATTAGCTCTATTGACCTTGTACTCTAATTGATAAAAATTATTTAGGGTCTAGGTTGGCCCCTAGATAACCTAGACTAATACCTAATTTATTTTTTCCAATAACGATACAAGGTTCATTAGGTTAACCTTGTTGGCCTAAACTTTTTAAAATGACTAGGGTTATATTTAAATATATCAACACATCCATTTAAATATATCAACAACCTCTTATGAAGCACCTTGTCTAAGGGAGAGACTGAGGCTTAATGGGTTCATCTTCAAAGGTAAGTATTCATAAATTTATTCCTCTTTTATAAGAGTAGATAGATATGCATTTGTACTTCTATCCCATGCATTAGGATTTTGTATGCATTGATGTGATTATATGTCTTCTATGTATGTTTACTTTTAATGATTTCTACCCCCAATTTGTGCTATAAGATTTTTTGAGCACTACATTAGACATCACTTTACTAGTTATACATGTTAATTTAAATATATTTAAATATATCAAAAACCTCTTATGAAGCACCTTGTCTAAGAGAGAGACTGAGGCTTAATGGGTTCATCTTCAAAGGTAAGTATTCCTAAATTTATTCCTCTTTTATAAGAGTAGATAGATATGCATTTGTACTTCTATTCCATGCATTAAATTTTAATGAGTATTTGGATTTCATTATTAAATTTCAGACATGAGGTGGAAAGTGGTTGATTATTTTAATGATCATAGATGTTATGGATTTATTATGTTTGTTATGGTTATGCTTATGATTACGATATTGATTATGACACACATGGATATGCTGGTTATGATTATGGTTGTAACAATCTTGCTTAAGGTAAAGCATATGAATTAAGATAACTATCAACGCTAGATGGAGAATAAAGGGTCTAGATTAATAAATTAGTAAAAAAATTAGAAGGAAAATAAGTAGAAGATGGTGGTTAATTAATCAATAATTAATGGCATCATCCTTGCTCTAAATATGATAGACAAACCCTACATCTAAGAGTTTTGGTAACTCAAATTTAAATTATATTAAATGCTCTATCTAATTTCCACTAGACATCTAGGTCTCCATGATAAACCATTTATCATTATCATGTGTCTGAGGATTCAATGGGCCCATTCCATCCCTACCCTATTATGGTTACTAGGGTGGTGGAAGGTGGAACATGAGGGGTGGATGTAGTTGAAATTTAAGGTGGGAGGAAAGCTAAAAGTGATAATATTGGAGGGGTCACATGGAATGGGATGTGAGATGGAGAGGGGCTATGGGATCAAAAATAGGAACCATAAATGAGGGTACCCAAGGAAAAAAATGTAACTACCATTATTTAAGATTCATTGAGACTAAAGGCCCTATAGCACCTAATAACTATGTATTCATGGTGAATGAGTAAATTGGCTAGTTAAATCTAATCCCTTAGGGACCTAGGGTGATAGCTAAAGGATTCCAAGAGGGAGTTGTAAACATTATTGGAGGGGGCATGAACTATCTAGGAGTAACCACCTTTTGATTTTTTTTGGTTATTTATTTATATCAACATATGCTATAATGGTTAAAGGGGATAAGGTAGAAGTAATGGAAGTGGCCTCAAATGAAGCCTATGGGAGCTAAATATATATTACTAATCCTAAGGCTACAATAAGAAGATCAAGAGTTGTGAAGATAAGAGAACTAGAAGTCACATGATCCATCAATAATGTAGGGATACTAAAATGAGCCACTACTAAAGTGGTAATTGTGCTTATCGAGACTACTAGGAATGAAGGAACACTAGGCATAAAAGCACTATTTTGGGTTAAACTAATCTATTGGGCTAGGTATAGAGTCATAGAATGTGTAAGCCATGTTATTGGCATGGATGAAGGCCATAGTTGGGTTTCAAGCTAAACCAAGGGAACTTGGGTACTAGAAATACCAAACAAGGTCACCACTAAAGTAAAAAAGGAAATTGGGATCTTAATATCATTAGGGTAGGGGAAGGCATAACTTCAACATGCCTTACTAGGATAGGGAAACCCTAGGGTGTTGATAAGGTTTACATGAGGCACTAGAAATTAAGATAGCTATCTATTCAATATGAGGGTATTTATCTCTAGGAAGGTTAAACTCAAGACAATTATCAAAATTCAAGGCAATGTTAACTTGAGGTTGGCTTATAAGGGTTGTGGAAAAATTAAAATAGATGTTGAGGCTAATGGAGTGGTAATTTAAGGGACCCAATACATAATTCACCTATAAATCCCCTTCATGGTCATTTAGACATTGACCATTGGCCATGTGGGATCTTATTATGGAGGAGATGGTCTCTCTTCGATAACTAGTTAGGTAAGATATTGAGACTTCAAGTGGCTATTAGCCTCAGTATTCACAACCATGTCTACATCATTAGCATGGTTGAGGTGGGTTTCATTATCTATGTGGACCTCATAGTGGTATGTGATGTTGAGTTTTGTTTCGTTCCTTACCACATGGGCTCACACAACACTATTGGAATACCATTACCTATTATATGTATTTACTAACTTGTAATATTCCCTATTCTAAGACATAATTGAAGTATGGGAATATTATTGTACTCATGGTGCCTCATGATCATGAAGAATGGTTTATAGGGATTTTTTCCTACCTAGATAGTGACAAAACACACCATGGTACATATTCTAAGCAATCTCCCACTATATGAGGTAGTATGGGATTAAGTATGGTAATAGAAGAGGATCCCCCAAAATGCCTTATAATTATATAATGGTTTTATTTTGGTAGTACCATTAGGCACCGATGTAATATCCTCGACATGTGCTTCTCATTGATGGATCAATACACTATTAGCTATAATTATTCTTATATGTCATGTATGTGGATCCTAAAGTGGTGAATGTAGTTATTTTATAAGACCACATGCACCATGGGTCCTATTGGCACCCACTAGGGGAAGTTTTATTGCCAAAAATCTAAGGTGGCATAAATAACATCAACTATATATGACATCATGTATAAATTACTAACTATGCAACCCTAGTTCACCTACCTAATGAGATTGAATGTGACAAGGATGAAAAAATATAGGACCTCTTCACCCTTCAAGATGAAAATGATAAGGGTAACCTAATAGGAGATAATGTGAATTATATCACTCTCTCCATATAAGTGATTAAGTAAGAGGATGCATGTGCCAACACCTTCCTACAAGGTTTTGATTATATATGAGTTAGGGTTCTGCTTTTCAACCCAATAATTTGAATTTTCTAACCAATCCTTAAGGACATCATAAATTATTTAGGTATATACCCTAAGTTTCCATGAATTCATTGCTATAAGACCTGGTGTAATTTGAGAGCTTATAGTACCATTTGAATATAGGTTTGGAGATGTCTGTAATTTCTAAACCTAGTATTGGGTGACCTTACAACATATTGGTTGTACTTAGAAGAGAGAAACATGTTATAGAATAGGTCATAACAAAATAAGACCTCCAATTTGGTTATATTTTCATGGATCCTAGATATTTTGATGCTAATGATCTCATCTACATTCTCAATCTCATCATCATCTGATCTTGAATTTTGAATACCCTCAACTACCATGAACACTTTATTTCAATGCCTAAATTGGGTTATTCTCTATAAGAAGATAGTGTATCTATACTTTAGCTCTATCCTAGGATTTAAATATGGGTATAACATTACTAAATATCATGAACTTGACACAAAGAACTCTTCTATCATAAAGTAACTTTTTAGGCTCTAGGGAGAACTTTATGCAAGAGATTGGAAATATTTGGGTACACAGACAATAGATAATGGTAAAGCATATATTTTAAGACCTTATCAATATCATAATTAAATTATGTAGTAATGTATTTGGTGATCTTGTATCATGTGAATTGAGATATAGGTTGATGGTGTGAGACCATTTTATCCATTTCCAAATTTGGCATTAATTTGAGATTTTTGAAATAATCCCCCATTTAGATTTATCTAATAGAGATGGGATTCATCAAGTCATCAAATCATGATCTTTCATTGATTGAATTAATAAATCCAAGGAATGTGTGGAACATACATCCATGTATCTATTGTGGCATTTTGAATAGATTTAGGGTTTTCCCCATGTCATTCTATGGTTGCTGGGTTTAGTAAGTAACATGTCACATAGACACAAGGAGGAACCATGGGTCTTCATAGCTTGATGTGCTCAATCAACCATTTGAATAATTCAGTTACACATGGCATCCCTTTATTAGGTTGAGATTTAAAAAAATTAATTCATTTTGACCTTCCCAAAGCATTTTGAGACTATTTTCCACTTGGGTGCATGGAAGGGCATGTGGTACCTCCTCATTATTTATAGGATTTGAAAAGTTTGATAAATCTGACATATGGGACCTCCTAGGGCTATGATAGCTCTAAAACTATGGGAATAATAAAATAAACATGATACCTCATCATCATTTATAGGATCTAACATCTCTAATGAATCTAATGTCCAAGACCTCTTAAGGTTTTGATAGCTCTGACACCATGGGACTAATAGAAGACACATGGTGCCTCTTCATTAGTTCTAGGACCTGATAGCTCTTGTGACTCTTATGACCTTGGAAAAAATTACTTCTTAGGTATGTGATAGATATAACACTATAGGATTGATAGAAGACATATGGAACCTCCTCGTTAGTTTTAGGATTTGACAAGTCTAACAACTCTAACACATGGGATCTCTTAAGATGAGGACATGTGGAAAAATAATGTTATCCACTTGGTTGTATATCTTTGTGCCTTATCCATTTTACCACTTTACCATGGATGAATGGGATTCTACCACATGGCATGATCTCACTTATCAAGATGATTAAGGAATATTTATTTAGTCATTTTTATCTATAGGGAGAAGATAAATGAGATGAAGACACATGGATGGTTCTCACTCACTCAAGTGATCAATGAAAGGTAGACTTAGAATCTTTACTCAAATCCATATAAATGTGATATAAACACATTTGTCTTTATATCATGAACTTGGATGCCCATCGATAGAAAAATATTTAGTTATTTAAAAAATGTTTTATTAGGAAGCTAGATAAAGACATGTGGCATGATCTATGATGCTTGGGACTTATCCATTGAAAATTAATTTGCATGTCCAAACTAAAATTTGATGACTATTTAGGTATAACAGACATGTGTGGATAAGAGATATTTTTATAGAAATGACTAAATATGAAAATCATTTTAAGTGAGATCAAGCAAGGTTTAACACAATTACTCTGGGAAGTCTATATAACCTAAAAATAATAAATAATCCTAGATAGATTTTAGCTAGTTTTGTTAGTCTATAAAGATAAAAATAGTTTTCATGAATATAATAGAATCAAAATACAAATAGGTGTATAAAATAGTTTCTATAAAGATACCTAATTATTCATTTTAGGCCAAGATACCAATCAAATTGACAGAGCAACGAATAGTTTAGAATTATAAGATTTTCACCTCATACTTAGACACGAACATGGAATTTTAAATCAAAATGGGTCCTCATTTGAAATTATAAAAAGGGGGAATTTTTGTCATATTATTACCCATCTTTTCAAAAAGTTTCCATGAGGTCTCAACCTACATAGTTTCCAAAATAGTCTAGGGAAACTTCAAGCTCTATCATAACCATTAATGGACATTAACAAGGTTAAGGTAAAAAATTGTAAGAAATTTATTTAATTTTTTTTTATAAATATTAATTAGAATAAAAAATAATAGGGTTCCCATTTTGGGTCAACTCATTTCAGGGCTCTAAGAGCTTGTGATAGCCAATAATGCCCAAATAAGCCTCCTAGATATAAAATAATCTCAATATGGAATATTTAAATTTTTAGATCCCAAAATAACATACAAGTTGAAGGTGACAAAAATATGAGGGATTTCCCTTTTGGATTCCCCTACATATGAGCCATTGAGGCTCTGAAATCATGGCTGCCAAAACATGTTTAGTATGTTTCAACGAGGTCTAAAGCATAATTGAGTAAAAAATGACACAACTAAAATAATACACACTTATAGGTATAAAACATTACACCATATAGAATAACATGAAAAAATGGATGGGGTTACCTTTTGGGTCCATCCCTCCTCTAAGAAAACATGTCAATGCAATCAAAGGACAAAAGCTAGGCATACAAGTTGGAAAAAATTAATTTTATTTTTATTTATTTTTATTTTCACGTAGAAGATTTATAAAGTCTAAGTTTTAATTTAAATAATGATTATTTTTTATTTTTTTTATTTAAAAAATTTATTATCCCATTGCCATTTTTAATAACCTTAGAAGCTTACCTCTAAGTTACAGCTATATGGCTACGTGGTTATAATAGCCATACAACTAAACTAACTGTTGGCTACTCACATGTTAATGATTTTAAATCATAGTTTTATCTAACCACCAAAATTTATCACCAACCCATAGTGGCTTGAAAAATATAGTGTGTGGTCCCATGAGGGACCACCTCGTAACTTTGGACAAAACCCTATGGCAAGTGGCCATTGCCCTTCACATGGGCCTATGCCAATTAAAAACTAAACTACATATAGTTAAGATTAAAAATTTCATATCTAGAGCACTATGGGTCAAACAATTACTAAATTATTGGTGTTGGCTTTAGATTTTAGCCAATTTTAAGCACCTTATTACCAAATTTTATGTGCCAAATAATTATGTGAAGTGAATGTAATTATAATGGAGATATAAGGCTTTTTTAGACCAAAAACTTTTTAAAATAATATCAATTCACCCATAACTCCAAAAAAATTGCCTTAATTTGAATAATTTACCATATAATCCTAATTTATAGTAAAATATAAATAATGATAAATATAAATTATTTTAAGTGTGTAGATGATATTTTGTGACTATGTAGCACCTCAATCTTGTACATTTGGAAAACTCAGACCCTAGTTTCTCCTCTTAGTTCTACACATGCTTTGCTTTTGTAAGCCTTATATATACTCTATCTTGTGCCCCTTGGTGTATATCTTAGTCTTACTAGCCTTATATTTATGACATAGACATCCCATATTGCCCATAATTCTAAAAATATACTTACCTTACACATATTCATGTTTTGAGCATATGCATACTCTCCTTTTCCTTGGACACTAATGCCTAGGATACATGGTAGCATTGACATTACTAACCTACCCTGATGCAAGTGTCAAGTGCCTTAATGTAATCTAATTTTCAAATGAAACATATTAAAATTGTTAGCCTAAGTGATTTAGTGTGAGTTATCTCTTGATAAGATTTGTATAAATATAATATCAACCTTTGTTAATTCCTCACCTAACAATTAGACCAAAAGAACACTCAAGAAGCACTCAAGTTACCAAAATATGTATTATTCTACCCTATTCTAATTTTATTCAAAGGAACAACCCATCTACAGGTCTAAACTACTAAAGGAGTAATCATAAAGTCATATTTTCCAAATTACAAGCTAGGTCACTATTGTACTTACTTTACACACATTACATGATTCACACATAAGCCAACATATAGGGGAGAACTAAATGAATATGAGGCCCTCTTCTAGAGTATTGTATATGAGGCCCTCATATTGACATTGTGTGCCCACTAACCCATTTTTCCCCAAGGTCACTTTGAAGATGGAAAGTTAGGTTTTTATCATTTCACCAGGAGTGACAGTCCATGATCCAGATATGAATTCACTAGAGTGAAGGTGAAACCAAACCCATAAGCATCTAGGTGATCTCATCCTACTTTAGTTGATATTATATAATGGAAACTAGCATCAAACTTAGACACTAACATCAATGCAACTATCCCAAGATGATGCATTTGTCTAGAGAGCTAGAGGCACCAGATCCAAAATTAGATGATTGATCTAGAACTATCTTCCTACCTTATTTCTACTTGTACCAAATCCATCATTGTGTTAGCATCAAAACTGACTAAGTACTCTTTTTTATGTCATTTATATATGTATCATAGTTATACTTTCCATTAATAGTATATCTCAATTTAATAAATTTAGCATATGGTACCTCTGAGTTTAACACATTAATTAGTCTATTGTAGTCTGATATTCACCCTTGTGCCCTATAATTTATATGTACTTAACCTTATCTATTCAAGTAGGATTATAAAATTTAAATTAGGGTTAAATATTTTATGAAACTAACCTATTTGAATGAAAAAAATTCTAATTCCTAAGGTTTTAAACTAGATAGGGTTTAAGATTATTGTACTTTTTCATTTTTTATTGCTACTATTTTGCATTCAACCTAGGTATAGCCCTAAATTAGGGGGGTGTATATTAAACATATTGATCTTCCCCTAAACCCATTAAATATGTCTCAAACTAATGAGGGATATCATACCTTGGATCATGATGATACCCATGCTGACAATGAAAATAATCCTAATAGGGTTATCATAGAAGAAGATTATAATAATGAATGTTTGGAGCATGAAATTGCAATGTTTGATAAGTGCATTGAACAGAACCATAAATATCTTGATAAAATATTAAAAAATATACTTTAAACTATAAATTCAAAAAATTTAGTGGATACATTCCTCCCTTTAAACATTACAGCTTAATACATCTAATGGGGGTATGGATTATGTGTTTTAACCTTGGTTCCCTGAAACTACTATTAATACATCTATTATGATCTTACCCATTGTTTCCATATAAATACCAATTTCAATACCTATTACAACTCAAAACTTATTTCCATCCCCTATTTTGATTTCTCAAATTACTAACAAATCCCACTGGGCCTACAATTCAATCACTCATTCAAGTCATCAATACCTTATAGGACATGGTTACAAATATTAAACAAAAGGCTTCAAATTATTCACATGTTATAGATTTGTAATATGTGTTACATAACCCTCCTGCACTTGAGATCTCCTTACACCCTTTTATAACTAGATTTATTTCACCTAAATTCACATTATATGATGGTAAGGGTGATCTTAAATAACATATTCAAACCTTCTATGTGGCATGCCTTGATTATGCTTCAAATGATAAACTTTTAACCAAATTATCTATAAGGAGCCTCAAGGACTATGCTTTGAGGTGGTTTTATGAATTACCTTTCTAGTTCATGAAATCATTCAAACCTCTTATATATCAATTTTTGGCACACTTTTATATTAACATTATCGAACATGTTTCCCATGCTTAAATTAAAAAAATCAAATATTGAACCAATGAACCAATAAATGAATATGTCTTGAGATAAAAGACAATACTAGCCAAAATGACCAATCATATGGTAGATAAGAAGTTGCAAGATTTATTCAAGAAAAATTTTATTGTTCCTTTACATGTATTCATTATTTTCAAAAAAATTCAATATTTTGATGTCTTATTCCATGTTGTACGAGTCTATGAAATGAAGCTTATTTCACTAAATCAGTTTAAGCATGTAGTAAATAACCACCTAAATTTACATCTAGTATAAATTTTACAATTAAAATAAGTTATAATTTTAAACCTCCTGAGCTTAAAAAGGAAACAACCACCACTATGAAAATATATGCACAATAGCCTAATCAACTTGTCTGATCTAATGTATTGAGGTGATAATTTATGCATTTACCTTAGTATTATAGTTAATTACTCCCATGGTTATGAGAGTGTCATCTTATATATCTCCATCCTCATATATAGGTTGATGTAAATAGACCTTTACCCAAAGGATATAATGAAAATACTTATTGTGACTATCACCAAGGCCCTAGGCATTCTACAAATAGATGTTTTGCCTTGAAGCATAAGATCCAAGACCTCAACGATGATCAATAGATTATAATTTATGATACTCTAAAGGAATCTTGTTCATAACCTAGTAATCACCATAAATAGTAAATATTTAACAATCATTTAAAATACCATTCAAATAAGGAACTAGAAGTACAAATGACATATAATGTACATACTTATCCATCGAATTACAGGCACCCATTATATGGGATTATTGATACTAACATGTGATATATACCTCCTATGGTCCAAAAGCTTGCTATTTAATTTGATGACAATGAAACTAAGGATGATGACTCTAATATCTATTCACTATTCATTAGATCATACATTGATAAACACCCTAAATATAATATTATGATTGATAATAGTGTAAGCAAAAATATTTTCACTATGACATTACTTATTTATTTGGGTTATACTCATCATTATTTAAACTCATCTAATAGATTAGTTGAAGCATTGAATGGGACCTCCCAGAAGGTTCTTTGTGAGATTGGTATACCTTTATAGGTCAATCTTGTATGAAAAGGAAAATGCAACTGATCCATAAATCAATCCCAGCTCAAAGAAGATAAATCCTACTTACACTTCTTATTGTATATACATCATATATTTAGGGTCATGATCAATATGGATCTTCTAGACCTAGCCAATGGATTTCTTACCATAATAATATCCCTAAGGAGGGTTCCAAAGCCTCCAATCAAGTAAAACTATGTAATAACCCTAACTAGGTCCTATGTTTTCATATTCACTAAAATAATAAGTAAATTAAAGTCTAATATAGTGTTCACCAAAGATTGTGGTATAAAGTGGGGGTCATAAACATTAAAATTAAAAATGCATAGAAGAAATATACTTGTATCAATGTATAAGGAGTCCTAATGTATGGGAGATAAGTACAAATGCATATATATCTACTCTTATAAATAAGGAACAAAGTTAGGATTAATTACCTTTGATGATGAACCCATCAAGCCTCAATCTTTCCCTTAGACAAGGTGCTTTAGAAGAGGTTATTTTCCTATATAATGATGATAAGGATAAATCAGGTCGAGGATACATAACTTATCAATGCATCCAAAAGACTTATCCATAAGACATGGTTTGTATCTCTAAATAAAGTATGAAACCCTAAGCTATGTTCCTTAAGTAGAATGATGGATAATCAGATGCACAATATCTACCTCTTCTTCTCCTCTCTTCCTAATAAATGACAAAATGATTGTGTTTGTATAGATGAATCTAACCTTAGTCCTTTCCAAAATTTTAGATGATAGAGTTGACCCAATCAACTCTTTATCATTATTGACAAAAATAAATTAGGTCCTAGTCTAGGTCATCTAGGGGCTATCCTAGACCCTAAATGGCTTTTATCAATTAGAGTATAGGGTTAATGGGTTTGATAGTGTGTCATAAACCATCAAAAAAGATTTTAGGCTAAGGAAGGGATATTGAAGGAAAAATTTGACTAGAGGGTGAAAAATAGGAGGTAAAAGTTATGGAAATGTTTTTAGGAGATGGTTGTGTAGATAACAAGTGGTAGTAAATGGACAGCAATCTTGTAAAGCACCAATAGTCTACCCACCCCTTTCTTAGTACACCCCTGAAAGTATGCACTTAGAGAGATTGAGACTCAATGGGTTCCTTTATGAGAGAAAGAATCAGTAATTGATAAAGTTTGAAAATAATATGTGTATATATATGCCCCACTCAAATCTCATCATGTGTTACTCAGGTGCAACTGGGGATGGTACTTTAGGAAAAGAACACAACAATACATAATTTTTAAGTTGAATACATTATAGTAAAGATAAAATAAGATAAATAAAAGGAAAAAATTGAAAAATATGTATCAATTTTTACCTTAGTGTTGTACATAAAGAATGGGATGTAATCAAAGGTGAAGGTTTAAAATTTAGGGAACATTAGGCAAACCTATAGAAGTTAGTATAAAAATAGAAAAAATCAAAAAATTTGAAACATAAACATATACTAGGGGAAAATATTCTCTATAATGTTAGCATTAGAGAACATTTTATGGTTTGGAAAAAGTGATAGTAGAAATAAAGATATGATCAAAAGATAGAACTTGATAGTAAATATTAGAACAGTAAATAAATTTTTAATGGTAAATATAAATAGGGTTAAAAAGAATTTATTTTTTATTTTTACTATTATAAGAAAATAGAGCTTTGATAGACTTATTTTGAGACCAGAGAGCCATCATGGTGAGGAGAAGATAATTGAGATGGGGAGGAAACATAGTGGCCACCATGAGTGCAGCATAGGAAAGCAATTGGAAATTTCAAAATTTTGAATATTTTTATTTAAAATTAAGCTAAAAATATAAAGCTAATTTTTAGGCAAAATCTAAGTAGTAGAATGAACCCTAGGAAATTTTTAAGTAAACTAGGGGTATAATAGGGTATTAGGTGGGAAGAATTTGGACCAATTCCCAAGGCATTTTAAGTAAATAAAAAAAAGCCACAACTATGGACAAACAGAGTTGACACAGTCGACTTAGTCCACAAAGCAAGGGATAATGACAAGGATGACTGCATAGCAATGGGATAATTTATTATGCTAAAATGGGTTCAACTACATAGAAATGGACAAACATAGTTGGTATGGGGGTATATTATGTAGCAATAGGCCAACTTAATTTGATTAAGAGGGTTGATCTAGTATCACAAATAAAGTACATGGTTGATTTAGTATTAAAGGTGGTTGATTTTTTATTTTTTTAAGAATGTATTTTGATTATTTATAACATGGAGGTCTAATACATTCTTTATTGTTTGATATTTTGTAGAGACTTCAAAGGTATTAGAAACTGATAGATTTGTCATAGATATCATATATACTAGAGTGATTTACAAAAATGGATAGAGTGTGGCTAGTCACAGTAGTCTTTGGAAACATCTTCGAGATGAGGCATATTTCACTTAATGTTGATCTCATTATCATGTTTTTTGGAGCATTGGAACAATTATCTAAAACTTTTTGATGGGTGATGGATGGGGATATCATTAAGTTGGGTGTCATGTTATAGGATGTCCACACATTACTAAGAATGTTAATAAGAAGGACACTGGTGATCATAGCGACATCAAATGATTTGGAAGGTGGGTGAGCACTAGCCTAATTGGTGAAATGCTCAAATAGGACATACCTAGGATTTAGGGTTAATTTATTTGATATATATATCATTGAGATTCTAGACATTTAGAAGGTTGTGATCAGACATGTGATAGCATGAGTGTTGTGTCACAAGTTAAATGACAAGGAAACATTATATGCAATAGCCTTATGTCGGTCTATTTTAGATCAAGGAGAAATATATGAATTTGGGACTATCATCTGGGTCTAACTCATGCACAATATGTATGGGATGTTGTATATAGGGTATAATACCATGAGGCCTATTATTTTATTATGTGATTAGATATATGATAGGTTTCTTATGTATCAACTAGTTGGGTTACCCCATGTGGTCAATGATAAGTTACCTTAGGTGACGATATGGAGATAGGACCATGTAGCTTAGGCCATGTCCCACATGTCATATCTATAGACTATCATATAAGGAGAGATTATGTGGTAACCTTATATGTATATTTTTATTATATGGCATAGATGGTTTATTGTTATGATAGGTTGGTATGGATGTAGATCATAGGGAATTATAATTCATGGTTAGAGTTGTATCTAGTGAAATGCTTACCAAGATAGGTCATAATCCCACACCCAATGGCCCCTCTAGTAGTGCCTCCTTATTGGGCATGGTATGCTATAGATCTAAGGGGGAGAGGAAGAGGAGTACCAGTCAAGAGTCCCATGATTAAATTGTATCATGTTAGACCATGGACTAGTCAAGCATGGTAGTAGGCAACCATAGGAGGGAATGACATGGATGTGGATGTAAAGACATAATAGGCACCAAAGTGGGTATTACAGTAGTAGTGACCACCCCAGTCACTCCATAGATGGAATCACCATTGGTGAGAGTGGGCATAAGCAAGGGTGATAGTGTATAGTGACCCAACAAACATTGTAGGACATAGTTGGTCCATTGAGACACCTATTAAGAGAGGATCACATCATGCATGAGTGGTGACTCCTATATTTTCACTAGTGGGGAGGTAATCAATAGAGGAGGCACTCAAGTATGAGAAAATAAAAATATTGTGTTTGATGGGTGAGTAGTTAGGGAAATGGTGGTTAGTGATATCGAGAATGGTGAGAAATGTTATAATTTTGATTTAAACATTAATATAAGATACTAGTTACATGTGATTATAATAGATAGATAGATTTTGAGATATATACATGATCTAATATCTATCTAGTTTTGGTTTTATAGATATAAAAATAAAGGAGGTCAGATGGGGATATTTGGTTATGGTTATGTAACATGCCATTTTGGGTGCGGTATTGCCTCCATACAACCACACCATGTTATATGATCCTATATTACTATCTACCCTAACCTAGAAAGGCTAGTTTAGACTGGTTGGGTATGCTATGATGTATTTTTAAGTACATGGGGATGGATTGCAAGCATTGATAGGGGTGGGAGAGGGATATGCATAGGATTGGAAGGCCTTGGATAAAAAAAGAGAAGTACATATGGCAACCATGGTCTAGCTTGGATAGGTGCAGGTCTAGGTGGCCAACTTATAGGGATAGGTAGCAGGTCTAGGTGGCCAACTTATAGGGATAGGTAGCAAGTTTGAGATCCAAAACTATCTCATTATAGAACCATTTAGATGGAACATACCCAATCATCTATGGTAAGTGTGGCTAGGCCACAAGATAGGACTGATGGAGCACATCCTTGGAGTTGGAGCTATGTGTTTTGTATTTTATACCTTGTATTATATATAACACATGATATATATAGATATTGATTTTGATAGTTGGATTTGATCTCATGATTTGTATTTGGTTGTGGATGTTTATGCATGGATATATTTCTATCTATCACATATATTTAGATTTTCTTATATGTATTATAGGAAATATATGTGGATTGTTTTATTTTCTAGTATTATGTGATACACAGGCATGGTTAAAAATAAAAATGCAAAAAATTCTTGGAAAAATATAAGTAATCAAAACAAATGTACTACAAACTATATCATGATATAAAATGTGTAATAACAAAAGATTATTAAATATAATAAACCAAAGAAGGTAAAAAGGATAACAAAATGTTTTTAAACTATTAAAAAGATTTGAACCAAATTCAAACAAGAAAAATCACACTATATCACATTCAGAAGTATGAAAATAATTTAATAACATGGAAGGTGTAAGAAAACCAAATGGTATAAAAATAAAACAATTAATTCAATCAATCATACTGAATCACATTGGGAAGTATAAAAGAGAAATAAAATTAGAAAAATAAAATTAAATTGATCACACTAATTCAAGTTGGAAAGCATGAAAAAATTAATAAAAATGGTTGTATTCTTACATGCAATTGAAAACATACTATATCAAGATGGGAAGCATGTCAATGACATGAAACTCATAATCAATTACTATTTATCTCAAATTTGACACTATAATTTCATTATGACTTAGGTATTGGATAATTTTATGAGGAAAGCCTAGTCTTATCCATGGTCTTACACTATAACTCATAAAGTGAACACCAATGAGGTGGAAATGACTAGGAAAATATGTTAAAGGGAATGTTTGGAATGGATTTTTGGTAATTTTGTAGGAAATCCTAGTCCTATCTAAGGTCTTACACTACAACTCAAAAATGAAATCCCTGGGGGGAGTGATTAGTGAACAAAATAATATTTCTCAATGGGAAATATTAGGATGATTGTAAATGAAAGAGGGAATGTAAAAAAAAGAACACTGTAGGTACCTATGAGAATACCTTAGGAAATATGAGGCATACTAAGGACATGGAAAAGACACTAAGTCACTAACGACCATTAATATACAAAGGATACCTTATTCACAATAAACACAAAGCTATATATGCAAATAAGTGAGATACTAAGATTGAATCATATTGGTTAATTGAACAATAAAATTAAAATAGACCTACCTTCCCACAACATGTTCTTTGTTCCTCAAGACCTCTTACAAAGTTGTCAATCTACTATGAAGATTGGGTAATTTTGTAAGAAAGTAGGTATCATTAATAGGGGGTTTTTTCTCCTTTCCTAATTTACTAGCCTACTACACCCCAATGTACCTCAACTCTATCAGAAGGCCAATTGTGGAATTTTAACTTTGATTAGAAAAATGAGATGTGCTTTGAATCACATCTTTTAATATGATTTGAGTTTTGAAAATTTGAGTGTTAATTTTTGTATCATTTCCTTTTGTTAAATGATTTAGATTTTAAATTTTTATGGATTTTAAATTCCTCCTCCATATAGACTTGGAATGACCAATCATGAGAGACAAAGTGATACACATAATTGAGATTTAGACTTTGGTTAAAGGAAGATAAGTATCTAATGGCATGACTAACTAAAACACTTGGCTTACTTATGAACCAGTATGTTATCTCAAGTTTCAACCATGCGTATGCTTATTTTTAAAAAGGAAATAAGGTAAATAAAGGGATATCTAAGATGGACTGGTAAAATAATATTATATTGAGATGAATTAGTTACTAACTGATCACATGATAAATAAAGAGTAATAAGGGGAGCAAGGTTTATATAAACAAGTCATAATAATGATTGTAAATGAAAGAGGGAATGTAAAAAAAGAACACTGTAGGTACCTATGAGAATACCTTAGGAAATATGAGGCATACTAAGGACATGGAAAAGACACTAAGTCACTAAAGACCATTAATATACAAAGGATACCTTATTCAAAATAAACACAAAGCTATATATACAAATAAGTGAGATACTAAGATTGAACCATATTGGTTGATTGCACAATAAAAGTAAAATGGACCTACCTTCCCACAACATGTTCTATGTTCCTCAAGACCTCTTACAAAGTTGTCAATCTACTATGAAGATTGGGTAATTTTGTAAGAAAGTAGGTATCATTAATAGGGGGTTTTTTCTCCTTTCCCAATTTACTAGCCTACTACACCCCAATGTACCTCAACTCTATCAAAAGGCCAATTGTGGAATTTTAACTTTGATTAGAAAAATGAGATGTGCTTTGAATCACATCTTTTAATATGATTTGAGTTTTGAAAATTTGAGTGTTAATTTTTGTATCATTTCCTTTTGTTAAATGATTTAGATTTTAAATTTTTATGGATTTTAAATTCCTCCTCCATATGGACTTGGAATGACCAATCATGAGAGATAAAGTGATACACAAAATTGAGATTTAGACTTTGGTTAAAGGAAGATAAGTATCTAATGGCATGTCTAACTAAAACACTTGGCTTACTTATGAACCAATATGTTATCTCAAGTTTCAACCATGTGTATGCTTATTTTTAAAAAGGAAATAAGGTAAATAAAGGGATATCTAAGATGGACTGGTAAAATAATATTATATTGAGATGAATTAGTTACTAACTGATCACATGATAAATAAAGAGTAATAAGGGGAGCAAGGTTTATATAAACAAGTCATAATAATGATTATCCATGTTGTGGAGATAAGGTAACAAACAATAATGATAAAATAACAAGACATCCATGGAAACAAAATCATAGATAAAATCATGTAAACATGAAAATAATCCATAAGATATCATAAGGAAATAAAATGATTCCATATATAACATATAGTGAGAATTATAAATAGCCATATAAGATATATAAGTGAATTAAACTTTGACACAAATTTAAATGATATAAAGTAGATAAATATAAACTTGGAGCACATGTCCAATCCAAAAAGAAGAAGAAAGTGAAAGAACACCATGATGTGTTCATAAGTAAGGGTAAATTTATCTGCAAACATTATCTATAACATCTGATAGATCTATATGAAGCTATACTCTAACTATAATGAGGGTCCTATTGATCTTAAGAGAAAGATACAAAAATACATCTCATCTAATATCCTTAATATAAAATATAGACATAACTATAGGATCATTCTCATGAGGGTCATCATGCATAGGATACCCAACAAAAATAATAGGAGTGGAATATATGGGACATGAAGGATTAATTGGTAGAGAAGGGAACACAAGTGGGAAACCATGAGGGAAGAAGGGTTCAAAGGTGTAGGAACTAAGGGGGAATAAAAGGCACCCTTCTTGCATGGGTGACCTATGGGAGGAAGGATAACAAGCACAAGAATGATCATGAGGTGATTTTAGAGATGTTAGAGGATACATCAATTATTGATGTGATGAGTACTGTATTGGTGCCACAAATAATATACCTCTTCATATTTTGGAATATACTCAATTTATAACCTGGGGGGAGGTATAGCCTTGTCTATAGGTAGAGTAAGAATAGGGTGTAAGGAGTCTATATATTTTTTAATCTTTTGACAATGGGAGGAGGAATGATTATCTTTGTCATGGAAGCAATAGATACACTTGATAGTATATTTTTAGGGTGTACTTACAAAAAGAGAGAAATCAGAAGCTAGGGAAGGCTAGTATAGTGTATAATCTCTAGTTAAATGATCAATAACTCTATTAATGTCATAGTATGTCTGACCAATCTATTAGGTAGGTAGAGGAGCAAGTAGTGGTAATAAAACTAGGACATCACCAAGGGGAGGTAGGGTTGGTGGAGATAATAGATGAGGCTCAACTAAAGGAAAAAAAGAATAAAAAGTAGGAAGAGACTCAACTATATATAAAGTAGGAATAGGTTCTAAACTAATCTTAGCTAAGGGAAGAGAAATATGCACATAGGGTTTAAGGATAATAGTAAGATCTTAGGGGGAAGCTGGTTATACAGATGCTGGTATCCAGTGAAGTGATAAGGATTAGTCATAAAATGATCTATAATCATGCTCCTAAGAGGTTATTTGGAAACTATAGGTGTGTCATGTGAATGCACATATCTACCCTATAAATAAGAGGAATAATTCTAAAATTAGGAATGATATAAGACATAATGTGATAAGATAAACAAAAAGACTAAAAAAGGAAGAATGATAATGAACGATCTTGACATCTCTAGCTTGAACAAGACCTCATATAAATGGGTCATCTAAAGTATAACCATCATCATAGTCAGGTGTATGAAGGTCAATTATTCAAGTAGGTATGACCTGATCATCAAAGGTGGCATGATGAATATATTGTTGAGTCTTAGTTAAGATTATAGGTATAACATCACTAGGTAGTTGACATGAATTTAGATTCAAATATGGTGGATGTTGGGAAATGAGATGAGGAGAGAGATCATAATTTTTTATCTTAATTTTTATCTCATTGAGCTCATAATCATCATAATATAAGAGTTTATGTGGTATATTCCCAATGATTTTAGGATAACCATGGTAACCTCATGTAGATTTGATAAGGAAATTAAGACATTGAGATTCTTAGAGTGGAACACTCGACAAAGGTTATTGGGTTATAATTATAAATACACCATGGTCTTGGAATTTTTCAAAATTATAAGGGTTAATGTCATATTTAATCTTATAAATTAGACCATTATGAGGGAACTTCACACATTGGTATGTAGAAGATACAATATCCCTCATGTGATGAATCCATGGCCTACCAAGAAAGATATATAGGAAAGGGGAAAATTAAAGATCATAAACTTCACCTAAATGGTAATAGGTGGGATGATATTAGTGATCCACACATATCCTAAGGGAGGTATTTTTCTTTGATCATATCCTTGACACATGTTTCATGTAGATTCAAGATTACACTTAGAGTATAAAAGTATTTTAATTAATTCAAGAGAATAAATATAATTACCTAAACCCTCATTAATTAAGACATTCTTAACTTGGATGTCACCAATTTGGACACCTATATATAGGGGAGGATCATCCACATAAAGAAAAATATCCTCTAGAATCATATAATCAATAAGAAATTTGAGAGAAAGAGAGGTGTCTATTGTTTCATCAATGTGTATAGACATCTCTTTGAATTGTTGTAATATGATATCTTCTAACCTAGATAAGGTAGCTTCACATTATTCTAGGGGAGGATAGGGTATGTTCATTTATAATAAGAATTGCATAAGGTAGTTGTGATGATGTAGAAAAAATTTCATGAGTTTAAGAAAGAGAATTTGAGATGGGATATTGGTAAGCTCCGTGATATGGTGCCATTCATCATAACCCATGAGCATACTACTAAATATAGGTGTATAATGTTAGAAGAGATACTCAAAAGGAGGATTATAATTTCATGTAAATTTGTTTTGATATGATGTGGGAAGTTTAACTGGGGGACAAAGTGGTTGATTATCGAGAGAGGATGGGGAAGTTGATGTAAGTTTAGCTTGTGATAGATTTTAAGAAGTGGTATTATAAGGTTGAATATTCTTGGTGATTGGGAAATAGGTTTGAGAAATTATATGAATGGTATGATAGGTGTTATCCAATAGAGGAATTGGAATTCTATTTGTTGAAAAAGATAAGGTCCTCTTGCTCCAACTCTATTAGGTTAGTTGGGGAAGAATATTGGATAACATTAAAAGTGTGAGATAATTGATGCATGTGGGTAGGATGATAATAAATGAAGGAAACTACCATTTGCATATTATTCATGTTAACCACATTATCTTCAAGACTTATTTCTATATGACTTTCAAAGTTATTGGTGGAAGGAGTAGGATTACCACTATTGTATTGATGGTTTGGAGTAATATCTTTATAAATGGATATATGAGCATTAGCTTGGTTCAAATATTAATTTCTAGTTTGTGTTTCATTAGATTTGAATGAAATGTCATAGGATTGTTGATGTTTACAGATGTGGGAATCATGATCAAAATTTGGACCAAGGAAGAAATCCATAGATAAGTTATGAAATTGCCTATAAGGCTCATGAGAGAGACCCTAATTAGCATGAAACCAACATAATTTATTTGGATCATATAATTATTTCATATGGAGAGTCAGATCAAGATCTCATGGAAGAGGCCTTGGTAGATTTTTTTGGATTTATGATAAGGATAATGGTTTATGAACAATGATGTTATTTATTTGATAAAATTGAGGATGAGGGGTGTGGTTTAAAGGGGAAGCTTATTTTGAAGTAGGTTTAAAAGAAATAACTTGAATATTATGAATGGTATCATATGAATAAATGACACTATCATTAGTAACATGATAATTATTATTTTTGATGACCAGTGTGTGCCCATAGGATATGGAGATGGATATAATTGATGCATGAGAAAATATTGACATTTGGCTTGGTCGAGGGCTTCTTCCAAGGTTATTGGAAAGAGAGTCCTAACTTAATATTGCAACTTAGGATAGAGAGATTTGGTTAATATACAAAAGAGGTTATCATCCACCATGTTATGTTCATATTTAGTAGATGAGGTCTTCCACCACTTAATTAAAACTTATGCAATTTTTATCTCAAGTTGCTTGTAATTAAAAAAATGAACCAAGGTATTTTTAGGGAGTTTACTAGTTTGAAACTCTTGTATTAGAGCATTAACTATATATTCCAAACTAGTGATGGAATAAGAATTGAGTTGGTTATACCAGTCTAAATCATCTCTAGAGAGGGTTTTTTCTAAGATCTTGGTAGTGGCAAAAGTATTTAACTTGGCCCAAATTTTTAGAGATTTCAAAATGTTTTAAGTGTAAGGTAGGGTCAGTTGTCCCATTGTAACTAATGTTAGGTGTGATACCTCCTATATCTATGTTGGAAATTTGAGGTGTAATGGGTTTATTTTGAAAACTTTTAATTATTTTTTGAACAGTAGGTGGTTGAGGAATAAGTTTTCCATGGGAATCCCTAAGGGGGGTGGGGGTCATTTTGGTTATGCTCTCCCCATAGAATCTATTGAGGGTGAGTTTTTAGGTAAATAAGGTGATTCTACATTTACATCATTTAGTTGGCATTATTAACTTGGAAAGTTTTCATTTGGTTAAGATTATGAAACAAAATTTTATGGATTTTAGTGGTGTTATATACAACATGCAAAAAATTAGCATTGGTATTAGTGGCTTGGGTACCATTATGAGTAGTGGCATGTGTAGCACTAGTAGCTTAATAGGCATTGATATAAAAGGAGGCACTAGTGGCATTATTAGAATGTGTTGTAAAAGATACACTAGTAGAAGGATTAGAATAAGAAGAATCACTAATGGCATGATTACCATTAGTATAAAATGATGCACTAGTGGAGGGATTGAGAAGAGTGGGTCTTGAAAAAGGCCCACTCAATGTTGAACCTACCATGTTAGTAGAGATATTGGGCATGGATTTAGAATAAATCAAGGAATAATATGTCATAGTATGAGAAGAGGTAAAAATATAATGAAGAGGTTGAGAATCAAAGAAGATGTTGCCCCCAAATCCATGTGAGAATGTTAGGGAAGGTAAATGGGGTTATTCTTCTGGACCACTTATCATAAGGTTGTAAATAGTGGAAGGGTATTTTATTTGATGTTGAGGAAATTCATTAATAAAGAAAATCACTTCCAAAGTATACTCTAATTTATGTTGATATTATAAGGATAACATAGGGTTATGAACGGAGGATGTTTAGAAGAAGTCCCATAATTAGTAGTGTGAGTAGATACATGGACATTTATTTCATCTAGAGTAGGATCCACAAGCTATTTATGAGGAACCTATTGGGATTCATAAATCTCATCATATATGTTGAGTTTAACTATGTGTTGTCTTTAAACAAGAAGTTCATGATTAGATAAAAAGGCTAAGAAAGATGATGATGATGATAGGAAGATAAAGGTATAAAATAGGATACAGAGTTGAATTAGTCAACTATGTTCTATAACCCAACATATAAATAAGAATACATAGTCATTTAGGCCGTCTATGTATTATAGATAGGAAAACTAAACTAGCTGATAAGGATATCATGTAGATCAACTATGTACTACTAAATAAAGAACTAAATATGAGGATAATAAGACATGGTCATGCAAATTGAGCATGTACTGATAGAAGGGAAGTCAAAAATATGTAAGACATTGTATTAACCAAGAAAATAATGTGTTGAAACATGAGAAAATATTGAAAAATAGTTTGAAACAAGAATGAAAGTAAACATACAAAACAGTTGGATCAATGTGATTGATCTAGTTAGGGCACACAACACAAACCTTGCACCAACACTTTCTAAGGCAAGTTTTTCAATATAACACATAATTATCAAAGACTAATCAATAAACTAAAATTAAGTTATAACTATTTTGTCACTCTAAGTGTTATTATAATGCTAAAAAAAATTGATTTTAATATGTTAAGAAAGTTGGCTGAAATAGGGGACTAAAAAGTAGTCTAAAGTTAGTTATAGGATGTTTAGACTGAAAGGGATCTATATTGGAAATGGTAATATCTTAGTATTAGGGCCTAGCCACTCAATTTAAAATCCCACAATGATAAGGGTGTTAGGTGAAATGCTAATATATATCATTAACCATGTATTTATACTTAACTAGAAAACCAAGTTGGCTTCACCCTTGGTGATGAAATCTGACTAGGTAGGCCTTAGGAAGACAAATTTTTAAAGATTTTGTAAATTTTAATTTATTTTTTAGTTTTTTAAAAATATTAAAATAGTTTAACTAAAATGGTAATTTTAAAAACCACGTATTTAGACTATTTGAGCTACTCTAAGCATGCAAACAACTAAAAAGCAAATGTGAATTAATTACTAGTAAATAGATGTTAATTCCTTGATTAAGAATAGTATAGAGTCACTTCAGGTGACTCTATATGAAAATAGTATATAATAGAGTCTATTAGGTCTCTAATATTTTATAAAAGCATGTTTTTTAAGAATAGAGTTGAGTAGGTTGACTATGTCTCTCAGACAGAAGAAAGTCTATAGAATTAGGTTGATTAGGTCAACCTAGTTAGCTATAGGGTTGTAGTTTTGAAGACTACCAACTTATGAAAAATAGAGATAAATGAAGTATTTAAATGATAGAGATATAAAATAAAGTAACCTTTTTGGCATTGATTATGATTTTATATTGCAAATTATATATTGGAGTGCTTTAATTACTGCTTTTGAATTCTACAAACTAGGTCAACTAGTTTGACCAAGTTCTACAAAACACTATATGTTGAAGAATAATAAGGAACAAGGTGGACCTATTCAATAATGTTTGTTGACCTATATGTTGGTATAAATAATTAGTATATAGATTCAACCTATTTTATAGTGTTTGGTAATCTATAACTAAATAACAATACTATGTCAAACTATTTGATCCAGTAACTTGTAGCTGATAAATACCTATATAGATAGATGAGAGTCATTTTGAAGCAACTATGTGTTAAACCTACACATAAAAATTTAAATTATATAAAATGGTTATATATATATATTACTTTAAATATGGAAAAATATAATAAAATGATGGCATGAAATAAAACCTATAAGATTTAGATTCATGTCAGTTCACTAGAATGTATAAAAAGGGAAATGCAACTAATATATAAATTAGCCCTAGTTCGAAGGAGATAAATCTTACTTACACTTCTGATTGTCAATATATTATATATTTATGTTCATGACCAATATGGATCTACTAGACCTAGCCAAGGGATCTCTTACCATAATAATATCACTAAGGAAGGTTTTAAATCCTCCTGTCAAGAAAAACTATGCAATAACCCTAACTAAGTCCTATGTTTTCATTTTAACTAAACCAATAACAAGTCAAGTCAATTCTAATCTAGTGTTCACCAAATATTTTGGAACAAATTAGGGGTAATAAACATTAAAATTAAACATGTATAGAAGACATATACTCATGTCAATGTATACAAAATCCTAATGCATGGGAGATAAGTACAAATGCATATTTATCTACTCTTACAAAGGAGGAACAAAGTAGGGAATAGTTACCTTTGAAGATGAACCCTTTGAACCTCAATCTCTCCCTTGGCCAAGGTGACTCACAATTTGTTATTAATGTATGTAAGGATGATAAGGATAAATAAGTTATAGGATACATAACCTATCAATGCATCCAAAAGAATTCTCCACAAGACAAGATCCGTATCTCCAAAAAAATAATGAAACCTTAAGCTATGATCCTCAAGTAGAATGATGGTTAAGCATATGCACAATATATATATCTCTTATTCTTCTCTTCTCTTTTTAATAACTGATGAAATGAGTGTGTTTATATAGTTGAATCTAGCCTTGGCCCTTTCTAAAAGTTTATTCGATATATTCATCCCAATAAACTTTGTATCATTATTGACAAAACTAAATTAGGTCCTTGTCTAGGTCAGCTAGGGGTGAACCTAGACCCTAAATGAGTTTTGTCAATTATATTATAGGTTTGATGACACTCATTCATTTATGTAATTCAATGTTGCATTTATTAAAAATAAGCACAAACTAAATGATTGTTGAAGTTTATTTAGGGTTTTAATCCATTCATTTATGGGGTTAGGTGTTCATTCAATTATTTGAGTTAATTATAGACTTATTAAAACTAAGCATAAATGTAGTATATCCTCATATCACTCAAAATTTATCACTTGAATATGCTGGAATCAATTCACATAAGGCATAAATCCTTATGCACTCACCTAAAGTGTGACAAACAAAGAATCGGGGCCCACATTGGGCTAGTTGTGTTGTTGTGTAATGTATAATATGTAAGACTTGGTCATTTAGCAAAGGATTTTGGAAGATTAATTATTTCAATCCATTTTTAGGTGGATTATAATTGTCTATATGCATAAAGCCTATTTGGGGAACTAGTTCTAGTCATAGGGGTGTAATCCTATATCAGGTTGGTTCTATGATCTTAAGGATACAAGCCTTTGTGTTACTAAGCTTAGCATCATTCAACACTTTAAGGGGTCAATGAAATTACTTAAATCAAGATCATACTAGATCTCATGATTATTTGTAAGGACATCAAAGCTTACACATATGGCTCTCTTTTCAAGTAGATGATGACATCATCTCTTATATAAGGATGCCATTAACAACTGAGACCAGAGCTTCACTGCAACTTAACATTCATATATTAAAATTACACTAATATAAATATTGAATTCATTTCACATTCAAATAACATTAATTATGAGCATAACCAAATTAAACTCAAATAAATGCAGCACCATTCTTCATTTAATCAAATTCCATATGAAATAGGGTATATGGAATAGATTACATGCTTGATTAAACTACTTATCTTCCTAGGGGCTCACAAGTGAGCTTGGGTTTACAAAAGATGGAGCCTTAGTGGCATCCATGATAAATATTATGCTAATGTAATAAATATTTTTATATACATATATAATTATATAGAGCTTCACTACATCAATCATGTCTCTCCTCTTTACTGGTTTGAGTTCCACTTTATAACACATAGGAGCATCTTCTATTAGGTTGGAGTTGCACACATCAGATGCATAGTTAGAGATTTTGAAATCATTCCACTAGATATATTACCTTGAACCCATCACACTATTATTACCTATATTATCCACTCCTTGAAGATTCCCAAGACATCATGGAATTGGTTATCCACCTACCAGCTAATTCAAGGTGTGCATTGATTCATCTAGTTGGTGTAAAAAAGGATAAAAATAGTAATCATACGAAATGATTACCCTATACCAAGATCTTTGTCAAGTTGGAATGGACCCACACTTAGCCAAAATAAGGGCCCAACATTACCCCATACAAATTTTCTAGTCTACCTTCAGACTAGTCTTTCAAAGCTTTCAATAGATATAACTTGGGTGTGTTCTCCTTTATCTCAACACTGAAGTCCTCAAAGCCCTTGATAACAATATTGAGTTCCTTAGTGATTCTATATATCTTCATGGAGCAAGTTTTGAGTGTGAGCACATATATCTTCTCTAATTCCCTTTTGAAGGCCTTGAGACTTTCCTTAGCTTTTGTCATTCCTTCATCTAGTATTTCCCCTTGTTCATGGGCCTTAGTTTTCAAGGTGTGGAAGAGTGTTTCTAGGTTCTCTTCTTGGTCTTTGATCTGGGTGCTTAATGAATTAACCTTCCCCATTATCTAGGTATGATCTGACCTATTTATAGTGTATACCTACACCATTAACTCCTCTCTCTCCCCCTTTGCCTAATTGAGACACAAATTTATGACTGATGTCTGGTTGGAGAAGATTAAAAAAATGGAATTTATTACATCTACTCCCTCTTGAATTTTGGTAAAGAGTTATTATACCTCTTAAAGTTTTATAGATATCTCCTTTTGTAGCGTGGTGCATGGGTCCTCCTCTTCTTCATGGACCAACTCTACTTTCAACCTTGGGAGTATTTGCTCCCTAACATGCATCCTTTGTCAAACTATAAGAGGTTTGATGTGTCAACACCATCTAAGAGTGAAGGCTTACTTGTTTCTATGTATTTATCTAGTTACTTCAACTTCAACTTCATGGCCTACACTTCTACCTCTACATCTTATACAATTTTCTTTAATCTCTTCACCCTAACATCATTAATGATGTTTTTTTGTGTGACTTTATTGGCCATCTAAATGAATGCATTATCAAACTTGATAGGTTTCATGGTGTATGGATTTAGGATAAAGGTGTCTTTCCCCTCCTTAGGTTTATCCATGCCCAAAATAGCATTTTGGTGAACCTCAAAGTGAGGCTCATCTGTGTAGCTATCAAATGAAAATGAAAATTGTATGCACATCATGTCTATGATAGATTTTGGGGGTATGTATTCAAACATGTAGAAGTCCTCCTCTATCCACCCCTTTTTCATCTTTTCCCTAAGGCTCAATTTTAGGCCTTGTTTTTTTTGTGATGGCCAAATCTATGTTTTCTTCTTCTTCATTGGTGCTATCACTCTCTTCGATGCTTTGTTATGAGGTTTATTCTTCCTATTCATGTAGGGGTTATTATTCAAACGTGTCCCCTTTATCTACTATGCTGGTGGAGGTAATAGACACCTTTTATATAACTTTATAAGTTGGTTTTATGCTTGAGGTAACCTCTTTCTTATGTTTCTCTTTCTTGGCATTTTCTTCTTGGGCCTTCTTCTTTTGCTTAGCCTTCATCTTTTTCAATAGTGCTAAGTCCTTTTATTCCTTGACCTTCCTTTCTTTGGCCTCAACTCTATCGATATTCTCTTGAGTCATGCCATCTACCTTCATGGCCTCTCTTTTCTTCTCTATCACCAACACCTGTAGAATTTCTACTTCACTCATCCCCAACTTCCTCCACGCCTTTCTCTTTTCCTCTGTAGTTTGTAGAGGCTTTATGCTGTGTTCCTTGAATGAGTCACTTGTTGGATTATTCAAGTGTAGTGGTAGTGATACCTTGGAGGGCCTTCCAGACTTCTTCAATGTGTAAGGATCTTCTCCTTCATCTTCTACAATGTATACCTTAATCCCTCCTTCCTCTTCCTCTTATGCTCTTCTTATACATCTTGCTCTTCCATTTCCACTCAGGTTATCATTTGCACTATGACGAGTCCCTTAGACTTATTTTTTATTGTCCTTATTGTTCAGTGAATTAGTCCTTGACATGAAGGTCATGCACTTATTCTTTAGTTCTTGTTGGGTGAATATTTTGTCATCAACTAACTGATGGCAAAATGGGTATATCAACCATAACACAATGAGATTTATACAACAAAATGGGTGTGGTTACCACAACATAATGAGATAAATCTCTCCTCTCAGCAAGGGGAGGTTCTCTATAAACTATAATATACTAATATAAACTAAAAATAGACTCAGGGGTGAAATCATACCATCCATATCTCTTTTTTCAGAGATGATGTTCACAAAATAAAGGAGAATTCTTGTGTAATTACTGAAGGCATTTATCTTCTTTCAAAAATTATGTTTAGCAAACAACAGGAATTCTTCCTGGGTGTAACTAGATCCACAACAAACCTACAAAAGTACAAAGTCTTTCATTATTTCTTGTGCTAATTTAGGACAAAATAACATAATAGAATGAAGTGTAGCACAAAGTCTCCACTAAAAACTACAAAAAAGTAAAATATTACAAAGGATAAGGGGAGCTCAAAGTCTCTCCAATATCCTGTAACATAAAACACATAGACTAAAGATAATTATGGTAGCACAAAGTCTCCCACAGTTGACTTCATGACATATTTCAGATTATTTCCACTTGTTCTACTTATTTGATTAAATAGACAAGACTATATTTAGGAAAAAGACATAAGAATGATTTCCTAGATAACACAACCTATTTCAACACAAAGTTTAAAATGTCACTTGCTTTCTCATTCACTTGATAAAATATGATTAACAATCTGAGCTCAAAGTCTTAGGAATGCCTTTCAATTTGGGTAGAGTTTCACTTCTAATAACAAAGAGATCTCCCTTCTACAAATTGAGAGATTAAAATATATAGCATCCAAAGAAAGACTTTGTTGTTTGCTTTCATGAAATGACCCATGCTACATTGAATGCATTATGAATTCTATGAAGGGGCCATGTTAGAATAGGTTATCAGCCTTAACTTTTGGTGTTTTAAATCATCTTAGATGTCTCCTCTGAAGCATGGGTTGCCTGGTCTTCTTTATGATGTTTAGACAGCTGTACATTCACCTTTACTCAATGAAGAAAAATAGGTCACACCATTAAATGCTTGCACCTCTGAGGTCCATCTGGTAGACTAATCCACCTACTATATTAACTCTTCTATATATATTTTTAGATTCTCTATTTGATTCTCCCTTTCCTTGCTGTATTTTGTCTCTTCTTGATGATTTGATCTCTTGGGGATATCTTCTTGCTTTTTACTAGCTCCTTCAACTCCTTCCTTGGCTAGTCACTGAGTTTGTCCTTAAGTCTACGTTATTTAAAAATCAATATTTATTTTAGTACCCTAAATTTGACATCCATATGGAAATCATTGGTCACCCGAACCATTTTGAACCTCAAACCTTTGAACCTTTTAGAGTTCACCAGTTCAATGGTTCAACGGTTCAGTAATTCGATGGTTCAATGTTTTGTAAAGAGCCACGTTCACTTAGTCTTCTTTATAAGTTCAACGTATCATTGAACCAATTGTTTGAACCATTCAATTAAACCATTTGGTTGACCCTTTTTCTATAATCTTTCATTTGAACCATTCGCTTGAACTTTGAACTTTGAATCTTTAAACCCTTTGAACGCGTTGAAGCTTTAAACTCGTTGAACCTTTAAACTCTTTAAACATTTTAGAGGTAGAGTTCAATGGTTCAACAGTTCAATGCTTCATTCCATGTTATTGAATGCCACCATTGAAATTTTTGATTGAACCTTGGCGTTGAACCATCCTTACAATTTTTTAAGAAATGCCTTAAGTGTTTTGAGATTTTTCCTTGTGAAAGCCCACCTTTTGAACCTACAATTTCCTTAGCTAAAAAGGCTTGTGTGATTGAATAACTTGATTGATCAAAATATTTTGAGAAAGAAAGAGACTATTTTGTCCTGTAGGACTGAAATGGTCAACATGTTGTCCACAAAAACAAGTGATAGATTTTGGGAACAACGGCTAGCTCCAGTTGGGGAAATTCCATCAATTGTATTTTGAAATAATCAAAGGAAGTAGAATCTAGAATCTAAGTGCCTTAATCTATGCCATTGGGCTATGGATTCATGCCATCCAAAAAGAGAAAGACACCAAAAACCAAATGAACAACACAAAACAATTAAAGACTATACAAATGTACAAATAGAATTATCTAATACTTCAAGGATTGAAGTGCTTCAAATGTTTCCCACTGTGAGGTAGTGAAAATGGTATTCCATCTTGATATTTTAGCAATAAACTATTTTCACCATTTAATCGATGAATGGAAAATGGACCTCTCCATAAGGAATCTAATTTTCCATGCATTCCTTTTGGTTCTCTCCTCTTGTCCCACAACAAGACTTGATCTCCAATCTAAAAATCATGAATCCTTACTTTTTAGTTGAAGATTTTATTTAACAAACTTTGATGTGTAGAAATACGGTCCACCACCACCATAGTTTGTTGCTCATTTAGTTTAGTCAAGCACATGATCTTCTTGTTGATAGAATCTTCAAATGTTTGATCTTTGACTACCTTTGCCAACTTCAGTGTTGGTAGTTCTAGGGTGATTGGTATCTCTACATTCAAACAATATAGAAGTTGAAATTGTGACATACATATCACCCTTTTGGGTGTAATCTTGTCTACCCATAAAGCATCAAATAATGCTTTATGCCAGGTTCTCTGATTATCATCTACCAGCTTCCTGATAATGGTCACTAGGTTTTTATTGCTTGATTTTGCTTGACCATTTTCTTGCAAATAATAGTCAGAAGAGTGGGAGAGGATAATCCCATAATAGTAGTAGAACTAGGTAACCTCATGAGGAGAGAAATAGGCTACATTATCTGTTATAATCTTGGTTGGGACTCCAAATTAGGAAATAATATTTTCCTTTAGGAAATTACATACTACTTCTAAAGTAGCATGCTTGACTGGAATGGCTTCTACTCACTTGGTAAAATAGTCCATGGCTATGAGAGCATAGTCATGTTCAACACTCAAAGATGGGTTTACAATGCCAATTAAATCAATACCCCATTGTTGAAATGGCTCTTTTATCACCACTAGTTTGAGAAGTAACGTGGCCAACTTGGGTTTCCCAATGAACTGTTAACATAGCTTGCATCTATGCAACCAAGTGTATGAATCTTGAAATAGAGTAGGTTAATAGTACCTAGCTCGTATAATCTTATGGGCAATCATAGGTGCATAAAAATGTCCTCCACAAGCTAAATTGTGGAAAGACTCCAAAAGTTTGCTCTATTGCACTTTATCCATGTAATGAAGAAATACCCCATCAAGGCTCCTCTTGTACAAACCATTGTCCCATAAGAAAAAGTGAGTAGCTTTCAACTTAATAGTTCTCTTTTCTTTATGAGATAGGTGGGCAGGACACTCACCATAAGTAAGGAAATGAGTGATATTGGAATACCACTCATTCATAGTAGTGACAAAGAGAACTGTAGGAATGTCTTCAACCTCTATTTCTTCATGCCCTACTTCCTTTGGTATGTTATTAGTAATTAATTGGTAGAGACCTCTTCCTCACACAAGCTTTGTGGGTTTGATAAAAAGATCAAATTCCTAGATTTTAGTAGTCCAATTACCCCTTTTAGTTCCAAACTCCTATTGAGTTAGAATAGACTTTACTATTGTATCAAGAACCAGAACAACAATGTGTGAGTTCAGAATTTAAAAATGGAAGTGTTTTACGACCTTAACCATAGCATAAGCATGTTTCTCCATGTTTGAATATTTTATCTCATGATCTTTGAGAGGAAAACTCATGAAAGATATGGGGGAATCTACACCTTCTTTGTTCTACTGAACCAAAATGGCTGAAAGTATATGTTCAAAAACATAACTATATATTACGAAGTCGTTGGTATAATCCAAAAAAACTAGGATTGAGGCATGGGTGATAGCTTCCTTGATCTCTTAAATGTTGACTTACCTTCTTCAGTCTAGTGAAAAGTAGCTTTACCCTTCATCATGTTGACAATGTGGTGAGTCTTCTCTACGAATTTAGGAATGAACCTTCATATAAAATTCACCTTTCCAAAGAAAGAATGGACTAAAGTCTTACTAGCAGGAAGAGCAAGCTCTTGGATGGATTTGACTCTTCTTGGGTTGATCTTTATACCTTCTCAGGATATAGTGTGACCAAGAAGTTTCCCTTCTGTAACCCTAAAAACTAATTTCTTAGGATTAAGATAAATGCCATTTTGTCAACATCATCCTAGCACTTGTTGTAAGTGTTTCACATGATCAAGATGATGTTTGGAAAAAGATGGTTAAGTCATCAAGATATACCATAATGAGCTTCCCCATTTCATTTTTGAAGGCAATAACCATCGCTCTCTAGAAGGTGGCACCAACATTGATCAAACCAAAAGGCATTTTGTGATATGCAAAGGTACCCCAAGGTGTAGTGAAAGTGGTATTATGTTGGTTTGCTTCACCAACTTCCACTTGATTATATCCCAAAAAACTATCTAACATTGATAACATCTCTGAGCTAGCCACTGTCTGTAGTAGCTGATCCATGATGGGCAGGGGGTAGTTGTCTCTTAAAGAGGATTGATTTATATTTTTGAAATCAACACAAAGGTGAATTTCTCCATTCTTTTTTCTCATAGGGACTATGTTTACAATCCAAGTGGAATGATGGATTGGAAAAATTGTCCTTGCATTTAAATTTTTTTGGATCTTAGAAAGAATAGTACCTGATATCTTGGGGTTGTACCACCTTTGTTTTTGCTTGTGAGGTAATGACCTAACTTTGAGAGGAATTTCATGCCAAATTTATTTAGGATTAAGAGATTTTAGATCATCATAAGAGTATGCCAGAACATCAATGTAATGGTGAAGCAGAGTAATAAATTTGATTTTTTCATTAGGAGTGCAAAAATTCCCAATGTTGACCATTTTGGGATTATCTTTTGTACTCAATTTTATTTGATTAAAATCTTTGGAGGAACCTGAATCCATTGGTTTCTTCTTGATAAAACTATCATGCTTATTGAATATCTTCTCAAGAGAAACTAACCCTTTGGGAATCTTATTCCCTTTGAGCTGAAGGAACTCTTCACCAATTTTTAAATTTGTTTCAGGAGCTGATTCCCACGATAGAGATTCACTATCTTCAAAATAAAGCTCCTCAAAGCTATCCATCTATTCCAAAAAATAAATGATTTGGTTGTCACCATTAAACACATACTAATGGTCAGCATTATCAAGTACACTTGGTCAAAATACCAACTCAATAGTGTACTTGTTCCATTTAAAATCTTGGTGAGGAACCATGAGAATTACAGAGACAACTAAGGAATCTGCTTGATCATTGAATTCTATGGGCACCACAAAAATACTAAAAGCCTCAAAAATTTCAAGGTAGTCCCACACCAGATTGTGATAATGTCACAATCTTTCATTCTTAGTTTGATAAAGGTTCCTCACTTGACAAACCACCAGTTCAACATCTCCTCAAGCATGAAGAAGCTTAACATATTTAACTTGAGTAGCTTTCAATGTGAGCAACAAATATTCATACTCAGTTGTGTTGTTTGTATTATTAAAAGTCAACTTATATGAATAGGGGAAAATATCTCTTTGTGGAGATATCAAAACAATTCTAGCTCTAGAACTGGTAGAAGAATTGATGCCATCAAATTCTAGAATCTAGACATCATTAGAATCTGATCTCCTTTCAGACTTCTCTTCATTAGAGAGGGAAGATCCTTTTTTATTTGAACTATGCTCCACCAACTCTTTTGATGTCTTGTCTAAATTTTTTGGATTGTCACTTATAGAACTTTTGTCTGATGAAATAGAAACATATTCTTTGGATGGAAAATAGTTACCCATTCCTGAGGATTCAAATAGAATTTGAACTTCAGGGGCTAATGTTTGGGTGATAATGTATTTTGACTCCTTCTTAAGAATCAGCCTTTGCATGATTCTCTTGATAGGTATCCTCACCTCAGATAGGACCATGTTCAATTCTCCACTAACATTCTTGCAAAAATTTCATCCAAGTAGAATGCCATAGGAAGCTGAAATGTCGACCACCAAGACTATCATTTTAATCATTTTTTTTGAGAAGGCTATGAATACAAATTGGGCATCTTTGATCTATCCCAAAAGTGGCACTTGCTTGTTTTCAATGGAGAAACATCTCCCAAAATTTTTAGTCAAAGTGAGACTAAGATAATCTGCTACCTTGGTGGGCATAACATTGTCAAAGGTGCCAGAGTCTATTATGTAGTTGTTCAACTTATGACCATTTATCAACAGGGAAACATAGAAAGGTTTTGTCTTTATGTGGGTAAAAGGAGGAGTAATGACAATATTTTTTTAGGTGGATGTTTTCTTTGGGGGATAATGAGTTACCTTTGAAGCATCTTGTCTTATGAGGATGGTTTTGTTCTTGATGCATTCAACTAGCCTATCCAACTACTTAGGGTTGGCTTGTAAGTATTCAAACTCAGACATTTGGATCCTTGTCTTCCTAGTATGGTCAATTATATCAAATAAATGAAATGAACTAGAAATAGAGGAAGGAAGTCCATCATTCTAGATTTTATTGGGTGTGGTACTGGTTTGAGAAATTGAAGCAGAAAGTGCAGGGTTGTTTGAGGTACTTACTTTTTTATTGATCACTGAGTTGAAGTCCCCCATTTAGCAATTGAAATTACTAGTTGAGATTTTTCCCCAATTTTTTCTCATCATCTTGTTGAGTTGACTAGTTCTGGGACCTAATAAAAATAGCGTATGATCCATCAAACATTTCTCTCTTACTTCTAGCTTCATCTTGGTAATTTAGGAAACCAATGTTGAGTCACTGGCTAATTCTTCTTCACCTTCTATAAAGATATTAGCATCATATTCTTAGTTTAACTCAGGTTGGAAAGAGAAATCATGTTCAAATTCATGATAACCAACTAATGAGTTAGCTAGTGTTACTTTAATGGCAAGCTTCCCCTGTGGGGGAGGGAGATGATTTGGTTGGGTTTGATTCCTAGAAGCATTGCCTTGATATGACTAGTTGGGAAATATCCTCCTTGGTATATCCTAATAATGAGGGGTAGACATCCCTTGTGCCATTTGATTTTTTAGATCTATAAATTCATTTTCTATATTTTACACCATATGATTAGTAGTGCCTATAGAGAAATTGTTAGAAGATGAAAAATATTTATTTCTATTAAGATCTCTTCCGATCTTTCCTACCAAGATAAGATCATCTTAAGTCTCAGTGGATAAAATTTGAGTGATAGAAAGATCTATGTGGTTAGCCTACCTCAACAAGAAACTCACTTCAGGAAGCTAAGAATTGATGAAGAAGCACTTAAGATTTTTTAGCATCAGCTGAGCAATTGTAGGAATCTTGTTCCTTAGCTTGTCAAATATATCAATGAAGTCTCACATGGGTTCATGAGGCTCCTTTTTCATTTGTATAAGCTAGGCTAATAGGGCATGTGCATCTTCTGTGGGTTTGAACCTATCCTCAAACTTGGCCTTGAGAGTATTCCAGTCAGTTATTGTTTGTGCTTGTAGATGATAAAACTAGTTTATGGCAACACCTTGCAACATTTCCACAAACAGTCTGACCACTATATCTTCAAATTTAATGCCTATCAAAACATAGGCTATGCAAAAAGTTAGAATATGCTCATCAAGATGAACTCTCCCATCACCATAGAACTTGGGAAAATTCTTTCTTGAACTATGGGGTAGTTCATGAAAAGGTGGGGTTAGATTCAGAGGGCCAATAGTGTTACCCCAAGGACCTTGGGCTACCATGATATGATGATTAAAGGGAGGGATAAAAAATATTTGTAGGGTATGTATAGATAAATCTCTACTAGTAGAGGAAATAGAAGCTTTGCTTAGTACTGGAGACCTAACATTTGTAGGAGGAAAACTCATAAATCACTGAAGGCAAGATTGTGGAAGAGAAAGGTCAAAACTATTTCACTGCACAAACTTGAACATAGGATCAACAATACCTTGAGCTCTCCGACTTCATGTATACCATGGATCTGCCAGAATGTAGAATGGAAAAGAATTGGAAATGATTTAATTTGAAGCTTGAGGCTTCAAATTGTACACTCTTCCCTAGTGGAGTTGCCAAAAAAAATTTGGTGAATATTTTGTCATCAACTAACTGACGTAAAAATGGGTATATCAACCACAAAACAGTGATATTTATACATAAAAAAGTGTGTGGTTACCATATTATAATGAGATTAATCTCTCCTCTCAGTAAGGGGAGATTCCCTATAAACTATAATATACTAATATAAACTAAAATTTGACTCAAGGGTGAAATCATACCATCCATCTCTCTTTTTTTAGAGATGATGTTCACAAAATAAAGGAGAATTCTTGTGTAATTACTGAATTCATTTCTCTTCTTTCAAAAATTATGTTCAACAAACCATAGGGATTCTTCCTGGGTAGTAACTGGATCCACAAGAAACCTACAAAAGCACAAAGTCTTTCATTGTTTCTTGTGCTGATTTAGGACAAAATAACATATTATAATGAAGTGCATCATAAAGTCTCCACTAAAAACTATAATAGATTAAAATATTACAAAGGATAAGGGTAGCTCAAAGTCTCCAATATCTTGGAACATAAAACACACAGACTAAAGACAATTATGGCAACATAAAGTCTCCCACAGTCAACTTTAGGACATCTTTTAGATTATTTCCACTTGTTCTGCTTATTTGATTAAATGGACAAGATTGTATTTAGGAAAAAGACAAGAATTATTTCCTAGATAACACAAGCTATTTCAACACAAAGTCTAAAAGGTCACTTGCTTTCTCATTCATTTGATTAAATATGATTATATTCTGAACTCAAAGTCTCAGGAATGCCTTTCAATTTGGGTAGAGTTTCACTTCTAATAACAGAGAGATCTCCCTTCTACAAATTGAGAGATTACAATATATAACATCTAAAGAAAGACTTTGGCGCTTGTCTTCATGAATGGCCCATGATGCATTGAATGCATTAGGAATTCTCTGAAGGGGCCCTACTAGAATAGGTTATCATCCTTAAATTTTAGAATTCTAAATCATCTCAAATGTCTCCTCTAAAGCATGTGTTACCTAGTCTTATTTATGATGTTTACATGGCTATCCATTCACCTTTACTCAATGAATAAAAATATGCCACGCCATTGAATGCTTGCACTCTCTGAGGTCTATCTGGTGGACTAATCCACCTACTGGAATAACTCCTTTATAGATATTTTTAGATTCTCTTTTTTATTCTCTCTTTCCTTACTATATTTTGTCTCTTCCTGATGACTCAAGCTCTTGGGGATATCTTCTTGCTTTCTACTGGCTCCTTCAGCTCCTTCCTTGGCTAGTCACTGAGTTTGTCCTCAAGTCTACATTATTTTAAATTAATGGTTATTTTAGTACCCTAAATTTGACATCCATAGGGAGGTCATTGGTTTCTTGAACCATTTTGAACCTTGAACCTTTGAACCTTTTGGAGTTCACCTATTTAATGGTTCAACGGTTTGGCATCTCAGCAGTTCAATGTTTTGTAAAGAGCCACATTCACTTAGTCTTCTTTAGGATTTCAATGTATCATTGAACCAATTGTTTGAACCATTCAGTTGAACTATTTGGTTAAACCTTTTTCTAGAATCTTCCATTTGAACCATTTACTAACTTTAAACTTTAAATCTTTAAACCTTTTGAATGCGTTGAACCTTTGAACTCTTTGAACCTTTCAGAGGTAGAGTTCAATGGTTCAACAGTTCAATGGTTCATTCTATATTATTGAACCCTACTATTAAACCTTTTGATTTAACCTTGGCGTTGAACCATTCTTACAATTTTTTAGGAAATGCCTTAAGTGTTTTGAGATTTTTCCTTACAAAAGCCCACCTTTTGAACCTATGATTTCCTTAGCTGAAAAGGCTTATGCGATTGAATAACTTGACTACTCAGAACATTTTGAGAAAGAAAGAGACCATTTTGTCATGTAATATTGAAATGGTCAACATGTTGTCCACAAAAACAAGTGACGGATTTTGGGAACAATAGTGTTGAATGAGTTACTTCCTCACCAGAGATGATTCTTAACTTTATGCACTCTTGAATTTATTGAAGTGTTTCTTCCCACTTTTTCTAGGGAGATTTCTTATGTTTTACTAGCACCAAATTTCCTTCATTACCAATCTAGAGGGGGAAATCATCATCCTTCTTAACATATATGCCATTCCTTCTTGGCTTCATCTCATAATATAAAATATGTATGTGCCCAAGTATTACTTCCTTTTATATGGGATGGAGGTTAGTGTGATTTGAATCATCCTCCTCATCATTTGTAGCTTTTCCTCCTAGGCACACATACTAACACTACAACCTACTCCTTTCCAAATCCATGTTATTCACTGGCATGTCCAGCTACTATGCATTGTAAATAATCCTTAGTGCATCCTTGAAGTAATTCACAAAAAATGTGTAAGGGATTTTTATCCAACCTAAATGGTTTTCATATATGAGTTCTAAGTGCACTACATAAAAGTGTTCCATGATGGTGAAGGTCATCATTCCAAACATGTTTTGTAGAACCTCCTCAGGGATGCACCATTCCATCTTGAATGAATTTATGTATTGGGTGTAACACCTCATTACTTGAGTCTTGTATTTATAGGATAATGTAGGTGGGTATGTGAAGTCTTGGTACTTTAGCATTGGTAAGTCCTTATGCACTAGGAAAACCCAAAGATTGTCTTCATCACCATCAAGCATGTTGATCTCCTCCATCACAATTAAAGTCAAAATAAACCCCAACTCAAAGTTCTTTCACACCATGTGACACTCAAGTGCATTATTAACCATTGATTTAGTAATGAATTTTGGTATGTTTAACTTGACCCCATGTGCCACATGGTAGGAGATGCATAGGTAGGCCTTGGTGATGTTCATCTATTATCTACCAGGAATTTTTTTTGAACTTATGAGGTGTATTATTTCCCTCATACTATGGTCCTTTATATCCTTTATTGGGAATGTGAATCCTCCTTTGTAGTATCTAAGAAGTTTAATGACCCTTTCTACTTCAACATCATCCACCATTGTCTAGTAGATGTCTATGCCTGAGTCAAGGAGCCCAATGATTCTACCAATTAGGCATGTTGATAACCATATACACCTCCCTAAAAATTATAAGTGGTCCCCATGGACATGTGAAAGGAGAAACTACATGATTTCCTCTAAATTGTTTAAATATGGAAACTCATAGAGTTGAGTTACATCAGTGCTCACAAGCTTATCTCAGATGGAGACATCGAATAATGCCATGCCCATTTATATCTTCACTCCCATGTCAATCACCTAGTCTTGTACTAACTCTTGTGCATTACTCAAGGTGTGGTGGTTATATTCATTTAGTATATAGGTGTACATGAAAGATGCCAAATTCTCCCCTACCAAAACCTTTAGGGGAAACTACATTTCATTATATGACATCTTTTTGAGTGCCTTGGGGTCAACTATTCTGATACTAACCATTTCCATTGGCTATTCCTTATTCTTTTTAGAGTTTGTCCTTCTATCGTCCATGCTCATTTTTCATCCTTATACACTTTTTGTGGACTATAACTCATCTGTTTCTTTCCCATCTTGAATTAGCTAGTGTTAAAGGATAGTTTATTTATCTTGCTAAAGTATGTAATATTTATTGGTTCTCTTCATAGTCATGAGGTTTACAAATATGAATTTAGCTTTTGAGCTTTCATTTTCAATTAATGGTGGCATTGGCATCATTTAAATTTTATCCTATCTAGTTTTCTCACAATTGTTACCCCATAAGCCTCCTTTCTAAACTCAATAGGAACACAATATTATTATCTTTGTAACCATTCCTATGTGGTTGTTATGGATGCTCAGAGTTTCAATTTGGTAGTATTTACTCACATTGTCTTTGGTTGAACTCTAGTTCTATGCTTAATTTAACTTAAGGTTTGTAACCTAAACTAGTCCACCTTTTATTTCTTTATACCCTTAATTCAACTATCACCTAAAACCCATGAAATCCATAAAAATACTCTTCCACCTACACATTCAATATTAATATTTATTCCTCCACCATCACCTCATTAAATTCTCTAAATGGTATTTTTGGTGAAGTGACATGTAATTAAAATGGTCACTTCTTACCTAACTTTGGGTGGATGCTAAATTATCTTGATGATCTTCCTCCTATCATTTATTCACTTGGCATGACCTTCACCTTCCTTATGGTAACCTAGGCATAGGTATTCACATGCACATGATTTAGCTTCCAAAGTTCCATCTTCTCTTCCTACTACACTTTTATTTCAAGTACTCTTTCCTATCTTGTTTTATTTCTCTATGCTTTTATCTCTTATTTTGGCCTATCCTACCCCATTAAAATCCATTAAATTAGTCCTCTAGCACTTCACTTTCTAGGTGTCTTTCACATTTAACATCCTATGCACCTCTCTCTCATCTTATGCTCAAATAACATCTTGGGCACCTCTCTTTATCACTTGGTACTCATATCTTTAAAGTTTGGCAAGTTCCATGCACCCAAAAATTTAGGTGTCTGGGCTTAGGTGCTAATAAAGTAACCTCAATCAACTCATATAACTAGTATTTTGCATGAGAGTACCAAAATAGTTCCCATATGGGATTGAAAGTGCCTCACTTAATTAATCTTTACACATGATGATCTTATACACCTATTTTATGAATATAGCAAACTCTATGCACCCATAACCTAGGTGTCTAGCCTCAAGCACTTTATAAATAATCTATACTCCACTCACCTAGCTATATTTATGCATGAAAGTGATAGAATATTTTACCAATAGGCCTCAAGAACCACTTATTCACCTAATATAAACAACATAAAACATAAGGAAATTTTTAGCTTGCACCAAACATTATTTGGGTTAGCACAACATAACCAACTTGTCACTAGGAAGTCATTATTGTATGGTGCAAGTGTTATCCCATTGACTATAAGGATTAAATAAATTGACATTTAAATACCCAGGTATCATTTCATCGAATAATATGCAAAACTTGAATGCACTAGTTTTTAATATGTTTTAGATGAAATATATACCCATCTACTTAATTTGTAGCTTTCTTGAGTGCTTAAGGTACTTGAAGTCATAGAGTAAGACCAATGCTCCTTCAATCAGTACCTTGCACTTAATATGCTTGTTATGCCACAACTTCTAGAGTGCTTTCTCTATCTGTTCATTCTACCTTACTTGGGCATGCACCTCATCTAAGTATTCCATGTTGTATAGCCTTGCACTTAATGATTTTTGGTCATCCAAGTGACCAATATGCATAATGTTCAATGATGGCACCTTGAAATATATTGGTAAAACTATCTCAATGCTAAACACCAATTGAAATGGTGTAGCCTTGTTTAGGCATTTATATGTTGTGTGATATTTGCATAATACTACTAATACTTGATCATCCCAATATTTACTACCAATGTAACATATCTTTATGAGGCACATCCCTAGGATATTTTTGAATTCCTCTATTGTTCCATTATTTTATGAATGATAATTCTTTGTCTTATGGTATGCTACCATGTATTTGATCAGTAAGATCTATGTAATTTTATTAATGAAGTGTGTGCATCTATCACTAGTGAAAACAAGTGGGCATCCATAGTGACTTATGATGTTATCCCATATGAAAATTGTAGCTATGATGGTTATGTAGTCTTTGGTTGGCATTATCTTGGCTCACATGGTGAAATAATCAACGGCCATTATAATTTATCTTGCACCTATATACCTTATTATAGGAGTGATTAGTCCAACAAAATAAATGGCCCATTTTTCAATTAGTACCTTAGAAAGAATGGGGATGAGAGGAATTTCATATATTTGTTGGGATTCCCTATGTAATATCATATGTCACATGCCTTGGTGCAATCCTTTGCATCTTGGAATAGACTTGACTACCACAAGCCTAACTGCAACATCTTTCATGCCATAAAATCTCCTATGCAATGGCCTCCTATTATCTCCTCATGCACCTCACATAAATAGATTCCCTTTTGTGTTTGAATACACATTGGCATAAGAAATCATCTTGGCGTAGTTTTTATAGTTCCTCACTGATGAGCTAAAAAAGGGTAGTATAAACTATGAGATATTTATTTTCTTTGGTTGTCATAGTCTAAGGCATAGATCTAGATGTTAGAAAAGCATTTATATCCACCAAGTCCTTAGGGACATGATAGAATTAATATATTTGTACATATGGAATGCCATCCTCAATACACACTACTACATCACCATATTTAATATGGGAGAAATGGTTTGGGCCCAAGTTCTATTTTCCAAGCTTGAAGACAACTGAGAATTAGAATTCTTGAAATAGAACTATCCATATACAAATTTTCCCATGAATAATGGGATTTTTAATGAGGTACTTAATCACCACATGATCGATGAAGAAAATGAATTAGGTTTCCAACAAGTATTAATTGAATTTTTGTAGGGTGTAGACTATGGCCAATGCCTCATTCTCAGTTATTATATAGTACTACTCTACTTGCGTCAATTTTTTAATTGTGAAGGAGATGAGATGATCTATTTTACCTTCATTAGGTTACATAAAAATCACACCAATTATAGATCTAGATGTATCAACATAGATATGGAATGGAATTGTCTAGTCAAAAAATTGTAAAAGAGGCATGCTAGCCAATTTGAGTTGCAAGGTTTCAAAAGCATCTTATTACATCAAGACCTAATATAATGGGCCATAATTTCAAAATATATATTATATAGATACCACAATATTTTCATAACTACTTATTATTTTCCTATAGTAGCCACAATGGCTAAGAAAGTTGTAATTGTCTTTATTTGTTAAAGGGGTCTAGACCTGAAGGATTATTATAATAATTGTGGGATCAATGAGAATACCATATTTACAAATTATTTATAGATTATATGACCAAGTAAGGTTCCAAAGGGTGTCATGAAGATGCACTTATTAAGGTTTAAGGATATCTATAACTTCTTGCACCTTTCAAACATCAAGCACAGGTTGTCATAAAGGTCCTTTACTAGCCCATATATTATCTAGCCATATAGGTACACTTAGAAGAACTTGTGGATGAAGTCCTTAAATGTGGTTATGATCACTCTAGAAAAGATGGATAACACATTTTTGAGTACAAAAGGCATCGTATTATATGTGAAATAACCCCATTCAATCATGAAATTAGTTTTAGGCTTACCCTCCTCCTCAATTTGGACTTTATGGTATCTTGAAAACCTATTAGTGAAAGTGTATATTTCACAACCTACAATGCCATCCAAGGCTTCATTGGTGAATGGCATCAGGAAGGCATCAGTGACATCGACAATATGCAAAAAGCTATAATTGATGTAGATATTGATGCACCCATTTTTATTGATGATAATAACCATGGGGCTTACCCTTTCTAACTCTTACACTAGGTAGATCACTCCTACAACTAGCATATAATCAAATTCCATTTTTACTTTGGTATAGAGATTGGGGTTCATTATATAGGGGTACTTATTGATAAGTTTTATGCCATTCAATAAATTTATGCTCATCTTCCAAAGGTTAGGTGGGTTCCCTTAATTTATTGGTAATTATAAGGGAACAAGTCTTAGAACTCTTTCAATAGATCCACAATTCACACCAGCTCTGTATCAGAATAATATGTGCCTAGAGTAGCCATATTGGGTTTACCTTCTAAACTAATGTATACCTTTGTATTTTGGAGTACCATGTGGTAGGGATCATTCCTTACCTAGTGTGAGTCCTCAAATTTTCAAGTTCCCTTAGTTATTTCCATGCACAAATGAATAGGGTATTCTTTTTTGGGGTTGTTATAATCCACTTGGCACACATGCTTCTTTTTGCATGTCAAGGTTATCTAGTGGTGCACCTTATAAGTATCATCATCTTCTTCACTTGATTCACTATTGATCACTTAATCCTTAAATAAATTTATGAGTGCCAACCATTTTTCCATAGACATGTCCTTTAAGCACTCCTATAGGATTGAAGTATCCTCAAACACTGCCCTTCAAATTACTTATAGTGGCTTGATTAATTCTAGGTTTTGTGAAGAAAAGGAGGTGTGCAAGAACCTCTCCTTAAGTGCATCCTATTTTTTTATCTCATAACATGTCTCAATGATAATATACCATGATCATGACCACATTTTAAGGTTCTCTATAAGGCATGCACCCATAATTTCCTTGGGGTGTTTTCACTGCAGTCAGTCTAAGTTTCTTTATAGAAGTGCATCTACACTATTGGGTCTAAATCACCAAATTATGCAAAAATGTCTAGATCCTTATTACTTTTATAAAATTTGGTATAGATGGGTACTTTTACATCTTTCTAGGTTGGTAATCTATGCCTTTACACTACCTACCAATGAGAAATAATACTTATCAAAGTATACACTAGTGTACCTATCTTGTCTACCTCCTTTAGGATGCATGACTCAAGGTCACAAACATATGATTCCACAAAATTTATCCCTTAGTATCTTGGAAGTGTGGTAATTTTACCTTTTCTCAAGTGTAATTCTCTCTTTCCCTTATTTCTATTACAAGGGACCCATCTTTTCAAAGTGTGATCAACTTGGACCCAACCAGTTCTCATAGGCTTTAGCACCTTCATACTCACTAAGTGGTACCTCCAACCAATCATCTCATAAGATTATTTAACCCATCAGTTACAAGTAATGTCAATGGTTTCTGAGGCCAACTATCCATAATTCCAATAAATCACTCCTTGGCCATTGGGATTGAGAGTCTCAACACTTTACACTGTGATGTTGTAGATATGGTTGATCTCATCTCTAAGTCAACACTTTCTACATAAGGGGGTGCTTGGTCACTTGATAGATGGATCACTACCCTCTCCTTGTCATTTTCATAGTTCATATATCACTTCTTGAAATGTATATTGACATTATTATCATAGCACCATGGCCTTCCTAGGAGTTCTAGATAATTATCTTATTCATCCAACTCAATCACTTTAAAGTCAACATGGAAATCGACACCTATGATATCTACAAAAACATTTTTTAGAATTCTAATTGGTTACATCTTGGAATTATTTTCCATGAAAATGACATGAGGGGAAGGCCTCAAGTCTATCCTACCCATATTTTCCCATGCATTCTTTATTAATATATTAACCTCTATGCCTGTGTCCACGAGGACATCACATACAGACCATCCATCAATGGTGTCATTCACCAAGATTTCTTGTTCATACTTTGCATTTTGTGTAAGCCTAATTTCTCAAACCCTTTCCATACATGGTGTAGTGACTTCAACTAGATTATATCATGCATGCTCTAAAAGTAGGTTCTCTAATATATAAAGTATCCATTATATTTGTAGGAGGCACAAAATATCCATTAGATCTTATACCTTAGCCTCTTGGATATCTTAATTTATTGTGAAAGGTAGTAGCTTATGCTTATAGGACTCATGAGAGTTGGATATCCCCTTGTAGGTTTTGAATCACACTCATAGCCTAATTCAATACATCTTTCTAGAATATAGGGTCTAGGTAAGGTGAAGCTTTGGGTTCAAGCCATGTTATGCACTCAATGTAGCTTTGTTGCCCATATTCCAAGCATAATTGGTGGTTGAGTGGTATATCCACTAAGATTAGTTTCTTATACTTTGATTATCTTTGTATGGGTTAGTTATGCCTTCAAAGTCCACTTATCTACTTTTCGCTCATGTTTGATTATTCTTGCACCATTGTCTATATTGGGCCTACCTTGGGTCAATTTCTTATATAATTCAGGGGATTCCTCAACCTTATATGTTCCTCAACAATATCCACATGTTGTATGTGTAGGGAAGTTGTGATGATAATGCTTTGTCAAGCCACACTTGTAACATGATCACGGTGAGAATCTTCTTCCACCACATCCTCTAGCTCACCCTCTAGTGCCTCATTTAATCCAAAGCCTACATTTTTTTAGATATAGCCCTCATTTCCTTGGTTATCTTTCCCTTCTCCTACTATTTTGTACCTCTCTTTATGTTTTTATGCATCTCATTGATTACTTGACAATCAACTATGGTATGAGTGTAGGTATCATGTAACTAGCAATAGATGGTTCTATTAACCTAACTAGTGTATTACAACAAAGGGAATTTGTAAACATCATGAAATTTATGAAAAACCTCACATCTTATATGCAATGTGTACATATTCTTTTAAGGGAAGTTGTTCTTTTTATGGCCTTTTATCTTGCATTCGATGTACCATAATCTACTTAGAGAATATTATGATGAACTAATGGTCATTTTATATAGTTGGGAGGCCATAGACATAATCTACACCTCTATGAATGGACTAATTCCCATATTGGTGCTCATAATTTCATTGGCTCTAAATGAAACTTCAAGTACTTTATGAGGGTCCATGAATGTATTCATGGAAAGAACTCTTTTTAATGGCACTAGCAGTCCTCCAACAAACCATTATGCATGCTAAGATGGGTGAATCTCATAAGGAAGCTTAGAAAGGAGAGTCTTGAATATTACATCATACAGTCAAACATTATCTGAGAGTCCTTGGTTAATCTATTTGAGTGAAATGATTCTCTACTACTTGAACTTGGGTATGTTGAGTTATTTTAGGAATACTTCCTTCAAGGTGTCAAGTTTCCTATACTAGTTATGAGTGTGATCAAATAGATTTGTTGTGAACTATGTTACTTTTCTCTCTAACTAGGTTATACATCAAGTTCACCATTGTAATTCACACTTTAATACATGATCTATAGAATTTATATGCCTAGATACTTTAACAAGTGTATGGCCATCTTTTAATAGATCTAAGGTGGGGGCGCAATTGGCATTTGAGGTGTTTTCCCCCTATACTTGTCTTAGGTTAGGCATTGGTCCTATTATTACTATTCGCATCATAGATTATGATGGTGTTATACTACTTACTTGTGGCACTAGGACACTTATTGTGGGATATTGCCCAATCTACATAGCTAACATTGACTTAACTAGAATGTTTGTGTTCATGTTCTATGTTGGTGAGCTATTACCCAAATGTCTAGAGGTATCCTCACATAACTCTTCATAAGGAACAACTTGTTCAATTAAAAAATTATATTCCAAGTCTACAAAATGGTTGAAGTTTATGTAAACAATAGGGTCAATTATCACTCTTCTTTATTCATATGGGGGATCTAGCCCATGAGCTAGCATCATATCTTCGAAAATGGTAGGCACCTTTGATGCAGCTTTAGTGGTCAAATTCTATAGGGACCTAGTGAATTCTTCACCCATTAACAATTAATATCAATCTATGGATTCATTGTTCCTCTACTTGTGATGATGAAATTCAAGAGATCCTTCCCCATGACATTCCTACTCACTATGGGTTCTTTTGTCACTTCTAGGTTCTAGATCTTCCATCAACATGTGCCTCTTCTTGTTATAAGTCTATATCATGGGCTCTCAAGTGTCAATTTTATCATCCCCTTATATTATGATTCACCTATACATCCCCTTATTCCCCATTGTGTTTTTAATATGAAAAATGACATTATCCTTCCATCCTCATAGTTTCAAATCCATAATCCATCAATTTTTAAAGCTCTACACTAAACTCTTTCACAAATGTGCCTCTATACTCATGAAAAAACTAATAATTTTATTCCTCAAGGTAGGATTATGTTGAATTTATGAACTCAAGCACATAATTATTTAGTGTTCCTTTCCACCATTTGTCTACAACTCTAGTCCAAGTGGCATCTAGGTTCTCAAACCTATCTAGGCACTCTTTCATCCACTCAAGGTGCTTCCCATAAATTTATATTATATGGGTTGCATAGGTAGTTAAGCATCAATACACCTGATCATATAGTTTGAAAAAGAATACCTCATATAGAGCATCATACAGATTGTTTTGGACCCACTTCCTCAGCTTTTATCCTTTATAGGATAGATTCTTTAGCACAAAGTTATCTTCCACTTATTGCATCCAATGCTTAATATTATTGAGGTAGAGTCAGAACATTATTCTATTGCACCATTGTAAAATTAAAATTCAACATGGGTCCCAACAATGAAACCACAATATTGTAGTTTATTTGGGGTTTCAATTCATTCATTTATGGGGTTAGGTGCTCATTTCATTATCTAATTCAATTTTGAACTTATTATAACTAGGTAAAAATGTAGTATATTCCCTTATCACTCATCATTTATCACTTGACTATGCTAACATCAAATCACATAAGGTGAAATCTTGTGTGCTCACCTGAATTATAATAGAGAAAGAATCGGGGCCTACATTAACCTAGTTGTGTCATGTTATAATGCATCATATATAAAACTTAGTCATTTAATGAAGGATTTTGGAAGATTAATTGGTACAAGACATTTTTAGGTGGATTATGATGGTCTGTAGGTCCAAATTCTATTTGGGGAACTAGTTATGTTCATAGGGGCATAAGCCTATATTAGGTTAGTCCAATGATCTCATGGGTGCAAGCCTTTGTGTTACTAATATTATCATCATTTAACACTTTAAGGGGTTGATCAAATACCTTAGATCAAGTTTATATTATATTTAATGTTTTATTTCAAGGACATCAAAGCATGGGTATATGACTCTTTTCAATTAGGTGATGACATCATCTCTTAATAAGGATGTCATTAATGACTTAGACTAGAGCTTCTCTATAACTTAACCTTCATTTATTGAAATTACACTAATATAACTATTACATTAATTTCACATTAAAATAACATTAATCAGGATAATAACCAATTTAAACTCAAATAGATCAACACCATTATTCATTTAATCAAATTCCATATGAAACAGGGTATATAGAATAGAGTACATGCTTGGCTAACCTACTTATCTACCCAAGGGCTCATAAGCAAGCTTGATATTACATAAAATGGAGCCTTAGTGTCATCCATGATAAATATTATGCTAATGGAATCCATAATATTATATCTAGAGCCAATTTTATAGATCGTTGCTATATCAATTCATGTCTCTCATCTTTACTAGTTCAACCTCAACTTTATATCACATAAGATAATCTTCTGCCAGGTTTGAGTTGTACATGCTGGGTACCAAGCTAGAGATTTGGCAATCATTCTACCAACTCCATTACCTTGTGCCCATCAGATTTCCACATGTTAAATAATCCATGAAGATGCCTAAGACTCCATGGAATCGATTGGTTACTTGCTAACTAGTACAAGGTGTGCATTGATGCCTCTAGCTAGCACAAAAAGGGATCAAAATAGCAATCATACCAAATGGTTTCCTCATGTTGAGATGTTTGTCAATTTTTAATGGACCCACACTTAGCTAAATTAGGGGCCCAACAACCTTTAGATCATTATTGATAAAAATAAATTATGTCTTGGTCTAGGTTAGCCAAGGGCAGACCTAGACCCTAAATGAGTTTTTTTAATTACATTATAGGGTTGATGGGTTTGATAGTGTATCATAAACTATCAAAAATTATTTTAGTCTAAATAATGGCTAATGAAGGTGGAAAATGACTAGAGGGTGTAAAATAGGAGGAAAAGATTAGGGAAATGTTTTTAGGAGATGGTTGTGTAGATAACAAGTGGTGGTAAAGGGAAAATAATCCTAATAAGCACTAATGGTCTACCAACCCATTTCTCAATTCACCCTTTAAGGTGTGCACTTAGAGAGATTGAGTCTTGATGGGTTCCTACAAGAGAGAAAGTATCAATAATTTATAAAGTTTTAAAATATTATGTGTATACAAGTCTTCCACATGTGGTTACTTTCTCAGTTATACCTTATATAATTGTCTTTGACATGTTGTTTGGATGACCTTGGGTACATACTATTTGAGCATTACCTTATATATTACATGGGTGTGTTAAGTACATTCATGCCAATCAAGTAATTCTAGTTTCTAGTATTCCATACAAGCATCCTCTTGAATAAGATAAATTTATACCTAGGTAATTCATTATTAAGATTGTTAAGGCCAATTCACCATAAAAGGGTAAATAACAAGTAGTCTATTTTATTAGGTGGCAAGTACTTGATATACCTTTACATTATATATATATATATATATATATATATATATTATATACATTAGGTTACATAGAATCCTCGTCTTCTATGCAGCATATTAAGATATCTAGAGCACCTAAACATGTTATTACTATTGCTATTCCAAATAAACCATATAATACATATAGATGGGTTCCAAGAGTCCCTATTCCCTATATTGGTTCTTCATTACTTTGGAGCCATATTATAAATATTCCAAGTATATAAAATATTCAAATGATATATATTTGATCTATACATGTTGCTTAGTGGTACCACCTCTTTATTTCACCAGGTTTTGAGTTGAAAGGTACCTATGATCATCCTTTGGATGAGATCATAGGATGATATTGTCTCTTATAAAAATACAAAAAAAATAAAAATAAAAAACATTCAAAAATACAAAAACATTTTCAGCATATAAATGTTATATTGGTTCCTTGGTATCTATGTGTTAGTTCCATGTTGAGAACTAGCATATCATTTACTTATACATACACAAATATAGGCATACACATATAAATGATACACTTATGGGTGTTGGAATTTTCCTCTACTCATGTCAACAAGACGTTTGGGGCATCCATATTTAATGATCTTGATATACACAAGTTATATGATTCAATGATCACTCAACATTATCATGTTTGAGATTACATATATATTTGCACATGTCTATTATCCATGATTATATCTTGAACATGATACTTGATATGATATGTACTTGAAATATTTTTTATAACACATTAAATTCAAGGGAAACTACCACATGTTTATATTGGTTTCTTATGATTTACTTTATACACTTCCTTGAGAGTGTTTCCTTGTTATTGTCTTTCTTTTTTGTGCATTTGAATATGTTCCATTATATGCAATACTAGTGCCTATGTTTTTCTTATTATATATTTAAATATGTCATTACTTAATCTATGTACATTTTAATATGTCATTCCTTAATTTTGTGGACAATTTATCGAGTCATGTATATTTAATTTTGTGAAATTTGAACATACCCCTTGTTTTCAGTATCCTTAGACCATTGTCTTTTGACTTTCTTTTGAGTACTCTTATATGTGTGCTTGTTTGATTTTTGAGATTATACTATTACTATATAGACATTTACATGATATTTATTATGTGTCTTAGACCTTAGTGTGAT